>LPNX010468250.1:79709-167652 GCA_001517045.1 Pseudotsuga menziesii | reverse complement strand
GGGGGGGGGGGGGGGGGGGGGGAGCCATAAGAGATTCCACCTTCACGTGGTTGGTCCTGTTTAGTAAAGAATATTAAATTATTCTCGAAACAAAGAGGAGCTCAATGAATGGCGAGGAAGAATACATTAAAAAAAATCTATTTCTATATTTTTATTGTGTAATTTTCACTATTGCTATTTGACTCCTCTATTGGAACTTGTTGCAGATAGCATTGAGAAACATTTCCATAGTTAGGAGGCAAGAAATGGAGTTTTGATTACATCGATGGCCTTATATACATAGTATGTTTGGTTATCCATGATTTATCAGGTGATATATTCTTACTAATTATAATTTTTTGCTTACATAATTTATGTTAGATCATTATATTTTAAATTCCTTGATTAGATTAAGCAACTGAGTGTCATTTAATGTTGCTTGAGGATTTTAAAGAACTTCGTTACTTGAATTGAATTAGTAAATGATAGATGTTATATAACATGTTTATATAAATGGTTGGGCATGATAGCTTCAGAGATAGATTGTTTGAATACTTGGTCAATTGTAGCAGGATGCATTTATTTTTGCAACACACTCATGTCTTCATTTTATGTTTTCAAGATGCTTTTGAACAAATAATGGCTCGTTTCTACATCATAAGTCCACATTCAATGTTTCCAAGATGCTTTTGAACAAAGAATGGCTTGTCTCTACATCATAAGTCCACATTCAACAACCTTTGCAGCAAGAGTTTTTATATACCGAAAAAACTAACATTCATTCTTTACTTGTTTATGGATTTTGCAATCCTGCAGATGCAAGATGTGGAAAATGGTACACTGTTAAAGTGGACTCTTCAAAGGTTACCTTGGAAAATAGAGCAGATCTTCTTCAACGAGCTGAAGTTCGTGTGTGTGCTTTTGATATAGAGACAACCAAGCTTCCTTTCAAGTTCCCTGATGCCGAATATGACATGATAATGATGATTTCACACATGGTGGATCGATAAGGCTATATTATTAAAAATCGAGAGGTAAAAAAACTTGGCATTGTTTTATGCCCATTGGTCAGCCTATCCTTTGTTTTGGGATTTCTTTCAGCTGTGTTTTGGGATTTTTATTGTTTGCAGATTGATGTTGCATTGATTGTTATGAACATCGTTGCTCTTCTTTAGTTTTCCAATTCCTTTTCGTTTGTTTCTTGAGTGTGCAGGGGTGGGGCATTGAAGACTTGGAGTACACTCCCAAACCAGAATTTGAAGGAAATTTCAAAGTAGCAAATGTGCCAAATGAGGTATATCTGCCATTTACTGTTTACCCTAAGACTATAATTCTGAAAACAAGTATTGATCCCCTGGAATTTTGCTAGACTATTCTACTGTAATATTCTACTGGTTGTTTGGAATTTGCAAGAGTGAAGTTAAATATCTACTATACATTATTAATAATGATTTAAGGTAACATACTTTGTTGTTTCTTTGTCTCTTTGCTATATGAAGTGGTTATGTATTTGTAGGATTCAATCTTATTCTATATCCCTTCCTTGAGCAAATCTAGACTATTCTAAAAGTATTGAATGCCTCTTGGTCAGCAAGTTTATTTCTGTTATTTTTTTATCTTAGCTGTTTCCTTTGGTCCCCTCTGTTTAGAGACTCTATCGGTTCAATGTCCTCCATCATCACTTATTAAGATTGGGGATGTAAAGCACTCTTTGCATGAGAGCTCTTTCTTATACAGGGAGAAACTTATATAGATACTTATACAATTAGCACAATACATATGAAGGATAAACACAATTCTTTAGACCACCCTTTATAACTTTAGTCAACTCAAAATGGAGGTTAGGGACACATACAGTGTATGGGGACTGCTTCATTCCACTTTCCAACTAATAGTCTCACCCAGACAAGCACTGCATTGTGTTCAACTAGGAAAACTTGATTACAAGCAACCTTTCTCCGACTCTCTCGAAAGCCAAGTCACATAAGCCATTTCTAAGTGGGTAAGTTGGAACATGCGGGCATGGGATTACGTGACCTTTGTACATGTGGTTTACACTACCATGAAGTTGTGTTGTAATCACCCACCCTTAGCACATGTAATGTCTCTAGTTAAGGAACATTCTCTTAAAGTGTTCATGGATTGGTTAGACTGGACTTTGTCTTGTTAAGTGGTCCACTTGTAGAATTAGTATAGGGTTTGCTTGTAATTACTCTCTTCCTTATTCCATAAATAGAAAGGAGGGTGCTTCTCTTGAGGATATTGGGTTTTCTATTTTGCGAAAATTAAAGTTAAGAGTAAAGTAGTTGTGATAACTATATGTGCAAGGATGAACTATATACTTGACATAGAATCCTCTAGTTTGCTACCAGGATTCCTTCAGTAGTCAAATTCTAGGCTGAAACCATGTGGCCGTAAGTGAAATCTTTGGATTTTTTTTTGAAATCCATCAACAGGCATCACTTTTTCGACGTTCTTTCGACACACCAGTTAACCCATCCGACGACCATGCCATGACTCCAACGCTTCCTCCTGTCGGATGACTGACGATTAAAGTGTCAGACTGCATCAGAAGGTCGACTCTTCTAGTGTCGGAGTGTGTCGAAGTACTGACACTGTCTGAATTAAAAATCGACGACACCGCCATTTCTCAGAAACTTTTGTCCGTCGGAATACCGACGCTTTAGGGATCGGAGGACGTCAGATTTTCGATGGTTTGTGTAATTTTGGTTGGCACTTCAGAAGGAATAATGGTCGAATATGCGACACAATGGTCTGTCAGAGCTTCGACCCTTATTAGTCGACGATCAGAGATCCGACGTTATGCCACCGACGACAAAAAAAAGTGTATGTGTCGAATACCCGACAGGTTAGTGTCGAATTTTAGACATGGTAGCCGTCGGATTTTGGCCTCAAATCCTGTAGTGAGTAAATGAATAACAAAACCAATTCAAGAGATGCCCTGATGATTGTAGCTAACTTTAAGCAGCGATACACTGTTGCAACTAAGTCTGTTGCAGCCCGCATGGAATGATGACCATTGGTTTGATCTGCGTGTAGAAATGGAATTGGTAGGTCACAATTGGTAGTGAATGCTCATCTCCTCTTTGGACCACTCGAACTGCTACACCTGTATTCTCTCACAACTTGCACTATCTTTGTAAAATCATAATGTGTTAGCATAATTCAAGAAGCAAAGTCTTGATTATAGAAATCATAAGAATTAATAGATGAAACAATAATTAATCATACCTGTGAATATTCAAGGCTCAAGTGATGAAAGAACATTTGTTTGGTGCGCAAAATGGAGTAAGACAAGACAAACATGTTATAATGGATGTGGTTAAAAAGGGGCATTTTGGGACCCAACATGGTTCATCCATAATCATGATCTCCATAATGGAATCATCTAATGGAAAAGTCTGGGAGAGATAGTCTAGAGTAGGGAGGGATGGTTCTAGCCAGTAGGGTAGGTGGTAAGGATCCAGAGCCACTAAATGAATATCATCCGAATGGACATCGAAAGCAGATTACACAACGTCATAAAGTGCTTCATAAGGGCTAAGAGAGGATGACTCAACAAATTATTTTGCTTTAGGACTATAACCAGTCATTGAAATCATTTTCACGGTCTCCAATTCCGTACTAGGAGGGGATGAGTGAAACACTCCCATGAGGGTTGAATATTTCAGCATACCTACCCCAATCGACTGATAAGGAGGAGGGGAATGACCTAGCATATGGATGTTATTTGAAGTGGGAGTAGCAACATCTGGTGAACAGAAGTCAAGCTGATCGATAGTTACAATATTCCCCAAATGAGGAAATTGGAGAGTTCAAAAGACTGTCAAAGCGACGACAGTCATAGCATAGAACCAGTTTGTCCCCAATAGAATATTGTAATTGAATGGGGCATCAACTACTTCTACCTGAATGGAAACAATATTTCCCCCAAGCTCGACTGAAAGGGCTGGTAACATACCATGAGGCTGGAAACCTCATCCATCGAAATCTTTTAAGGTCATCGGTGAATTTGTAAGTTCAGGAGAACCAATGGCCCTCCAGCAGGATAAAGACAAAATTGAGGTTGAAGCTCCCTCATCCAGAACGGTCTTATGGACCTTTCTTCCAACTACTCTAATTGCAATTTGAAATGCAATTTGGTGGGGTAATTTGGATTTATAGTTCTCCACATTGAAATTGATTAGGTTGGTGTTATCTGGGTCTAATGCCCCCAAAGCTGTTAACAGGTTTTTACGTTGCGTTGGACAACTTTGGAGTACCTCAAGGGTAGACATCGCACAAGGTGCCTAAGCCAAATCTTTGATGATGTTGTATAATTGTGTAGCTCGGGCATTGGGATTAAAAACAACCTTCCTGACGGTACCCTTAGGCGGGCGTAAAATTAAATCAAGATTAGGTTTCTCGATGGTGAGAGGGCCATTAGACGAAGATGGAGGAGAACTAGTGGAAGGAACTTTCTCGGAAGAAGGATTTTCATCCTTCTTCTCTATTCGCTTGTCTTATGACTGAATACGAGTACTTAAATTAATGGTTTCTGAGGACATCATTCTAATTTCTTCCATAGAATTAGAGGTCCCTTGATTAGACATATGATCTATCAATCGTTGCTGAGATGGAAAGGGATCGGTTAGCACCGCTAGTGTAGGGTTACTCTTCAAAAATTTACTAATATCCTCATGACGAGGGAACTCCTTCATGAAGTGGTCACCACCACACAACATGTAAGGGTAATTGGACTTTCTCTTTCCTTTATTATCATTCTCTGTGGCCATAGCCTTGGGATTCTCCTGTTGGTTTCCAGGTTTTTTAATTTTTGCCTTTACCTTTCTTTTTGTTACCGGGTGTTTGCATGCTTTGGATAGCATTCACCTTGGAGGAAACTGTAGGAGTAGAAGTAGAAGTACTTTGTTGCTTGGAAGGCTTAGCTATCGATGAGGGTTGGATTGAACTTACAACCTTGTCAACAGGATTTTCTGCAGGTGGCTTGGCAGGCTCCATGCTGGGACGAGGAGCTTGAGGTATTTGGTCATACAGAGTTCTAGATTGTTAATATACCAAGTCCAGATACTAATCATGACTAATAGCTTTCTCTTCAGTAACAACACCACCCATAGCCACATCTTGGGCAATGGGAGGCAACAAGGATTTTGTGAATGAATCAACTAATAGTTGGTATGGGATGGGAGCTTTAATGAGTCATATCCACCTCCCCCACTCATGAATATGGTATGATATATGTGTGGAAGTGTTTTGATGGAGTGAGGTCAAAAAAAGTCCGTACCCATTTCATAACGAATGGGTAGCTTAAAATGTGTGAGAAAAATAGTTTCCAATGTGTTAAAGTACACAAACGAATGTTGTGGAAGTTCAATGTACCATTTCATGGCCATGGCAGTCAAAATTCACTGAAAGAGTCTCAAATGAATAAATTCATCCATCAAGGAATTGGAAGATCACCACAGATGGAACATCATGACATGATTTTTGGGATCATCTCCCTGCTTCCCATCAAACTTTGGAATGTCTGATGGTAACTTGACTAGAATAGTAGACCACAAAGGGTTATGCTGAATGGGATAATTAATCAACTTGGACAGATCAGGTAAGTCCAAAGTTTCCAAGAATGGAAGTTGTCAATTAGGTTCGACATACTGGTAGTATTGATAAGGCATATGCATACCAATAGGACCATAAGTTGACCAATACACTGGCTGTTGGTTGGTCGATAGGAAGATGATCCTTCCAAATATCCTACCAAAGGGGGTGGACTATTAATCTTGCACATTGATCTAGGGACTAAACATTAGTCTCATCAAATATTAATAAACAAATAACTCATGAAATGGTGTAATCGGTCTACAGAATGAGTAGCCGCTTTGTATAATAAGATGAAAAGCATGATAATACAATACAATGTTATGCTACAAGCATGAATGAATGAGAAATTCAAATCCTCAAGGAGGTCATTCGAATTGAATGAGTGAGTCTAGCTTAACTGAATGTAAGCCATAGTCAACACTCAAGTTAACCACTAATCAAAACCCTAATTGACTCAAATGATCCCTAATTGAAGTTGGAGTGCAATAAATGACTAAGTCTCAACTGAAAGAGATTAGACACATGCCACAGCAAGCCAACCATCAAGTGCTAGGACTTCAATGACTCGAATGAACCTTGATGAGGTTAACTGAAGTTGAACTGAACATCAGAAGTTGGTGGAGGTACCCCTATTGAATCCAGTTCATTAATTAATCAATTAAATGAAAGGAGGCACCTTCACTGCCCTATTTAACTGATTGTAACCATCAGTTAGCAATTAGGTGCATTAATATCACTCAGATCACCCCCGGAGTGCTCTAGTTAGACTCCTCGAATGTAGGAGAAGGCTAAGTTATCCTCCTTAACTGAAGGTAGGCGTGGGTGTGACTGGATGATGTCATTTAATGCTCCACTGATGTCAATTAATGTCAACAATACTTAGGATAGTGGTTTAACTAGGCCAGTTTGACCAAAATGAGTGTGTATGGTGGTAAATGTCTCCAACACCCCCCCTTAAGCTATACTCAGGAGGAGTTAGAAAAAATAAATGCATAAAAATTCTAGGGCCCCAGAAACTAAGGCCATAGGTCACCCTGTACAATGTTGAAACTGAAACAATGTTCAAAAACAAACTAAGTGAGGAAAAGAGGGAAAACCTAGTGGGAAACCCCCCCCCTCAAGCTGAACACTGAAAGTAGTCTAAATCACCCAGATGAATTCACCCCCAATAGTGAAAAGATGTAAGTGAACTTCTTTTCTAAAAATCTCTTGGTGAAGATGTCTGCAATCTGCTCATCAGTCGGGCAGTATTGCAGAATGATGGTCTTGTCATGCACTAGCTCCCTGATATAGTGCATGTGGATATCTACATGCTTGGTCCTTTTCCTGGTAAATGGATCTATGGAAATCTTAATAGCACTTTGATTGTCACAAAAGAGGACAGTGGACAAAGTACTACCAATATCAAACTCTGAAAGAATGCCTTGCAACCAAACTGTTTGGATGCAAGCATTCACCACTCCTTGATACTTGGCCTCTGCTGAAGATAGTGCTATGGCAGCTTGATTTTTGCTATACCAAAAAATGGGACCACCACCAAACATGAATACATATCCGAAAGTAGACTTCTGATCAATAGAATCACCCGCCCAATCGGAATCTGTGTATCCAACCAACTCTAGCTCGGAGTCTGCAGCATAGTGAATGCCGTAGGTCTTGGTTCCCTGAATATATTGGAGGATCCTCTTGGCTGCCTTCCAATGAAGATCATGAGGCTGCTGCATGTATCTTGATACAACATTCATGGCATAAAAAATATTATGCCAATAATGTGTCAAGTACAACAAGCTACCAATCAGCTGTCGATAGATAGTGCAGTCCATGGGAGGTGTGCTTTTTCCTTCTTCAAGGCTGATCCATGAAAGGAAAGGGAATGGCGTAGGCATACAATCAGCCATGTTAAAATTGAATAACAGGTCTGAAATTTATTTGGACTGAGTGACCATAATCCCATCATAATTTTGCTCAATTTTGAGCCCCAAAAATTGTTTTAGAAGCCCCAAATCACTCATTTCAAAGGCATTGTGGAGAGCAGTTTTGATGGCTGAAATGGAGGCAACTGTGCTACCTGTGATCAGTAATTCATCAAAATATAAAACAATGATAATTAGATAACCATCATAATTCTGTAAATACACATTTGGATCTGATCTACCTCTTTGAAAGTTTTGCGAGAGAAGGAAGGCATCCATCTTGGAATACCACTCTCTTGGGGCCTGTTTTAACCCGTATAGTGACTTATTTAGCTTGCAAACCAAAGATGGATCAGTGATGTAGCCCTCAGGATGCTTCATATATATATCCTCATGAATATCTCCATGCAAAAAGGCTTACTTAACATCCATGTGATGCACTTCCTAGTGCTTGGATGCTGAAATTGCCAAAACAAGGCGGATGGAGTCCATTTTTGCAACTGGTGCAAAGGTCTCATGGTAGTCCACACCTTGGACCTGAGAGAAGCATTTTTCAACCAGAATTGCCTTATATTTGTAGGTTCTTCCATCAGCAGCAACATTGGTCCGAAACACCCACTTGCATTGAACCAATTTCCTTCCTGGAGGAAGAGAAACTAGCTCCCAAGTAGTGTTTTTCTGAAGAGAATTCATCTCTTCATCCATGGCAACTTGCCATCTTGGATCCTTCCGAGCATGGTAGTAGGATTTTGGATCTGAACTAATCATCAAATAGCAAGTTTCAGATAGCAAATTATCAGAATAAGAGAGCACAATACCTGCTCTTTGGAAATCAGACTGGGTTCTCCTTGGATCATCCGGATTTCCAATGTTGTCTCCTGCGGAGGAGAGTGTCGGTCGGGCCCATGTAGGAAGATGATTTTGCAATTCAGGTTCTGATTCAGCATATGATTATTGCTGCACACTGATATCAGAAATCAGGGGATACAAATCAGGGTCATCACCCCCAATTTCATCATCCAAATATTCAGTAGAATAGGAAGGAAATTCAGCAGTTTTGTCCTTCACTAGTTCCACCTCTTGAAGAGGCTCATCGAACTTGACAAATATCTCGATGATGATCTATTTGGTATTGATATACAAAAGCTTGAAATATTTATAGGATACCCAATAGGATACCCAATAAATATAAATTCTATGCTTTGCGTTTGTAAAGCCCTTCTTTTATCAAGCGGAATCCGGGCCCATGCAGTGGACCCAAACACCCGTAGGTTCGACACATCTGGCTTGTGTCCAAAGTATGCTTCAAAAGGGGTATTCCATTTCATGGCTGAGTGTGGAACCCTATTATATATGTATTCTATAGCATGCATGGCCTCAGCCCACAAATTTGCAGCAAGATTCTTGGATTCCAACATACAGGTGGTCATCTCCTTGAGAGACCGATTCTTCCTTTCCGCTACTCTGTTCTGCTGGGGAGTGTAGGGAATTGAATGATGGACCTGAATACCACTTTGGGAGCATATGTGAAGCAAATAATTACTGAAATACTCCCCTCCATTATCAGATCTCAAGATCTTGATCTTAAGCCCAGAGGCATTTTCGATCAGGGCCTTCAATTCAGAAATGTTTTCACATACTTCAGACTTCTTTTCGAGAAAGAAGACCCATGTGTACCTTGAAAAATAATCAATAAAAGTAATAATATACCTTGATCCATTCATGGATGTGACAGGCATCGGACCACTGATATCAGAATCTATCAGCCCCAATATGCATGTAGCTCGGTTTTCCTTCCCCCGATCAAACTTGTGCTCAGGGTGTTTTCCAATCACACAGCCATTGAAAATTCTCGTGGTTTCCTTGATGACCAGGAGGCCTTCAACCATGTAGTTTTTCTGTAATTGATGCAAATATTTGAAATAGATATGGCCAAAACTCTCATGCCACAACCTACTAACCTCATTTCCATGAGTTAGCAGAGCGGTGGGCTTTGCATCCGCAACAAAGTGAGAGAACTCATAGGCTTTTGCATGATGGTTTGCAAGGCCTTTATCAATGATTTTACCTGATGCAATTTCTATTATCTCAACATCATTTGGGATGAAATAAAATCTCTTAGGAACTCTTGTATGTGTCATCTAATTATGCCATAGATGGTACATACAAAACATTTGAAAAAAAACCATTTTCAAGATCGACAGTACCTTGTCCTTCTGAAATGATGGTGGAGTAATCTCCCATGTGGATGGGGATGGATTTTCCGGTCTCCAAGGATGAAAAGGAGTCTCTTTCAGCCATCACGTGGTCCAAATATCTAGAATCAATCAAGAGTGCTTTGGACTTCGAAGTGCTTGCCATGCGGGCATGACCTTTTTCATGTTGTGGTTCCTGATCTTGCTGATCTCTCCTCTGAAAGATCTCCGGACAATTGATGTGATTTCTCTCAAGGAGAGAGGTTGCTTCATCAAGATTCTTCTTCATCCAGGCATGTTCAGGGTGGAAGCCCTTCCTGAAATAATAACACTTGACTTTTTCCTTTCCATGGTGCCCTTTTCCTTTGTTCTTCCTTGAGCCAGAAGACTCATCATCCTGCTGGTTTTCAACTCTAGGTTTAGGAGCATCAAATTTAGTTTTTGGGTTCTTTTGCTTCTTTCCTTTACCATTCAGATCTTTGGGCCCCAAGACATGGAGGGCTTGATCATGGGAAGGTCTGATGATCCCCATCTAGACAAGCTTGTCATGTTCACTTGTTAGGGACTCAATGAAGGCATTGAGTGTAGGCATCTTCCATCCAGGGGTTGTGAGATTCCCCGCACAGAATGTCAAAACAAAAACTGAATAATCAGCCCCAAGTATGGGGAGTATGGCAAGGATGAGCTGATCATCCTCCTTCTCCACTTTGCATTGCTTCAAGAGTAAAACAGTATGCTTGAAATCTGTGAAAAAGTCATTCAGAGTCTTGAAATTGGAGGGATGGAGAGACATTAATTCATTTTTGAGCTGGTAAAATCTCAAGTCATCATGCTTTCCATATAGAGTTTCCAATTTGTCCCATATTTCTTTTGGAGTCTTCAATCCTGCAAGATGGAAAAGAAGATCCTGGGAAATAGAGAGGCACAAGAAACCGAAGGCTCCATCCTTCTTGTTCAAGAATTTTGATTTTTCTATGGCAGAACCAGGCTCATCTTCAGTGTCCATGGTAACTCTAAAAAGTCCTCTAGAGCACAACTGAGTCTCCATATCACCTTTTATGAGTGGAAATTTTATGGAGTCAAAAGATCTACTGAGGAGGCAATCTGGATCTGCTGGAGCGAATGCTTCACCTGTAGAAAACCTGAAAATCAAAACAGAAAGGGCAATGTAAGGTCAGACAGCCTGCACATTTTAGGATTTCTTCACACCTAGCATAGTCAATCAAGAAAGCTTGATCAACAAGTTCTTTACTTGGGGTATTAAGTGGTAAGCCTTGGATTCTGGTGCAGTGCTGGATTTTTGAGCTATTGCTCAATTTTCATGCAGAAATCTGTCAAAAAGCTTGTTTTTGAGAGACAGAGCTTCATCCTGCCATGAGCTCTGATGCCATATTAATCTTGCACATTGATCTAGGGACTAAACATCAGTCTCATCAAAGATTAATCAACAAATAACTCATGAAATGGTGTAATCGGTCTACAGAATGAGTAGCTACTCTGTATAATCAGATTAAAAGAATGATAATACAATACAATGTCATGTTACAAGCATGAATGAATGAGCAATTTGAATCCTCAAGGAGGTCATTCGAATTGAATGAGTGAGTCTAGCTTAACTGAATGTAAGCCATAGTCAACACTCTAGTTAACACTGATCAAAACCCTAATTGACTCAACTGAGCCCTAACTGAAGTCGGAGTGCAATAAATGACCGAGTCTCGACTGAAAGAGATCATACAGATGTCACAGCAAGACAACCATCAAGTGCTAGTGCTTCAATGACTCCAATGAACCCCGATGAGGTTAACTAAAGTTGAACTGAACATTAGAAGTTGGTGGAGGTGCCCCTGTTGACTCTAGTTCATTAATTAATCCTTAAATAATCAATTAAATGAAAGGAGGTGCCTTCACTGCCCTGTTTAACTGATTGTAACCATCAGTTAGCAATTAGGTGCATTAATATCACTCAGATCACCCTCATGTAATGTCCTGATTTTGACCCCGTTGCATTAGATGTATATGATGTATAAATTGTAAATGATCGTGGTGTGGAGCTAAAGGCCAAGGTGCCACCATTGATCGTTCATGTTATGTTTTGGGATTTAAACTTGTCACCAACGGTATGTCGGGGCATGCGGCATATATTATATATTGGCCATCATGTAAATATGCATCTATAATTAATTAAAATGAACACAACCAGCTACGGCTGCGGCAACAAAATCGAATGGGGCATGATTTTCCCAATGATAAGGAGGTAAGGGGGGGATTGTCAATCTTGAGCCAAAAGGGGGAAAAACCCATGTGTCATCTTCCTTTGTTTTATTCCAACCACCTTCAGTTAATAATTTCTGCTGGTAGCTAAGGGAAGTTATGGCAGTTATTGTTTTGGGGTGTGGGGTGGCAGGACTGTCAGTCCTAGCCTATGCCCTTCATTTAATTCGTCCTCATCCTTCACGCAGGTAATTCTAATCTCACCCACGAACTGCAAAATCACGTCCTTCCTGTTGTGTGTGCATCCACGGACAAAAACGGAGTTGTTTTTCCTCACGCAGGGCCTCCATTGTCTGTTCCTCTCCTCACTGGGTCGGATTTTTGTCTGTTTTCTCCTCACGCACAGTCTCTTGGCATTTTTGGGTCACACGCAGACATTTTCTTGGCTCCACGAGTTTGTTGAACACTCACGCATGCCCAATTTCGCATCCTTTCTGTGCTTTGTTCGTTTTCCACCATTTCCGGTCCATTATTTCCTTCCACGCACAAGAATCTTCCTGGTTTTTACCCACGCCATTTTCCCCCATGGATTTGTGAATGATGTGGCTGAAATCCTTTCCCCATGGGTCGAATTTGTGGGCTCTGCATTGATTGTCACTCACACCCAGGCCGGGAGTTTGTAAATTCGCTTCCCACGTGGTCAGTGTGAGTCTTCCTGTGGCTCAATTGCCTTGAACGGACTGTTGATTTTCCCCTGCTGTAAGTGTGCTGCTGTTGCGTTTGGGAATTTGTTGTATGTCACTTGAGATTCATTTTTCCTTGTTTAAGCTGTGACAGCTAAATGAGTTGCCTGAGTGCAATGGTTGGTCTTCGGACTGTGAGAGGGGCAGGGATGTTGGCTTAGATTTGCTTGATAAACCTGGTGGCTGGGAACCACACAGATAGAGCTAGAGGGCTGGCCTTATTCTCCATCACCCCTGAATAGCACTGGAAGGGAATGTAGGGCCTGAGGGACTGTGTAGCAGAGAAGGGACTGATTCCTTGTGTTGGGTGTGGATGGGTGTCTTAGAGGTCAGGCTAGTTCTGGTGTAGGTGTCCTTGGCTCTGTAATGAGCTCACCATCTTAGCATTTTGCCTTCTCCAGCTCCTTAATGGCCTGATAAACCCAACTGTGTTGGCTTGGCTGTGTGTTTTGGGTATCCCTGGCTATGTGTAAGCTTGATAGTTCCCTTATTCCTTGGAGAATCATGCCCAGCTCGGGGGTGGCAGTGCTGCTGAGAGATTAAGGAGCACGCTGGCCTATGGTTGGGTGGAACGTTGCAGCAACGTAGCTGATTGCAGAGCAAAGCTTTCATAAGATAAGTGATCTGTCCATTTTACTTCTACAACTGTAATGTCTGTTAATGAATATGAAATGAACATGTTGAATGAATGCTTGTTTGAATGAATGTTGTTTCCACTGTGCTTGGTAGATAATTGCATCTATGCATGTTTAAGCATTTTTTTTATGAATTTTTAAGCATGTACATGTTCATGGGGCTCTTAGCCCCATCGAATTACATATGGTTCGCGTCCTCTTCGCCGGTCGGAGGCATGGGGATGTGACACCTCAGAGTGCTCCAATTAGCCTCCCCGAATGTAGGAGAAGGCTAAGTTAGCCTCCTTGATTGAAGGTAGGTGTGGGTGTGACTGGATGATGTCATTTAATGCTCCACTGATGTCAATTAATGTCAATAATACTTAGGATAGTGGTTTAACTAGGCCAATTTGACCAAAATGAGTGTGTATGGTGGTAAATGTCTCCAACATGGACCTAGAGGTGGAGGGACACCCGGAGGTGGTGGGCCTCCAGGTGGTGGTCCCCAGAGGGTGGACCTCTAGGTGGTGGGCCTCTGAGTGGTGGTGGGCCTCTGGATGGTGGTCCTCTTGATGGTGGAGCTCTAGGTGGTAGTCCTCTGTAAGGTGGAAATCCTCCATGTGGTCCTCCACTAGGTGGGTCTCCACCAGGCGGGCCTCCACCAGGTGGTCCTCCAAAGGGTGGTACACCATAAGGTTCCCCCCTAGAGCCTCCAATAGTATGAATAGGTATTCATCCCATGGTTGGAATGTAGGACCAATTTGGTTACCCCCACGGTGTAAACATGTTTCTAGGGTAAAGGATTCCAGGATACATAGTTCCTGTAGATGTAGGTTGATAGTTCATATTTCCTATAGGTAGTTGATTCCCTGGGTAACAGTAACCCCAAGAAGGTTGGTTGACTGTAGGTTGTGCCCCTGAGGGTTGGCCTAAACTTGATGGAGGGTTTACCATGTTGGTGTTGGTGGGAGGAACAAACACTGCAGATTGTCCTACAATAGAGGTCTGTATGGAACTAGTAGAAGATACATTAACTGATGACGTAACTTATGATGAGGGGTTTCCCCCCATTGTTACAATATATTGATACCATTTTAGCTAAAGGGTTCCCCCCCATCATTAGAATATATTGATACCATTTTAGCTAAAGGGTTCCCCCCCAACTATAGAGGGTATGGGGGGTCTAGAAATAGACCTATGATGTGAAACTGTAGGAGTAGGGTTGGAGGTTTGACCTAGATTATGATGAGTCACACTGCGAGCCAGGAGATCATGAATAGGAGACAATAACGCAGAAAGTGAATGACATCCAGAAGGCCAAGGATCCAAAAGATGGGGTAAAAGAGCCAACATAGGTTCTTTGTGAGGTAGAGGCGAGGCAATAATTATTTCCATTCTCTCTTGAAAATTGCGAGAGTGGGCAAGAAATGCTTCGATCCTTCTATACTCATCCTCACCTGGTGGAGGGTTATAAAAATAAGGTCTAGTAACCCCAAATTCGGAAAGGGATTGACTCATAGAAGTTCTCCAAAAAGGATCATTCGGGCCATATTTTGTTTCAATAGGACTATCAACATGACCTTCCATCGGGGAATGAAAGGAAGTGTTAGCCGCAGGAGGCCGTTGGACCAAGGGATTAATGTAAGCAGTGAATTGTTCTCCACTTTCAACAACTAGGATTCCTTCCACATGGGAGTCAGTTGCAGCTCCTTGATCCGTGGCTTCCATTGGTCTCTCCCCTATGACAGGAGGAAAGTCGAGTGGTAAGCCTTGGTATCTTCTGGATCGTCTCAACTGATACTCAACAAAATTGTATGGTCACTAAAATCTAACTGTTAGCTGGAATATTTCACCTCCTGCGGACAACAAGGTGTTCCACTGGTCTGAATGGTTCAGATCCAGAACAAATAGAGGGCAGAGGTTGAAGACTCTCCCTAGATGCCATAGATACCTAGAATGTAATGCTTTGATCGTTACCCTGTGTACCTGCAATAAGATTCAACACACAAACATATCGAAACCACAAGAATATAATCTACTAATCTATGTTAGTGACTAAGGAATCTAACAACATACATGTGAAATCAAATAACAACAATATATGTGGGACATAAATCAACTTGCATTAAATAAATATGAATAATTTTACAACCAAGCCTTAGTGTTGACATGCATCTCCATGAAACCAAGAATTCTCATCCCCGTAAGGTCCGACTCTAGCTCTCTCTATGCTCTCCAATGATATGGACCAAGTGATCAATCCAACAGCATAACAATACCTTAAGAGTTCTCCCCCTCAACCATGGCCATAAGCTTGTATTTATAAGGCTAGATGGATAGGGATGGTTGAGATATTAGTGGGTGAGGCGACCTCTAAGATATTAGGATGAGGGATCTTGAGCTCAACTAACCCACAGCAGTAGGGATAAGGGAGGATACAGGGCTTATCATCTAGAAGCCTCGAGAAACTTCTCTTTTTCCCTTTTTACCCAGGGTACCATGTTTCTCCTTCAATGACAGAGCGGTTCTAGTAATAACTGCCTATGGAACAAGGGCCATAAGCGGTGGCACCGCTTGTGGGCAACGGGGGATGGGCGGTGCGAACAAGGGTACGACTTCTAGATAACAAGGTAAGCGCGATGCTGGGAATTTGTATGAAATATTGACATTTAGTATGGGTTTCCACTCCAGAAGCTGGGATTCAGGGCAAAGTAGGTATGTCAAATATCTTATCACATGATGGTGATAGGATTTTGGTATAACAGGATGCCCCCCAAAGCATGAGTCTTAGAGGGATACGATAAACAAGATCTTTGAGAGAACAAGTCATCGCCATGAGATGAAATTTTCAGCTCAATCGGAGAAAGTTGTCAAGTAGGCATATGTAGTACATCAGTATGTTGACTCATAGACACAAGTAACCAAACTCATGGCTACAGACCAATACAAGGAAATTCCATGGGAGGAATAAACAAGCATGGCTACTAGAATACAATGTAGATCCATGTGATAGAGGACTCAAACTTGGACATAGCTACCAGACATACAATGTAGATCTATGTCATATAGATGCAAATTTGAGCATAGCCACGACCATAAAAAAGTGGATCCATGCTAGATATACAAAAATCCATCTCAACCTAGGGAAAAGCAATGAGCACTTTAAACTAACACTCAGGGTCTTCGTCTTGTCTTCCACAAAGTACGATTCTATCCATGTGATTACAATGATCTGAAGTCGAACATGGTAGAAACCACTTGATTACTAGCCAATGATGTGAACTGTTAACAAGTGCGAGGGAGATCACCCTTAATGTCAACGATTCCCAAGGTACTCTAGTACAATCTACTAAGTGTGAATAGATGTGCTGATGTCGAACACTCAGTTGACTCTATCAATCAAAGGTCAATGATGTGAACCTATGTCGAGAGAGAGAGAATCTTTCATTGAGGCATATAGATCTCAAGGTACTAAATATTGTTTCTAAGACTATTTCCTGGATAGTGAGCTGATGTCGATGGGAATAGTCTTGTCGAAGGAGGGCGATGATGAGTCCCACATTGACGACACAAAAATTGGAACATAGTTCTGGAATGATGTGAATGTAGTAACCATATGACTGAATCAAAGATACTGACACAAAGACTGTGTAGAATGCAGAGGTAGAACTTCTTCAAATCCCATTTGAACATCGAGCGGCACGACCAAAAGACTTGGCAGCATGATTGAACGGGACAGACACACAATGCGATAGTGGAAAATGCATTCTTTTGAAAGACTCAAAGGAGTGACATGACTCATGAAAGTGGATCGTCATGGAGATCAGCTAAATACCCAAGTGACTGACATGATTGTGCAGACAAGTGCCATGTTCAAAGGTAACGACAAACAACTGCCATTATTTGCAAAATGATTCCCTTCCCATTTCCCCCATCATGATTGATGAGTGCCTCTTTTCGGTTTTACGAGTTCAAAGAGGGTAACAAACACTCGATATAGCTTGTCAGAAGACAGGTCAAGACTCATATGTTTTATGAACCTGAGAGAGGAGGGGTTCGTTCCCAAAGTGGGTCTCTCAATGTTTAATTTAACGAGTCCACCGAAAGAAAACTCGGCATCGTTCATGTTTAGAGAGTCTGAACGAATACGGAAGAAGCCTCCAAAGGGATCCTTTTTCGTATGATTTAGTCTCTAAGGCCCAAAAAATTATAAAATAATACCTCAGAGAACTCTTCCAGTCATGATTGGATGGACTGTTCCTTTTTCGTAAGAATTCCTATCCGAACCGAAAAAGAGATAACCTACCGTCGGAAGGACGAATCTTCAAATAATTTTATGAGTATGAAGGAGACAAGTACTCGATAATATTTTCATATTTAAGGAGACTAAAAAGAGTTTAAAGAGGAGTCCATGAGGTTTCTTTACACAATGTCACTTTTTACGAGCCTGGAAAGATTCAAAAACGGACTTGACGAGTCTGAAAAAAGATGTGAAAAGAAGACGCCATGATGTTTCTTTACACAATGCCAAATTTTACGAGCCTGGAAAGATTCGGAAACGAACTCGGAACTTTGATACTAGGTTTAAAGAGCGTGATCAATGTGTCGTAATAAACGCTCATCGACCTTTTCCATTTTATGAAAGTGCAAAAAATCCATAAACAAACTTTCAAAGATTTTTGCTAGAGTTCTCCTATCCTACAATAGTCTCAGGAGAAAGTGTTAAATGCATTCAAAACTAGCATTAGGGATTACGACAGATAAATTTTGACTAAAACATGATTTTACATCAAAACTATAGCAATTCAGACCCAAAAATGCCTATATAAGTCAAGCAAATAGTAAAAAATCAAATCATTTCACTATTTACCTCTAGCAGAGAGCACTTGGAGCATTTTCTTAGCTAGATCTTCCACAGCTGATACCGGGAGTTTCCACTGTCCGTTTTCAACATCGTCAGTTGTAGGTAATAGCTAAAACCATTATCTTTCATTTCATAGAATTTATTTTGAGATTTGGTGGGGTTTTGGGCCTATATGGAAAGCCCTAAAACTAAAAATGCGGGCACCGCAGCTACCCCTTGCGGGATACACGGTACCACCCGAGAACCACACCAATAACACAGTGGACAGGCAGTGCCACCTCCTGTCTCCAATGGTGCACAGGTGGTGCCAACCGTGGATAACTTAAACTAATAGTATGGGCAATTTAACTTCATTCTTTTGATTTTCAATGATTTGAGGATGATTCTAATGCATACCATTATTGTTTTTGGTAGGTCTAGGTTGCTTAAAACATGGTGGTATGGAAAAAAATGCATAACAATGAGGATGCTGCTGCCGAGAGAAATGCGGATTGTATTGCCGCACTACGGGACTGTGGGCTCTTGAAGTTCTTCTAGACCCCAAGCATGGTGTCGTACGAATGGTTACTGGAACACATACTGCAAATGTGGAATCCAGAGAAGCAGTATTTTGAGGTGGGGGCCCATATACTTACAGTGGAGGTAGAGGATATCTACTTCTTAACTGATATCTCGAGACGCGGTGCCCCCATCTCACTGATAGGTTCTCGTGGGGGGGACATTACTACCAGAGAGCTTATAGATCGACACTGTGCACCAAGGACAGGTATGTCGGGGAAGAAGATCCCCATCAAGGTAGTGACGGATAGGGATCTACGAACTATTCTATTTACCATGCAGAGGGTGGCCAAGAGTCAGGGTGTGCACCAGGATTCCAGGGCACACATGCTGTATGCCATAGAGGCCATGGTGCCCACGGTGTTCAAATGGGAGAAAGAAATGCTTCCAATCTTCAAGGATCAGCGGACTAAGTGTTGACAAGGAGAGCTGAAGCAGTTTGAATTTGGTTCCATCTTATCCTGCTTCTTCTTCAAGCGGGTTCCATAGAAGAGGCCTCAGGTGAACTTCCGGAGTCTGAGAGCATGGGACCCTCGTATGCTGAGGTGGGTCCAAGTCATGGCTCACACAGGAGCGGGTAGGGGAAGGGTGAAGTTTGGTGATCTGTTCTTCAGATGGCTCTGAGATCAGATCCTCATGGTTGAGGACTATGCTTATGCAGGCATGGGCTTCACCAGAGATAGTGACCTACCACTCCCACCTGGCGACCAGTGGGGCGATATCGGTAAGAAGAAAGAAACCCTAAAATGGATGAAACATTTTTATGTTTTATATTTTTTTATGTTAAGTGATGAGACCTGTATCTTCTCATGTAGATGTTGGAGCAGCGAGACCTGGAGAAGCATCTCCGTTGGATAGGCAAGATGGAGCCCGCTTTGTACCAAAGGGTGATGATATCACTGGGCAGCTGGAGGAGAACTAGAGAGGTTAAATCTGGATATCCCAGATGCTAACATAGATGACCTCCCGATGAGATATTAGAGATCTACAGTGGGAGTACTGAGCCGATTTAGTAGGCTGCTATGTAGGGTAGCTTGAGCAGTGATGTGCTATCATGAGCACCACTAGTGTATGAGATATGTATTGAAAGCTGATAGCTTCAGGATTTTGTATGATGCTTTTTCCTGAAATCCTACGTGCTTCAGAGGAGGTCTCGGGACCTATTTTTTGTAAATTTTTTCATATATATATATATATATATATATAGACTTTTACATGGTGTTTATATGTTTCAAATGGTAAATGTTTTTTCTATGAGTTTCACATGTCTCTAAATGTTTATTTACAATGGACCATGTTTGATTTACCGTCATGAATGGGAAATATGCCAGTCTAGGATGTAGTTATCCAATGAGTCAGTGACTACATTATGTTCCCTAGGGATATGCCTATAAGTAATAGTTTCGAATGATCTTTCTAACAAATGCACTCTTCGGAAGAGGTGGAGGAGTACCGGGTTCCTAATGGTGTAGACGTGGTTCAAATGGCGAACCATGAGCTGAGAGTCCATCAAGACTACTAGAACACGAACATCCTGGGAGGCAACTTTAGTCAGAATACTGATGACTGCTTCATACTTGGCGATGTTATTAGTAGCGGGACCTATATAAACCACTCCTAAACTGACCAAATCTTCAGCTGGGGAATAGAGGACCCAAGCAGCCGAGGCGAGATTCAAGGTGTGGTGGAAAGCACCATCAGCGAAGCCATAGAAATCCATCTGCATGACCAAAACATGGTATAAATAGATGCAGACACCAAAAATCAAAACCATCTTGAAAATACTAAAAGCACACTGAAAGTCAATCAATATACATATATACAAGATACTATCCAAGAAAACCTAGGCATAGTACCTTTTCAGGTACAACGCATTGCGAGGTTTCCCCAAAGGGATTCCATCTTAATCAACGAGCTCGTAAGCTCCTTTCTCTAACACCTTAGAAATAACGAAAGGTCCAGACTTGAACTTACCCTTCCCTAGTTTGTCATATCTTTGGTCATAGGTCAAGACTAGGTCACCCTTGTTGAAGACACGAGGTTGTACGAATTTATCATACTGCGCCTTGACGCGTTTCTTATGTGCTTCATTAGCCAAGGCAGCATCTCTGCGAGTCTTGTCAAGGTTACTCAAGTACACAAATATTTCTTCCTTTGCGGAAGTGTCTGGGAGAAGTTAGACAACAAGTTGTAAAGAAGGAATCTGACATTGGATCGGTAAGACGGCTTCAAGTCCATAGACAAGCTGAAATGGCGTGGAACCAGTAGTTATTTTCATAGAAGTCTGATAAGCCCAAAGAGCGGAGAAAAGAATGTGGTGCCAGTTGGATTTATGGTCTCCAACCATCCGATGAAGCATAGTTTTTAAAAATTTGTTAATGGCCTCTACCTGACCATTAGCTTGTGGATAATACGGCATAGAGTTTTCATGGCGAAACCTAGCTTGGCACTCATTTCCTCCATCATTTGATTACCAAAATGGGATCCGTGATCAGTAATGATGGACTGTGGAACTCCAAATATAGCTATGATATGATTGAACAAGAAGAGAGTGATAGTCTTACCATCTTCTGCATATGTAGGCATGGGCTCATCCCATTTAGTGAAATAATCAACGACTATGATGATGTGACCATTCCCCCTGGCTGAGGTAGGATTACAATGCATGAAGTCAATTCCCCATTTGGCGAATGGGCCAATGACAATGACAGGGTGGAGTGGACCGAGATGGGTGCGATTTTTAGGATAGAAGTGTTGACAAGGTGGGCATTTCTTAACAACCTCATGGCAATCTTTGAAGATAGAAGGCCAGAAATAGCCAGCACGAAGAATTTTCTAGGCTATATCCATCCCAGATAGATAACCGCCACATGCTCCAGAGTGGCAATCATTCAACACATGTTCAACCTCCTCATGAGTGAGGCATCACCGGAGGATAGAGTCAATCACACGTCTATACAAAGTATCATTCAGGATGAGATAGTATTTCGCGTGGTGACGGATATGGCGACGATCATTGTGAGATAAATGTGTATGAAAATGCTGCGTTTGTAGATATATCAGCAAATCTCAATACCAAGGATTAGTAGTGCTTATCAGGAATAGGAATTCATCTGGAAATGAATCACCGGGCTCAGATTCCGTTGAAGCACAGGGAAGATCACACATAAGCTCCACAAAGACCAAGGATTTCTTTGATGTAGCCTTGGAAAACTCTAGATTGAACTCCTGAAGGATAACAATCCAACAGGAGTACTTGCCCCCGAGCACCTGACGAGTTAGGATATAGTACATCAGGTTCTGGTTTGCCAATACCATGGTAGTGCGGAGCAGAATGTAATGACAAAATTTTTGTACAACAAAGACCGTGGTTAATGCTAACTTTTCCACATGTGAATAATGAGTTTTAGAATCCAGGAGATTATTACTGGTGTAATAAATCATGTGCTCCTAACCATGGAGATTGTACTGTGCTAAGACCATAGTGATGGTAGTAGCAGAGACAGAAATATACAAGAGAAAGTCCTTTGAATAATCAGGGGGGTGTATCATGGGTGAATGAGTCAGAGCATGCTTAAGATTATCAAAGGCGCATTGGGCTTGGTCATCCTAGAAGAATGGGGTGTTCTTCTTAAGGAGACGCATATAACCGTGTGTTTTCTTTGCGAAATTGCACACAAAACAACAGAGAAAGTTTTCCTTCCCATGCAAACTTTAGAGTTCAAGGAGATTAGTTGGGGCTGGTAAATCAAGAATGGCGGCAATTTTTAAAGGATCTATCTGGATGCCATCTTTGGATACCACAAAGCCTAGCAGGCGTCCCATCTCAACGCAAAAAACACATTTATATGGGTTGAGCCATATATTATAATGACGGCATCTCAGGAATATCTCTCTAAGATGACCAGGGTGGTCCTCCCGTCACTGTGAATGAGCAGAGAGATCATCAAGGTACGGTTCAACAATGTGTTTGACATCACACGCTGGAATGTAGCTCCAACATTTTTCAAGCTGAATGGTAAATTCTTATATGCAAAGGTTCCCCATGGGAAAATGAATGCCGTCTTATGCTGATTGGAGGGTAATATCTCAATCTGATTATAGCCGGAGAAGCCATCCATAAATGAAAAGATGACACTTTCAGCACAGTTGTCGATAATCTGATCAATGCGCGGGGTTGGAAAGTTGTCCTTGGGACAAGCTTTATTGAGATCCCTAAAGTTGATACAGACTCTAATGGTGCCCTACTTTTTATTGACAAGGAAAACATTTGATACCCATTCCATCAGGGGTACAGGATAAATAAACCCATCTTTCAGAAGCTTCTCAATTTTAGCCTTTATAGCTGCGGCCTTTCGAGGATGGACTTGCCTAAGTTTTTTCCTGACAGGTTTGGCCAAGGGATAGGTTTTAATCTCATGGACCACTATGGATGGGTCAATCCTCGACATCTCTTCGTAGGACCAGGCAAAAATACCACAGAATTATTTAAAAAGTTCCTTATAGGCTTCAAATTCATCTACGGAGTAGTTCTGCCCAACATGAACATGCTCAATGGTATCAGGCTAGGCTGATATGTCAATCGGGTTCGTCTTTGTGATGTTGCAAAGGTTTCCTTCAGAATCTGAATTTTGCAACAATATAGGACTTTGGGGTACGTTGACAATATCAGTAGGAAACAAGGATGCAAAATCATGGTTAACTGAACTGGTGTAGGGGAGGAACATGGAACTATGATGGTGATTCTCCCAAATGGACTCATCCATGCTCATGATCTCAATAATGGACTCATTGGAAGGAAAAGTCTCAGAGAGATAATCTAGAGTGGGAAGAGAAGGTTCTAACCAATACGGTAAATGGTAGGGATCCAAAGCCACTAGATGAAGGTCATCAGCGTGATCATCGGAAGAGGTTTGAATGGTGTCATACATAGCTTCATGAGGACTTAACGAGGTAGAATCAACAACATGTTTTCCTCTAGCCTCACAATCAAATGAGGCGATCATATGGACTGACACAGAATCCGTGCTAGGAGGAGTGGATGGAAAAACTCCCATGAGGGATGAATCCTTCAACATGCCTACCCCAATCAACCGATAAGGAGGAGGGGACTGGCCTAACATGGGGATGTTATTAGCTGTGGAGGTAGTAAAATATGGCGTACAGAAATCAAGCTGGTCAATGGTAACGATTCTCCCCAGATGTGGAAATTGGACGATTCAGAATACTGTTGAAGCAACAACAGTCATAGCATAGAACCAATTTCATCCTAGAAGGAGATTGTAATCTAAAGGGGCATCTACCACTTCTACTTGGATGGAAATGATTTTGTCCCCCATCTTGACCGCGAGGGATGATAT
This sequence comes from Pseudotsuga menziesii, assembly GCA_001517045.1. Taxonomy (NCBI): domain Eukaryota; kingdom Viridiplantae; phylum Streptophyta; class Pinopsida; order Pinales; family Pinaceae; genus Pseudotsuga; species Pseudotsuga menziesii. The sequence goes on along the minus strand of LPNX010468250.1, from coordinate 143,590 downwards.
GAGACTATGGGGTTGGAAACACCGTCTGTCAAAGGCCTTAAGGGTCGTAGGTGATGTCACAAGCTCAGGAGAGCCAAGGGCTTTCCAACAAGGCAGAAAAAAAATGGAAGTCGAAGCCCCTTCATTTAGGATTGTTCAAAAAACTTTCTTTCCAACCACTTTCATAATGACTTGAAAAGCAAGTTTATGTGGTAACCTAGGCTTATAGTTCTCAACATTGAAATGAATCAAGTTGGTGTTATCCGGGTCTACAGCTCCTAATGTAGTCAACAGGTTTTCGCACTGTGTAGGGAAACTTTGGAGAACTTCTAGGGTAGACATTGCACAAGGTGCCTGAGCAAGATCTTCAACCACATTATAAAATTGAGCATCTCGAGCATGGGGATTAAATACTGCCTTCTGAAGAGTACTCTTATGTGGGCACAAAATCATGTCGAGAGTAGGCTTCTCGATAAACAAGGGGACAGTAGACGAGGACTCAGGAGAACTAGTAGAAGGGGCTTTCCCTGAAGACGGATGATCTTCATTTTTATCCGTAGGTTTATCATAATTCTAACTTCAATTTTGCAGATGGATGGTATCTGAGGACATCATATGAATTTCTTCTGACGAACTAGAATTACCCTGATTAGATATATGGTCTATCATCTATTGTTGAGAGGGAAAAGGATCTGTAAGTACCGCAGGTGTAGGATTGGACTTCAAAACTTGGGAGATTTCGTCCTGACAAGGGCACTCCTTTGAAAAATGGTCACCACTGTAGAGTAGATAGGGATAATTTTCTTTTCTTTTCCCTTTGTCATTATCACCATTGGTTGGTCGAGGAGTCTCTGACTGGTTTCTAGGTTTTTTATTTCGATTTCTACCTTTCGTTTTATTACCCGAGGTTTGAGTACTTTGAATAGAATTGACCTCGGTTGAAACCTTAGGAGTTGAAGGAGTAGGGAGGGAAGTTTGGGTTTGCTTGGTAGCTTTTGCTGCGGAGGGGGACTAGATTGAACCAACAATCCCATCAACAGGTACTTCTGCTGGTGGCTTGGCAATATCAGTGCTGGGGTGAGGAGCTTGAGGAATCAGGTCATAAAGAGTTCCAGACTGGGAATAAGCCAAGTCTAGGTACTGGGCCCGACTAATAGCCTACTCTGCGGTGACGACATTGCCCATAACCACATCTCGGGAAATAGGAGGCAACAAGGATTTGGTGAACCAATCAGCTAGTAACTGATCTGGAATAGGGGCCTTAATAAGCCTTCTCTACCTTCTCCACTCATGAATATGATCAGATATGTGGGTGGTGTTCTGTCACAGAGAGGTTAAAAGATCAGTACCCATTTCATAACAAATAAGGAGATGAAAGTGTGTAAGAAACATGGTTGCCAATGAGCCAAAATCCACAAATGAATGTTGTGGGAGTTCAATGTACCACTTCGCGGCTATACTGGTCAAAGTTTGCTGAAAGAGTCACAATCAAATGGAGTCATCCATCAGGGAGTTGGAAGAACACCATAAATGGAATGTCATAACATGGTTCTTCGGATCGTCTCCCTGCTTCCCATCGAATTTCGAAATATCCGATGGTAACTTTACCAGAATGGGTGGCCACAAGGGATTGTGTCGAATGGGGTCATTAATTAACTTGGACAGATCAAGTAAGTCCAAAGTTGCTAGGAAAGATAACTGTCGGTTGGGATTCCCATACTGGTAACATTGATATGGCATATAATTACCAGCAGGACCATAAGTATACTGATAAATAGGTTGCTATGACGAAGAACTACCAGAAGATCCACCCATAGGGGGTTGATTTCCGAGATTAGGACTGTTAGTACCACTAGGGACTCCAGGAGGAGGACCACCAGGGCCATCGGGACCACCAGGACCACTGGGACCACTACGACCACCCGGACCACCAGCACCACCAGGAGGTGGACCACCAGACCCTCCAGGGCCACCAGGGGGAGATAAACCTCCAGAACCATTGGAACCACTAGGAGGAGGGCCAGAAGGAGGAAATCCACCAGGTCCCCCAGGACCATAAGGAGGAAAGTTGTATATCCTCTGGGGCCATTAGGCCCCCCAGGGGGAGGACCTCCATAAGGCGGTCCTTCGCCACCTCCCGCAGTATGTATAGGTATCCCCCCCATAGCTGGCATGTAAGACCAATTGGGTTTCCCCCATGGCATAAAAGTGTTACTAGGGTATGGAATTCCAGCATAAGGAATTCCTGTAGGATTGGGTGGATGATTACCTACTGGTATTTGATAACCATAACCTCCAGAATATTGAATGGTTACAGGTTGAGCCCCATAGGGTTGACCTAAACTGGATGGGGGATTAACTGCATTAGTATGGGTGGGAGGGACATAAACTGTATATGGTTCTATGTTAGAGGTCTATCCTTGACTAGGAATAATTCCAGTGTCAAATAACGTAGGTCATGCCGGGGGTTTCCCCCTGGCACTAGAAGGTGTAGATGAAACAAGAATTGAAGATTGAATCTCAGGTGCAGAAGACCTGGGAAGATTAGGCATAGACATAACATGAGAGGTTATAGAGGTGGTAATTTGACTTGGGTTGTGGGTTGTTATTGGACGATCTATAATCGGTTCAATGGGTCTCGTAGAATCAGCTAGTGAACGATATCCCACAGGAAGAGATGTGGAACGTGCTGGTGTCGAGCCTAATAGGTCATCGATCTACTTGTCAGTCTCTTATGCACAGAGAATGGCAGCACAATATTTCATGCATTCTTCTTCATCTTCAAAAGAGTTTACACGGGTGCCAAATAAGGCAATGGCCTATCCTATAGGTGTCTCCCAAAATGGAGCATTGGGACCAAAATCCGGACAGGTTGTATCGTCAACATGACATTTCATGGGAGAATGGAACGATGGATTTACCCGAGAAGGTTGTTGGACCAAGGGAGGCGAGTGTGAAGAATATGGTACTCCACTTTCCACAACCACATTGTCTCCCACTTGGGAGGTGGTAGCAGCTCCTTGGTCGATAGCTTCCATGGGATTTTCTCCTGAACCAGGAATAAAATTAGGTGGCAAGCCCCGTACTCTTCTAAACTATCTTAACTCAGCCAGTTTGTACAGTTCCTAACTAACCTAGGTTCTGAAAATCTAGAAAACACACCAAAAGAATTTCCCTACACAAGCTATAGGTCAAAACAAGCACACTTAAAATGATAGGAGGAGTTCAAAACTCAGGTCTCTCACTAGGATTGTCAAGAAGGCACCACTTGCGATATGCCTTGAGGATACGTGTGTAGTAATCTCCCCGAATGCTGTTTTTGGTTTATGGCTCCAAACAAGACGACCAAAGGGCTTTTCTCAGATGGATAAGGTACCCTAGTGGGGTCTCCCAATATACTCAAGGTATGTGGGAGCTCGAATTGGTAGTAGTGTTGTCTAATGCATAACCATACACAAGGGGCCTTCCGATATACAATCGAGTACATGAAGTACCTTTCTATATACCTCAAGGGTACGTGAAAGGCCGTTCGATATACTGATGGTACATGGAAGAATAACGCGAGTCCCAGAATGTAATGCTAACAAATAACGACAACTCCTATGCTTAATGATGCCCGAACACGTCTCTAACCTATCACTCAAGTTACTATGTAAATTTTAACCTACAACTATCGTTAATTTTAACTTGTACGGTTAGGTGAATGCATGATGTTTTGACAGAAAAGTAAAACCATGCAATATGCTAGTGCAAAATGTTCACTTTACCGTTCGGTATGCCTACTTATGTGAGGGAAAGAGAGTGTTTTCCTTTTGTTTCAAAACCAAAAATACTTCCACACAACAGTCATGAACATCAAATAAAATAAAAGCAATCACTTTTCCAAACTGATTTCTTCTTTCTGAAATCAAATGAGAAGGGGAAGAATCTCTTTTCCTAAAAGAAAAACAAGAAGCACACCTACATGCAAATGCACTCTATTTTTTCAATTTTCTCAAAACATAAGCAAATCTAACTTAAAACTACCATTTATTATTATTATTTTGATCGAGATAGTTCTAAATGTATGAGAGACGAAAGATCATTAAGGTCCTGAAAGCTTGTAAAGCCAATAAGAAAACCAATGTCCAACGCTCAGTGTTAATATCCTAGTCTCAGTAAAAAAATTTCTTATTTAAAGGAAGGAAAATAAGTTTACTATGCAATTAAGAAATGAAACCTAGAAACTAATCTAGTGTTCTTCTTTTAGTCTATGCAACAGAAATGAAAAGAGATTTTAATAACACCTTGAGCTTTTCAGAAAACAAGAAATCCTTTTGCAAACACAACCAACAAACATAGAAGCAGATGAACAATAAAAAAACCTAATCAACTTTTGAAATTCCACTCAAAATCAATCTTAAACCAAAAAATTATCAGACCACAAGCACCAAATTCAGTAACACAAGCATGATAAGTAGAACTGAAAGCAACAAAATCCAAATTTTTTCAAAGAAAAATGAGGAAAAAAGGATTTGGAATGATGCCTACCTGGCACTGTGCTTCGCAGGTGTTGACAGAGAGTTTCCAACACAACACTACTTCTCGCCAATAGGTTACAGCGGTGGAATCGCGTATTTCCCACTTTGTTCAGGCGGTGGCACAAATTCTCATACAAATCATAGGCGCGGTTACCTATAGATGACCAAAACACAAGAAGAACGATGGATCAAGTGAGAAAAAGACTAGATCAGGGCAAATACTGTTGAATTGAGTATGAAAACAGAGCATAAAATATTGAAATAACCCAGATCTGAACAGATCTGGAAGTTTCAAACCCAAATGAAGCAAGTTAGAAAGTAGATCTAACTGAAGAGAGTTAAAGAAGAAGGAGCCTAGATTCGGACAAGAGTTACATACTGAGGAAGATCAGAGCAACTGATATAACTAATCCCTAGTGGAGTCGCCCGATTTGTTAGCTGGAATATTTCACCTCCTACGGAGAGCAAGGTGTTCCACTAGTTTGAATGGTTAAGATCCAGAACAAATAGAGGGCAGAGGTTGAAGACTCTCCCTAGACACTGTAGATACCTGGAATGTAATGCTTCGATCGTTACCCTGTGTACCTGCAATAAGCTTCAACACACAAACATATCGAAACCACCAGAATATAATCTACTAATCTATGTTAGTGACTAAGGAATCTAACAACATACATGTGAAATCAAACAACAACAATATATGTGGGACATAAATCAACTTGCATTAAAGAAATATGAAGAAGTTTACAACCAAGCCTTAGTGTTGACATGCATCTCCATGAAACCAAGCATTCTCATCCTCGTAAGCTCTGACTCTAGCTCTCTCTATGCTCTCCAATGATATGGACCAAGTGATCAATCCAACAGCATAACAATACCTTAAGATTTCTCCCCCTCAACCATGGCCATAAGCTTGTATTTATAAGGCTAGATGGATAGGGATGGTTGAGAGATTAGTGGGTGAGGTGGCCTCTAAGATCCTAAGACGAGGGATTTCGAGCTCAACTAACCCACAATAGTAGGGATAAGGGAGGAAATGAGGCTTATCATCTAGAAGCCTCAAGAAACTTCTCTTTTTCCCTTTTTACCTAGGGTACCACGTTTCTCCTTCAATGGCAGAGCGGTTCTGGTAATAACCGCCTATGGACCAAGGTCCATAAGCGGTGGCACCGCTTGTGGGCAACGGGGGATAGGCGGTGTGAACAAGGGTACCGCTTTTGGATAACAAGGTAAGTGTGGTGCTGGGAATTTGTATGAAATATTGACATTTAGTATGGGTTTCCACTCCAGAAGCTGGGATTAAGGACAAGTAGGTATGTCAAATATATTATCACATGATGGTGACATGATTTTGGTATAACACTAACCTAGGGTTTCAAAACTAGAAAAATCACACAAAACTTCCCCTACACAAAAAACAGGCCATAAGCAAACTTTAAGTGACAAGAGGGGCAGATACAAGCCGGTTCCTCACTAGGATTATCAAGTTTTTGTAACTCACTATATACCACAGGGTCCAACAGTAAAACTCAATGAGGAGGATCAACCATCCCTCACCTGCATACCCAAATACCTGGACGACACGTGTGTATTAATCTCCCTAAGTCTGTTCTTGGTGTATTGCGCCAACAAGATGACCAAAAGGGATTCTCTCAGATGGTTTCAAGAATCCTAGAATGGCCTCTTGATATACACGGTACGTGGGAGTTCAAATCAATAGTAGTTCTATCTAATGCACAACCATTCACAAGGGGCCTTCCAATATACAATCGAGTACGTGAAGTACCTTTCGATATACCTCAAGGGTATGTGAAAGGTCGTTCTATATACCAAAGATACATGGAAGAACTGCATAGGTCCTAGGTTGCAGTGCAGGAAATAAACGACAACTCCTATGTTTTAAGATGCCAGAACACGTCTCTAACGTATCACTCAAGTTACTAATATTTTTAACCTATACCATTAATTTTGAGTGGAACTGTTAGGTGAATGCATGGAGTGATGACAAAAAATTAAAACCATGCAATTATGATATGCAATTTTTGTCACTTTACCATTCAAAGTATGCCCTACTTACGGGAAGGAAAGAGTGTTTTATTTTTTCAATTTCGTCTCAAAACCAAAACTTTCCCAACCAATTCAACTAAACAAATATTTCTAAGATTACAAACAAGCAACACACTTCTAATCAGATCTTTGAAAGCAAGCAAATGAGGCGAGATCTCTTTTCCTAAAAAGAAAGACAATAATACTCAAAGGCACACTTAGTACTTTTTTCAATTTTCTTCAAAAATGGAAAGATCTAACTTAAAAACATGATATATTTTTTCTTTTGACGAGACAAAAGCGTAAAAACAAAGAAGAATATGGATATCTGAAAGCTTATGAGGCTAGTCAGGAACCCAATAATTTGTCTTTAAGCAAAATTATAATCAAATATCGTCAAAAAATTTTCTTTTAAAAAGCAAAAAGAAGTCTTTTGTAAACTAATGAAGAATGAAATCAAAACCAAAAATCAAGTCTTCCTTTTCAGTTTTATCAAGCAGTAAAAAGATATCTAATTGAACTAAACTTCCAAGCACTCCTTTCAAAAATGAAAACCAAGCATCAAGCAATAAAATTGATGAGTGTAACCTAGCTTTTTGAATTCAACAAAGCAAGCTTTTACCACATCCAGAATTTGAATCTAACTACTTAGATATCTGAAAAGAAACCCAAACACACATAGAACAAAAAGCAAAAATCAAATCAAGCCTTGAAATGACAAGCCTGTAGAAGGCCTACATGGCACCGCTTGAGGAGAGTAGGTGATAGAGTGGTTTTGGCTCGGCATCACTTCCTGATTATTGAGTGCATGTGGTGGCACTGCTTACTGATTATTGTGCACATGAGGTGGTACCGCTTATTTCCCACTATGCATGTGCGATGTCCTGTATAAGTAAAAAACAAAACAATGGAGAAAAAAAAAAGTTAGTTATTGTAATACTGGCATTAAATCATGAATTGACAGGAATATGAAGTACAGAAGGTACGAATGACTCATATATCAAAAAATCTAATTAGACCAAACCAAAATCTCACTAGACAGGTTAGTAGATCTGATCAATGAAAGATTGGAGCTTGGATTTTGGACAAGAGTTTGAAGACCAAGGAAGATCAGATGTGCTGAAAGCTCTTCCCCAGTAGAGTCGCCATATTTGTTGCTTGTAAAAACGCACCTATTGCATACAAGAGTTGTTCCTCTAGTGTGAAAGGTTTAGATCTAGAACAAATGAGTTACAACAGAGATGGAAGACTTCCCCTAGAAGTTGTGGAGATATGGAATGAATCCCTTTGATAGAGTGATGCAACTGTTTCCTATGGTGATGGTTCTTCATAGACAAACCTGCACAATCACATGTAAGCAAACAAGATCAAAAGCACTAGAATATAATCCACAATTCTATGTCAGTGGCTAAGGAATCCAACAGTAAAATACACGATTACAACATAACATACTTTACGGGAAAGGAACCAAATTTGCATTAAAGATGAAGAATAAATATTACAACCTTTGCCTTAGTTTTGTGATGATCCTTCACATGCCAATTCCTTGTCCCCAAAAGCTCCAACTTTCTCCTTCTATGCTCACCCTTGATTTGGCCAGAACCTCAATGCAACAACATAATTTTTCTCTCCCTCAACCATGGGGTATGAGCCTGATTTTATAAGATTTGGGAGGATAAGGATGGTTGAGTAAATGGTGGGTGAGGTGGAAGGGAGATCCCAAAAGGATGGATATTGAGTCCAAGTGGTCCTTAGGAGTAGGGATGAAGGTTCCATGAAGTCTTCCTTTGAGAAGCTTCTTGGAATCTTCTCTCTTTTCTCTTTTTACCTCAGGCACCACTTCTCCTCTACTATGACATAGTGATGACAAGATAGAACCACACATTGAATAAGAGGAATAAGCAGTGGCACCGCCTATTGTCAAGAGACAATGAGCATTACTAAAGAAGGTAACGCTTCTTTCCTTGAGGGAAAATCAGTGCTGGACTTTTATATGAAATACTGAAGTCAGGGCCAGTATTTTCACTTCACAACTTGGGATTTAGAGAAATAACCGATGTTTGGGACCTCATCACATGATGATGACGAGATTTATGTGTAAAACTACACCATGCACCTTATGATGTACATGATAGATGATGCCTATAACTCTCTCTGCTTCATCCTGCAAATCTTATACTTTTTGCTCACATTGCTGGGTGAAATCATAAATATGGGTGTCTATTTTGGGGGGTGTTATGAGAAAAGCTGTGTTGTTTTTCCAAGTTTGTCAACTTCGAGCAAAGAAAAAATAGATTTGTATTTAGAATTTCATTTTGTAGTAAACAAAAAGTTGTAGAGAATTGTGTTAGCTTTCTATCGGTTATTTTTTAGATTTTTTTTATTGGCATTTGAAATGTCATTTTTATAAGTGTTTGATAGTATGTTATTAATTAATGAAATTATGATAAATAATCATGTTTTTTGACACCGGTTTATTCATTATTCAACTATTGTTCATTAAAAACAAAATATGTTATGATGATTTAGACAGATTGTACTAAAGGTTGTCTATAAGTTTGTATCCAACAACCGCATGCAATAATTATTAGAATTTTTTGAAGTGGACCAATCTGAAAAACTACAATAAAACTGACATGTTTAGTTTGGCACAACATCTTCCCTAATTTTCAATTCAAAAAAAAACTGAAAATACCCTTTTGAAGACAACACATCAATGTTGGGCACCATGATTTTTCCAATTTTTTTTATCGTGTCTTTAAGAAGTTATTGATTTTTCATTTCAATGAATTCTATCACATTTTGAAGCAATCCACACACCTTCTAAGAAATATAATAAATAAATTTAGTGGATCGCATCAATTTCAACAAAATTCACATCTATAGAAAGTAGATTGAATTATGCAACTAATGGTATTATTTGTGAAGAGAAATTGTAAGAATTTGATATGATCCGATCTCTCTGAAATGGGAAGAAGAGTCAGATATGTGATGGAATTCAATTTTTGAAATAATACAGGTTTTCGGAAGAACTAATCTTTTGGCCGAAAACAATTAATGTTTTGGCCGAAAATTATCAAATGTTTGGCCGAACGTTAGATTTAACAGACGAAAAATAGTTCGACCGAAAATGTCTACTGAATTTTTTGTGCCTGCTGGAAAAAAACTTGAAACGTTTTTTCCAAACACCGTTTCGTTACATGAACTTGAAACGTTTTTACGTTTTTCCGAAACACTGTTTCAATTCTTTATTTATATGAATGAAGGCTCAACATATTTGATCAACATTTTACACAGTTATAGAAGAAGGAAGGCTCTCTTTTATGGTAAGTATTCTTAAAACTTATCTTTTAAGGTGAAGGCTATTTTTATTTGATACCAAACATTAGTTTAAAAATTTGTTGTCTTTTTTTCTTTACGGAAGATGTTTTTGGAAAATATTTTATGGTACAAATTTTCTTAAAAATTCTGCACCAATTTTGTGTATGGTACATTTTTTTAAAATTTTGAACAATATTTTATGAACATATTTACTTTTTATAACCTTGCCTTAAACGGGTTAATTATCAATTTTTAGTAGTCATCTTTGGCCTTTTAAGTCGTAATTTATATTTAGTGAACGTGGCTTTATAATCGTTAATTATACTTTTATAAAATTTAAATAAACTATATTTTTTTTGTAATTCACGTGGCCTAGAAGTGCCAAATTTGGTTGATAACCTTCCTTGTAGCCATTATCACTACTTTTTGTAGTCATATTGTTTGAGGTGGATGACTCTTACTTTTTTTGTATTTTCTAAGGTGATTTTTTTTCTTTGATGATTAAGATTCTCTCGAGGGAAATTTATTCTAAGTTGAAGGTATACATTGAATAATCATGGGCAACAAAAAAACACGAAAGAGGAAATGTGATCACACTCGAGATGATGCCTTACATAATGAAAAGAAAAAACTCAGATACCATGAAAAAAAGAAACAAAAGAATACAAATATTGAAGACATCGCTAATGATGATGTAACTAGACACTTGGATCAAAATGTTGATGACATGAATGTTCAAAATCAAAATCAAGAAGACATTGAACCAGGTATGTACGAATATTGTAAATTTGTTTAAAATGCAGTAACAAGTTTTTGTAAATGATGTATTTTTGAATATAATTTCCAAAAGCAGATACAAATGTTGAAGATGCTGAATACATTCAAAATGTTGAAGACATTAAAGAATAAAAAAACGATGCAAATATTCAATCCAATAGAGGTAAGATTATATATATATTTGTTATTAAAAGATTTTAAACCATATAATTACAATTATAATTACGAGTCGTATTTTTATGATTCAAGTTAAGTATATTTGAAATATTCTAAATTAAAATTGAAATTGAAATATATATAGGTGGCTTCATGATTGACGACAATATGTTACAAAATGTCAATAAAGAAAAATTTGGAAACACAAAACCTGACCATATTGTGCGATATTGTGCTGAAAAGATGCATGAACACTTTCTGGAAAAAGAATCAGTGGCAACAAAAGCTCAAATTTTGAGGTGTTTGTTAGTCTCCAAGAATTTGAAGGAAGCTTGGTCATTATTGGGTATTAAAAAGAAGACAAAAGATTCAAAGGTGAAGCAAAATGTGTTCGAAAATATATCCAATGCAATAAAAACGATTGGAAAATATAGAAAGAAAGATACTAGTGCTGCACATAGAATAATACAATCAACGATTATTTCATCTAGTACTAGACAAAAATGTTTGACAACACAGATCACAAAGGTTATCAGAACTTCACGGATAACATTGTACAAATATAACAAATTTTGATTACAAACAGATGCAAATGATGAGCTTGCTTGTTGGGCAATTATTTGTAGACAACCCTATAAAGATAGGGTCTGTGAAAGTGTTAAAGCTATGATGCATGAATATTGGGTGGAAAATTCTCGCGTTTCATCAAATTCAAGAGACGTGATATGACGCAGGATATCTCAAAATCAATATGAAAGCCATCCAAAACATATATTGGAGATGACTCAAACAGAATTGTTCAATAAATTCAAAGATGAACATAGTGAATTGAATCTGTCAATCAATACATTTGTACAATAGAAGCCATGGTATGTTAGACCTATCACTATTCGTGACACATGTTGTTGTCACTATCATGTTGAGTTTGAATTATATTATGACACATTCCTTCGGTTTGGTAAAACATTTTGGTCGAATTCACCTCCTTCCACAATTTGTGCTTTTATATCTAAAATTCTATGTGAAAGAGATAGTTACAAGAATTTTTACAACAAAATATGTGTCGGTGGAAAGAAATGTGATAATTGTGGAACTCTAGTTTTATTCCACCATAAATATCCTATTGATATTAACGATCTGTCATTGTCAGATATCATAGTTGATTGGAAGAGATATGAATATGTCATGTATTCCCATAATTCTATAAGTTCTTCAAACTCTCTTTCGAAAAGAATAGATTTACAAGAAGATAAAATCAGTGTTACATAGTTTTTGAAAAAGTTTGAAAAAGAAATTTATAAATACATAAAACATTCACATAGAGCACGATGGCAAGACTTGCAATTCAAAAAATCATGTGATGTTTTTCCATAGGGGACCATTTTTTCTGTGGTTGATTTCGCAGAGAATTACACATTTGAAGCACAAAAATAAATACAGAGTGAATATTATCATTTTGACCAAGTTTCTATATTTGTCCATGTTCTATATAGACATGCTCAACAAAATTTTGATGATATAGAAATCACGAATGACAATCGACATGTGATCAAGGAATACCATTTCTATATCAGTGATGACCGCACGCATGATACACATTATGTACAACATTGTTTTGATATTATTTATGGTTCATTGAAAACATGTGGAGTTGTAGTGAATGAACATTGGATATGGTCAGATGGATGTTCAGGGCAATTTAAATCTTCACGATCATTCTTCTGGCTATGTCGCCTTCATAAAAAAAAATATGAAACATCATTGGATTTTTTTTTGAAAGTGGTCATGGAAAAGGGGAGCATGATGGTGCTGGGGCATGTGTAAAACAAGCACTTCGAAGGTATCAAATGAACCATTATGCTGATCAATTTGTGTGTGCTAATCAAGTTGTTCAATGGTGTCGTTTAAATCTCATCCAGGATTACAATCAACAATGAAAAGATGTGCGCATGTATGAACTTTGTTTTCAAAACAAAATTATTTAACTTAGAATGTCTTTAATATGTACATCTACTAACATTTTATTCACATGTACATGTAAAATTGTTTATGTTGGATAGGTTTTTTTGGCATATTGGAATCCAAGATATAGACAGATCAATCCCATATGATGCTAGCACTATTCATGGAACTCGAGATTTACACTCAATCAAAACAAAAACCTTCCAAAATGTGTTTTCATTTGATAGTAGGAAGCTAACATGCTTTTGTCCTATTTGCATAGAGGACACAAAATCAATAGAGATTTGTGAAAACATCAATGACAATTATGTTAAACCTTGGAAACACAACGAAATTAATTTAAAAGGAAAAATGCCACTCGCAAGATTTGAAGAGTTGGAATCAGAGGACATTGCAATATCAACTGATAGTGATAGAATTTCCGATTTGGTTAGAGAAGGTAATTTTATGTATATATACTAAATACTAAATTTTTCTATTTTTACTTTAAAGTTTTTTTTTAAAAATTCAATGTTCTTAATTATGTCTAGGAGATGTATTTGTTGTGGTTGCACCCATAGAGAACAATGAAAATGTGAGATATTATTTGATGTGATGCATAGATAGAAAGATGAAATTATTGGAGGACTATGATGACAGAGGTTTTATATATGAAAGAGGGTCAATTCTATTAAAAGGTTATTTTTTTCAAGAAACATATCAAACTGAAAGGGACGTTCACTTTAAAGACTATCAACCTAATGTCATATGCTGCCAATATAGTCATTTGGTATGCGTAGCTCGCATAAAGTTGATAGAAGTTAAATCAAATACAAAATTGAAAGCTAGAAGATGGAAGATGTCAAAAGTTGATCATGAAAGAATAATTGAAGAGGCGATTCCTTTAAGATCTTGTTTCTAATTAGAATCATGTTGAACATGATACATACTTTTTACATGAAGGACGTCTTCATTGGTTTTATAGTTGTGACACTCAAATAGAGTGATTATTGATAAGTTCTGAGCTATATTGTTTTGATGAATTTTTAAGCACATTTGTTATGAAATTGTCAAATTATGAGATCTGTGCCTCTTTTAAACTTAAATATGATAGACTATTAGATTAGATTGTTGAACTTATGTACATGTCAAATTGATTAAAGTTATTACATTGTTGAGCTTATGTCCATCAAATTGAGCAAACTTATAAAATAGTGTTCTTGCATTGTTGTGCTTATAGCTCATTGTTCTTAGATTGTTTAGCGTATGTATATATCAAATTGATGTCAATTATATGACATATTGTTCTTGGATTGTTCATAACATGTACATCAAAATGATTTATATTAATTTTATAACGAAATTGATATGTACAATTGTATAAATTCATAACATACAAACATTCAATATTAACATGACTAAATATTAAAAATCATTACTAGTGATTAAAAATCTTGATTGAATTTGCACAAAAGAGGATTGTGAAATAAATTCATTTAAAACCAAAATCATTAAATCATTTATGTAATTAAATTAATGATACTAATTAGTGTCTTAAGATACTAATCTAATCATCATGTAAGATACTAATTACATAAATAAATTAAGATACTAATTACATTGATCCTCAACCAAAACGAAAACAAAAATTTAGAGTGAATATTGCAATTACATGTATGCTGAGAGGGATTATAATTGAAAGGGTTGTGAATGAATTATCATGTTATCTCAAGATAATTCCTCATAATGCATAATTATCATGCAAAGTTCCCTAAGAAATGGATCGAATATCCTTTATATATTTTTTATGGATCTAGACCTATCATAATGTTCACAACAAAGGCATGTGGTTCAATGCAATGAAAGATCAGGTCAGTTTATTAATTTCTCATACACCTTCACTTGGATTTATTCTTTTTTCTACTAGCCATATTTTATTGATCTTATAAACAAAACCATTACTTCATGAATCTAGTGAGCATCACCTAATATTTCCATAGATTACGTATAAGTATCTTCCCTTTTCTATAGGAAAAGGTTTACTTCTCTTTCTCCAATGTTGCCATGCAAAACTTCCTTCCATTTACTAAAGAAAAAAAGGAAAGGAATGGCCAACATTGCAGAGGTTAGCTTTAGAATTCAATCCAAATATTCCAATGTAACTAAACATTTTTCTCAACAAAATATCTTTGGCCCATAAAGAAAACAAAAAATTAGAGCATTTTTAAACACAAATTGTTGAATTTTTACTTTATTTAAATCATCTTCCATAAATCCATTGTATCTAAATAGTCACAATTAAATATTAGTTTTTCCAATTTTAAATCCATCACGACCAAAATACCATAATACATTAGACCATTTTCTTTTCTATGATAAGTTAACCATTTGATCAACACTAAATATAGCCTCTTAGTATTCTTGGCCAACATTTACTTTAAGATTACTCACTTTGGGCACCTTCCTGAACATGAGCATGAATATCCATGAGTCTAATATATCATGTTGTATCAAAGGTCCAAAACTAGGTTGTAAAGACAATTGCCCACCCAATGATGTCACTAAGCTCCTTAAAGTCTTTGAAAATTTCATGCAAAACAAAAATGTACACTTAGAACTTACATTTATGGGACATTAAAATTGTTTGTTCATTAAAATTGAAGTTGATCTAAACTTCACAAAAGTAGATTTTTCAGCAAGATAAAAAAAAAGTAGCTTGAACTTGGAATGCAAAAGGTTGAATTTTAGAAGAAATGGGACAAATAAAAGTTTCCATCTACATGATTGGTTTCAAAAAGGAATTCTAATGTAGGTAATACTACACCTTTTATAAAACAATATTGAATTAATTTTGAACAAATTAGATGGTCCAAAATAAATGAAGAAACCATAGATCTTAGGGTTTCGACTCTAGGGATAAAGTTGATCTAGGGATATTATATGTTTAAATTTGATCTAGGGATATCATTAGGCATCCAGATGATGGTGTGGCTGCTATAGGATTCATGGGTTGAAAGCTAAACATGTTTCTCTAAACCATCCAACTACTTTAGGTATTCAAGCTACCAAAGAATTGAGTTAGCTACTACGTAAGTGCTGATTATTTCGGCTAAAAACAATTCATATTTATTGGTACAATATACACCATAAAATAGTCCACCAACTAGGATAAATCATGATATTAATTATCTCAAGAATAATAAGAAACTTCATTGCTTGGATTTTGCTAGTGATTACTTCAAATCAAGATCAAAATTGGAGTATGAATGTAGGTTCAAGGATATTCAACATTTCCCTATTGCCACTAATCAACAACTATACAACTTACCAAGATATGGTAAATTTCCTTTATATTCATTTATTCTAGACTATGCATTTATGAGAATATTGCATCCATTATACCTGAAATTTTAATTTAAGATGCATTCGCTATATTCATAAAGATACAACAGAATCTTCACTAGTATTTTCTAACTTAATATCAACTTACCAAGATATGGTAAATTTCCTTTATATTCATTTATTCTAGACTATGCACTTATGATAATATTGCATCCATTATACCTGAAATTTTAATTTAAGATGCATTCACTATATTCCTAAAGATACAACGTAATCTTCACTAGTATTTTCTAACTTAATATCATGTATTTTGAGATTGCAATGACCACAAATCTATACCTAAAGGCTTCCCAAAATCTCTGTCCCAAATATTCTACAGGGTTTGATAGATTCAACAAATAACATGCTAAATGCTACAAGTATATCATTGGTTATTCTACCAAAGTTTGCCTAGAATTAAACCATTGCAGTGTTCCTCCTTGACCCATTTATGTTGTTAGATAATTACATGAAAGAATAAGCTGTAACAACCTCCTTAACCTCCATAAGGTACACTTGTTCCACATTACAACTACCAATTGTTAACCATAAACACTAACATCTAGGATAGCACCAAAATATCAAGCAAAAATCCAATATCAAATGCATCCCCTACTATTGAAATTGTGAAAAAATTTACAAGTGAACACCCTTGCATGATGAGGGATAAAACTTTGCATAGAAACACCAAAGTGCTACGTGTAATCATACAACCAATGCAACCAATGCATTCATGCTAGAGCACTTTATCAATTACATATATTTTTCCCTTGTGTTTGATGATCACATAAAACAAAGCCACTTAAAGATACCAAACCCATGCTAATTAAACAAACCAAAGATACCAAACCCATTATAGATAAACAAATAATGTTAGATTTTTATCATTGAAGCTAGCATTATCTTAGGATTTTTAACTGAGAGAATAACAAGCACAACAATCAAACACAAGAGACAATAGACACAAATATTTTCCTTCAAGAAAACATGAAGGAGAAAACCCCACAACTTCCTTAGAGATAGAATCAACACCAAAAGCAAAACCCCAAAATAGTAAGATGATCTCCCGACAGCAGTAGTCTCTCTCTCTCTTGTCCCAACAACTTCTTCTCTCTCAGTTATGCACTACAACTAAGTGTGAGTGAATGTGTGATAAATAGAGAGCTCTATTTATACTAATTCCTGACTTGACAATAACTCACTAGGGCCGACTTATTTAGGAGAGTATAATAACCCTAGGGCCCCACAACTGCGGTGACTTTAATCCTTAATAAATAAGGAGGGTTACACTCTATGACTTGACATGACTTGTTTACATTATAGAATCTCCCGACAGGAACATCAGGGCATGACATGACTCAATTACATTATAGATACTTCCCAGAATAAACATCGGGGTACAATACATAAGATATACAAGTGAATACATTCTGAAGTTACAAATACATCAACACTCCCTCTTAACTAGGAAGGTATTCTCTCGACACAATTTATCACCACAAGTCTTCTTCTCTGTATCATCTAGATCATCATCAAGTTATCTCCATCTTCAATTCATCTTCATCTTCAAGTCATCTTCATCTTCAAGTCATTTGGATCATCACTGGATCATCACTGGTCATCATCACGGGTGCTATCTCAATTCTACTCGTCATAGGAATTTCTACAGAGCCAACCCTTTTTCATGCTGGTTGTAGGCCTAGCATCCAGGTAGGTCTTCATCTTCTTCAACACTTATATCTGACCCAGTTAGAAAGTCCCGTCCAACACTTACATCTGACCATGGGATGAACACATCAACCATGTCAGAAAGGCACGCCCAACACTCACATATGACCATGGGATGAACACATCAACCATGTCAGAAAGGCCCAACACTCACATCTGACCATGGGATGAACACATCAACCATGTCAGAAAGGCCTAGCACTCACATCTGACCATGGGATGAACACATCAACCATGTCAGAAAGGCCCAGCACTCACATCTGACCATGGGATGAACACATCAACCATGCCATAAAGGCCCAACACTCACATCTGACCATGGGATGAACACATCAACCATGTCAGAAAGGCTCAACACTTATATCTTACCATGGGATGAACACATCAACCATGTAAGAAAGGCTCAACACTTATATCTTACCATGGGATGAACACATCAACCATGTAAGAAAGGATCTGCAATTATATATGATCATGAGAGATCAACACATCCTGCAGTCACATCAGAATGGCTCTTAGCTCTAGGCTGAGTGTCAGCCCCAAACTGAAACAATTCCTGGTAACTAGCCAGGTGCCTCCATTCTCCCAAAGAATGGCCTCTCAGCACTAAGCTGAGCTTCAGTCCCATACTGACTCAATTTCCTAGTAACTGAACAGGTGCCTCCATTCTCCTAGAGAATGGCCTTCAACACTTATATCTAATCATATGAGATGAACACATCCCACAGTCACATATATACCCTGAGGATCTCTAAGTCTGTTCATGAAAAGAAAACTAAATTAAAGGAAACTTATGATATTATTATTGTTGCTGGTTTTGGGGGTGCTTGCTATAACAACTGCACCGATTCTAAAACAAGAAAAACAAGTACATGACAAATGCAGAAAATAACACACTTACAAAAACAACAAAGGAACAACAAGGCTTTGGGGCACCCCACTATAGTGGATGCGTCTGGCTGTTACACCACGAAAATTCCATAGTGAAGTCATCGTTGCGTCTTACTGTTATCCCATCCCTCTTGTTGTGTAATAGTAAAGTAATCTATCTATCTATCTAAACTTCATAAAGGAACCCTATTTATTCTACCTTATAAAACAACTCCCCGACAACGGCGCCAAAATGTTGTAGTGTTTTCTACTATCTTAAATACACTGAATATTTAATTATCAACTAGGGTTGGTAAGCTTAGAGTTGATACAAAATATATGCAAAGGTAAAAAGGCTCCTAGGGTGTCTTGGAGATATTTTAATAAACAAAAGATCGAAAGATCTTTCAAAATGAAAAACCGAGTCAGACTCCTAAGACTATCTAAATAATTGGACTGGATTGGAATATCAAATTCTAAATAGCTACTGAAAAGAATTACATAAAAAATAATACTTATAACTTCAGACGCTAACTCATACATAAAAGAAATTATAACAACTGAATTGACAAATAACCAACTAACTATTCCTTAAGCAAAGACTGGGATAAAAAGACAACTTATCTTATAAAGAATAGAAAACTAAAAAAGCAAGTAGAAAACTTAATAAAGATAATAAACATAAGCAACTAGAAAACTTAATAAAGATATTTAAACTTTATTTTTCAATACACACATACCAAAAACAAGAATGATTCCTATGATTACAAATAACTTAACTTCCTCTTAAAAATAGTACATCTAATCCTAAACTCTATATGCAAACGAAGATAACCATGACATAAAACAACAGTAAAACAAAATCAGTATTTAATATTCAAGGAATAAAAACAACTTAATTCATAAGTAAAAGAAAAATGATAAAACCTTAATCAATAACTTAAAACAATCAAACTTTAATTGAAATGATTAAATAAAATTACCAACTACAAACATAATCCAAATATTTACAAAACAAAACTAGAAACAATCTGAAAATACATAAAAAACAGTAAAAACAAAACCAAGGTTTACATGACAGAATGAACAGTAGGTCTGTAAAGAGTGGCTGAATGGCAGATTGGATAGACAGTCCGAATGGCGGTCCGTACAGTAAAAATGGTAAAATCTAACGTAAATGAACTAATTCTTCAGCTGAAGTTATGCATATCTAAACCTAATGCATAGAACCAATAAATAAACATATTTAATCAATAATTTTTCTTCAAACTAACTCTTAAACGCAAAAAGAAAACATTGCATATTAAACTAATTCATAAACTGGAAGTTAATTTAAAGAAACTAGAAATTAACTTAAACAAATTCATGACAGAAAAATAAATAGAACTAAATTTAAATCAAAGCAAACTATTCTATATAAATAAATTAATAACAGGAAATAAATAAACAAGACTACATTGAAATGAAAACAAACTATTCTACTTAAACCAATTCATAACTAACGAAAACTAAATTCAAATGGAAATAAACTATTCTACTTGTCTGAAACTAAAAACTGAAAGCAATACTGGAATGAAACGACTAACTAAAAGAAACTAACTAAGAACAAAAGACTGAAAGGAAATGAATGAAAGTAAAGCTATGCATGCATATACTTATTTAATTACTAAAACAAAACTAAACTAATGCAATACAGGAAATAAAATACTTGTTTAACTACTGAAAGAAAACTAAGTTAATACAATACAAAAAATAAAATAGCATCTAACTAAAATAAACTGGAAATTAAACTAGATTAACTAAAACATAAAAGAAAGAACTGAGTTAAAACTAAGATAATGAACCTTTAGTTGATGAGGGGCCCTCTCAACAATCAGGGGTGAAGTCTGCTAACTCCTACTCAAACACAATCTTCAATAGCAATGCATACAACTCTTTATTCAACTTCAAAAACAAAATTACAACGCTTATAAAAACTATGACTAACTAACTTCTGACTCTGGCTAAATTTACTCTGTATTCAGAGACTGATATATATAATTTACATGAGAGATGAGCAAGTTGACCCTAAAGGTCGAGTGCTCTCTAATTTTAGGAAATCTTTAAAGCACATAATTGATTTGCAACTAATGCATAGTATGACTCTTTATTCAGTGTGATTGTGGCATAACGTGACGAGTCTGCTCCTTCTCTAGCGTGGACAAGCTTCTTCAGCGTGCTTGATGTGGCGATGATCCCTTCCTTAGCATGGATGATGGATTGGTGTTGAGTGTGGGTTTGTACACCACAACATGTTCTAGAACGTAGGCCGTTCCATCCCTTAAAATCACAGGCTTTCAGAGCATGAGTTAAATGCATCAGTCCAGCACATAGATAGCTGGATTGATGGAGATCAAAGGACATTACAGGATGCTTCATGTTTAAATGCCCAAAACTAATTATGGATAGTGCGTAGGCTGATGAGCGGGCTGAACGATGAACTAAACGGAACACTGAGCCGTGAGCTGAATGTGTGTCGATCTAGGGCAAACATGGCAAACGATCAATGTATTTTGCGCGATAGCTAGATGACGAGCTAAATTCCAAGCTGGATCGCGAGCTGCACGTATGGTGCGAAAGGAAGGCTGAATACATTTTGTTATTAATTTTCCCAAACTAACTATAAAATCTGCAAACAAATATACATATCAAATAATACATTAAAAATACTTTAAATAACATGATTTTGAGTCAATAAAATCATAAAAATGATATTAATAACCAAAGTGGAAATAACATCAAATTTGTTCTTACCTTGTGCCGAAATAACGATCTGCATGACATAAAATATACTAAAGGAAATAAATTATGTGTTTAAATGTGTTATTTAATTTCCAAAAATGATAACAAAATGAGGCTCAATAGGACTCATCACTTCCCTTTGGAGGGAACCTCGATCTGGAGAACACCAAGCTTATCCTTGAAGTATTCAAACTTCACTCTAGCTAATGGTTTGGTTAACACATCAACTATTTGCTCATTTTTTGCAACATACTGGAGCTTCACTGCTCCTCTCTGCACCATATCCCTGATATAGTGATATTTGATCTCGATATGCTTCGAATTGTCATGGAACACAGGGTTCTCTGACAACTTCACACAAATATGATTGTCACAATATATGCAAGTAGCATCCAACTGGAGATCAAACAAATCAGATAGTAGCTTCCTAAGCCATATCACCTCATAGCTAGCTGAACAAGCTGCAACATATTCTACTTCGGCTATACTCAGTGCCACACAGGATTGCTTCCTGCTAAACCACGAGCTCATCCCTGATCCCATACTGAAGCAACACCTTGAAATGCTATTGCTATCAATGGCACTTCCTACCCAATCTGAACCAACATAACCTTCCAACTTAATCTTTTGATTCGCCTCATAATTGAGCCCATAATCAACTGTACCCTTTAGGTACCTCAGAATATGCTTTGCAGCAATCAAGTGAACATGTCTTGGATCCATCAGGAATTGGCTTAAGGTGTTCACAGCAAAGCAAATATCTGGTCTCGTATTTGTCAGGTACATCAAGGACCCAATCATCTGACAATATATCGTAGCATCAACTGTCTCTGATGAAGCATCACTTAGAATCTTTAGATTCGATGCCATGGGTGTGGTCATGGCCTTGTAATCCATCATCTCGAACCTCTTCAGGATCTCTACTGCATACTTCCCTTGTCTGAGGGAGATTCCATCCGCATTCTGCCACACCTCCATGCCTAGAAAATAGTTCATCATACCCAATTCCTTCATTTCAAACTTAGCAGCAAGATTCCTCTTTGTATCAGCAATCAACCCATCCATATCTGTTACAAACAGATCATCTACATACAACAGGAGTATCATCGGGTTCCCATATTCAACCTTGTAGTAAAGGTTGGAATTTGCTTTACTTTTGGTAAAGCCCAAAATGGATAGGAAGCTATCAATTCTACCGTACCATGTCCTGGGTTGCCGTTCCAAACCGTACAGGGATTTTTTCAATTTACACACACGAGTCTCCCTGTCATGTGTCTCAAAACTGAGTGGTTGCTCCACATACACTTCCTCTTTTACTACACCATTCAAGAAAGCAGTCTTGACATCCATCTGGTGTATCTTCCATTTCATTACTGCAACCAGAGAAAGTACTAATCTGATGGAATTGTATCTAGCTATAGGTGCAAAAGTCTCTTCATACTCTATTCCTTCTTTCTGGGAGAAGCCACGAACCACAAATCTTGCTTTATATTTTTCTATGCTGCCATCTGCAACATGCTTGATCTTGTAGATCCATTTGGAAGTTACAATAGAATTCCCCTTTGGTCTAGGGACAACATCCTAGACATCATTCTTCATGATTGATTGATACTCTTCGATCATAGCATCCTTCCATTCTTTCCTTTCTGCTGCTTCTTCATAGTTGGAAGGTTCTTTATCGATGAAGTCATATAATAAGGCTACATAACCGGAGCAGGACCCGGTTCTTTTCTTTTCTTTGTGATTTTCTTTTGTAGCCCCATATCTTTCTGCACCTTGCATAGCTTCTCATACCCAAGCAGGTTTCCTCTTATGAGGATTCTTTTCCTGAGGTGGATCTACAAGTTCTTGAGGTTCTTCTATTTCTCTATCTTCTTCTTGAATTTCTTCGTTCATGGTTGTGTCATGAATTCTGGGTACTTATGTTTCTTCAGGTTCTTCAACAGATCTCTTTCTAGATTTGTTGTAAGCTGAGTCTTCGTCAAATTTTACGTCCCTGTTGATGTCGATCTTCTTGAATCTTGGGAAGCATATTCTGTAATCCTTCGAGCTCTCAGAGTATCCCACAAATATACCCTTCCTTCCTGAAGGATCTAACTTTGTCCTCTTTTCTTTTGGAATATGTATGTACACTAGACAACCGGATATTCTGAGATGGCTGACTTCTAGTTTCTTGCCGGAAAAGACTTCTTCAGGTGTCTTGTTCTCGAGTACTCTATGTGGAGTACGGTTCTGTACATACATGGCTATTTTGGTAGCTTATTCCCATATATGCATGGGAAGATATTGATCATGAAGCATGGCCCTTGTAGCTTCCATGATTGTTCCATTCATCCTTTCTGCAACCCCATTCGGTTGTGGATTATATGGAGTAGTTAACTCCATCTTAATCCTTGAATCTTTGCATAATGCTTTGAATTCATTTGATGTGGATTCTCCACCATTATTAGATTGAAAGGTTTTGATCTTATTTTCTATATGGTTCTTTATCAAGGCTTTGAATTCCTTGAACTTGCTGAATACTTCATCTTTGTTCTTCAAGAAGTATATCCATGTCTTCCTAGAAAAATCATCAATAAAAGAAACATAGTATACATACCCGCTTAATGAACTAGATGACATCGGACCGCATACATCGGAGTGGATGATTTCCAAGATTCCTTTTGCCTTTCTCTCGCTACTTGGAAATGTCTTCTTTGTGTTCTTTCCTTTCGCACATCCTTTGCAGACACCATCATGTTTTGCCTGAATTTCTGAAGACCTTCAACAACTTTGCTTGCAAGTGGTAGTGCTCTGTAATGCACATGTGCAAGCCTTCTATGCCAAAGTTCATTTAGTTCTATTGAGTCATGAACCAAAGCTTGTTCTAGTTGGCCCTTCAATTTGTATAGACCTCCCTCTTGTTCTCCAATCACTACTGTATCATCAATAGTCTTTCCTTTTGGCCACATGAATACTTGGCCATCTATGAATGCAACCCTCATGACTTTTGCATCCAATGCAGATATGGAGAGGAGGTTCTTCTTAAGTCCTAGTACAAATAGGACATCCTTTATTTTCATAGACTTTCCAGAGTCTAATTTGTAAGAGGATTCTCCACTACCTTTAATTTGATACTGGTAGTCATCCCCAAGTTTTACCTTGTGGGGTGATTCATGTTATGATAGTTTCACAAATTATTCTTTGAATCCCATCATGTGTTTAGAAGCCCCACTATCTATAAGCCAATCATTGCTTCTGTATGTGATTTTTCCCATGAGAGTCAAAATCAAAAAATATTCTTCATCACTTGAAGAATCATCACTGTCTTGTTTGATTCTCTTCTTGGAAGGCTCATAATCTTCTACAGCATGAGCATGATGTCTTTTCTTGTTTCCCTTCTTCTTGTGAGAGACATTTTTGTTCTTAGGACAATCTCTAGCATAGTGTCCTCTTTCATCACATGTAAAGCATATGAATTTAGGTAGATTCTTGTTAGATCTTCTAGAATGAAAGTGATTACCTTAATTATGCTTTTCTTTTCTCTTCTTGGATTGGATTGTGAGAGATTGATCTTCATTTCCCATCTTTTCTTCTCGAGCTGCTACTCAAGATTCTTCTTGTGAGCATTCTTCCCATAGTTTGCTAAACTTGACTAGCTTCTTACTGGCACAGATCCCTTGAATGAAAGAGTCCCATGTCCTAGGGAGACCATTCAAGGTGGTCATCACAATTTTTGCATTCTCTACTTCTTCATCCACCGCTTCAAGCTGTTCCTTGATCTGAGAGACCCTTGTAAAGTAAGATTAGATGGTTTCTGCATTCTGGATCTTTACATTCTTCAATTTGTTTCTCAGAGTCATCTTCCGGTTTATGTTCTTTCCTTCAAACAGTTTGGTCAGGGCATCAAACATAGATTTAGGTGTCTTTAGGGAGCACACCTGTGGTATGAGGTGATCCTTGATTGAATCAGCAATAATCCTCTTAGCCATGGCCAATTTCTTCTTGTGTAAGGCCTTAGCCTCATCTCCCTCTGGAACTGTAACCTATTCATTGATGTAAGATTCCAACTCATTTTCTTCCAGGACCATGGAGATCCTATAATTCTAGGCTCGGAGGTTATCAACTCCCTCAAGATTTTCATCAAGCTTGGTATGATGAGACATCTTAACAGAGAACCTCAAATGGAAATGCAAAATATTTAGATCTTACCAGCTTAAGATGTCAAAACTAGATCTGGAGCTGAATTTCTGCAGAGCTGGTTCATGAGTAGATTAGGGTTTTACTTTCCTGGAGTTTTACCAAACCAAAAACTTTGATCTTGATCTCTAAACTTTGATTTTGGGGAGGAGATCAATCTAGGCCCGGGCTCACTCAAAAATTCCACTTCTATGGAAAGCCCTAATTTTTGGCAGTAGTGTCGGGTCAAAAACTGAAAATACTCAGAATCATATTCTGCTTCAACAGAAAAATGCGCCCTAGAGAGGAGAGTCAGCCCAACCTTCTTTTGTTGAAAATCTGTGGAGAGAGATCCAAAAAGTAGGGATCCCTAGTTTCCGTAGCTGCACAGTGTCTTCTTCTCATGTTAGCTCTAATACCATGTTATATTTTTATCATTCAAGGTAGCATTATCTTAGGATCTTTAACTGAGAGAATAACAAGCACATCAATCAAACACAAGAGACAATAGACACAAATATTTTCCTCAGGGAAACCATGAAGGAGAAAACCCCGCAACTTCCTCGGAGATAGAATCAACACCAAAAGAAAAACCCCAAAATAGTAAGATGATCTCTCGACAGTGGTAGTTTCTCTCTCTCTCTTGTCCCAACAACTTCTTCTCTCTCAATTATGCACTTCAATTGAGTGTGAGTGAATGTGTGATAAATAGAGAGTCTCCCTCTCTATTTATACTAATTCCCAACTTGACAATAAATCACTAGGTCCAACTTCTCTAGGAGAGTCTAATAACCCTAGGGCGCCACAATTGCGGGGAATTTAACCCTTGATCAATAAGGAGGGTTACACTCTATGAATTGACATGACTTGTTTACATTATTGAATCTCCCGATAGGTACATCGGGGCATGACATGACTCAATTACATTTCAAATACTTCCCGGAATAAACATCTGGGTACAATACATAATATATACAAGTGAATACATTCCGAAGTTACAAATACATCAACAAATAAAAAATCTAGTATATATCTCATCAAACACATCTTAAGATACTAATTAAATTAAATCATTTAAAACCAAAAACTTCCAAAAACAATATTTATATGAACGATCCAAAATTATAAAACCATATATATATGAACGGTTCAAAATTATATATATGTTTAAAATATATAAGTTAAACTGATCAAATCAACAAGTTCACATGTATAAAAACATATATAACTATGTGATATCCATTATATGGATATCACTCTCCACATTCTCCTCGTGATGGACCTATATAAGACATGCAACATATAATTAAGCTTCAATATATAATTTTTATATTGTAAATAAACTTAAATAAATATACAATTTGAAGTTAAAATAATAAAAATGAATAAATATACCTGAGTGAGGCCAACACCCAAAGAGGTCATCACATCCACAACAATGGAAGGTTGTACAATACGTTTACCCGTCTACAATTAAAATACCATTACTTAAAAATTTAAAACATGTAATTTAAATGTAACTTAATTCAAATTTAAATAAAATGTCAATTGTTTTTAATCATTAAAAAAGCATTTAATCATTACTAAAACATTTGAAAGGTGCTTGATTTACCTCCAAATCTTGGGAGACACTAGGAATGTCTCCCAAAATTGATGATGACAGGGGCCCAATACCCATGGTCCTAGGCGACAGGATTGGAACCTATGAACACAAACCAAATTTCAATCTTGAAAAAATGTGTCATGTCAATAATAAGAACATATAAGTTTATAGATATTTATGAAAATGTACCTCTTTCAATGGCCCTAGGTTAACACTAGAGTTGACCATAAAATCACGTTCATCCAACATTTGGGTGAACTGCAATTCAAATAAGTTCATTATATATTTAGATAAACTAACAAAACATGATTTAACAATTATGAGGAAAACATAAAAGTTCTCACATACCTCCCCCATCCCTCCTTCCTCGTGATGGAGTAAATCAAACAATCCATCTCGACAATGTTTTGCATATGCCTTGGAATCTTCAAGGCTAATTGAATCTACCTCATTGTTTGTTTTATAAGAAAAATGTGCACGAGAACGAGCGTGTGCTCTATGTCGATCCATGCCCACTGTTGATGTAATTGTAACTTCAGAATGTATTCACTTGTATTTCTTATGTATTGTAACCCGATGTTTATTCCGGGATGTATTTGTAATGTACTTGAGTCATGTGATGCCTTGATGTTCCTATCGGGAAGTTTCTATAATGTAAACAAGTCATGTTAAGTCAAGGTGGTTAACTCTCCTATTGTCTAAGGGTTAAAGTCCCCACAGTTCTGGGGCACTAGGGTTATTAGACTCACCTAGTGAAGTCAGCCCTAGTTGGGTTTAGTAAAGTCGGGAATTAGTATAAATAGAGATCTAGCCTCTCTATTTATCACACACTCACTCACACTTAGTTGTAGCGCAGAGTTGAGGAAGAGAAAGACACTAGGGAAAGGAAGAAATAGGTTACTGCTGTTGGGAGATCATCTTACTGTTTTTGGGTTTCACTTTGGTGCTGATTCTATCTTTGAGGAAGTTGCGGGGTTTTCTCCATTTATGGCTTCCCCGAGGAAAAACACTGTCTTCATTGTATCTTGTGTTTGATTGCTGTGCTTGTTGTTCTCTCAGTTAAAGATCCTAATGATATGCTAGCTTAATGTTTAAAATCTAACATGTAATTAGAGCTAACCTGAGAAGAAGACAATATACAGCTACGGGAACTAGGGCTTCCTATTTTGTGGATCTCTCTCCACATATTTTCAGAAAAAGTAGGGTGGAATAACACTCCCTAGGGCGCATCTTTCTGTTGAAGCAGAATCCAATTCTGAGGTTTTTCAGTTTTGGACCCGACACTACTGCCAAAAATTAGGGCTTCTCACAGAAGCGGAATTTTTCAGTGAGCCCATGCCTGGATTTATCTCCTCCCCAAAATCGAAGTTAAGGATCAAATTCAAAGCATTTGGTTGGACAGAACTCTGGAAAAGCAAAACCCTAATCTGATCCTGAACCAGCACTACAGGATTTCAGCTCCAAATCCAGATCCGACATCTTGACCTGGTAATATCTAAATATTTTGTATTTCCATTTGAGGTTCTTAGTTAAGATGTCTCATCATACCAAGATTGATGAAAATCTTGAGGGAGTTGATAAATTCCGAGCCTGGAAGTATAGGATCTCCCTGGTCCTGGAAGAAAATGAGTTGGACTCCTACATCCATGAGGAGGTTCCAGTTATAGAGGAAGATGAGGCCAAGGCATTACATAAGAAGAATTTGGTTATGGCAAAGAGGATCATTGCATATTCAATCAAGGATCACCTCATTCCACAAGTGCCCTCCCTCAAGACACCTAAAGCCATGTTTGATGCCCTAACCAATCTGTTTGAAGGGAAGAACATCAATCGGAATATGACTCTAAGGAACTAGTTGAAGAATGTAAAGATCCAAAATGAGGAGACCATCTAGTCATACTTCAAAAGGGTCTCCTAGATCAAAGAACAACTGGAAGCAGTAGATGGAGAACTGGAGAATGCAGAAATTGTGATGACAACATTGAATGGCCTCCCTAGGTCATGGGATTCTTTCATCCAATGAATCTATGCTAGAAAGAAGTTGGTCAAGTTCAGTAGACTGTGGGAAGAATGTTCTCAAGAAGAAGCTTGGATCACAGCTCGAGAAAAAAAGATGGGAGGTGAAGATCAAGCTCTCACAGTACACTCCAAGAAAGGAAGAAGGGAAAATCATCATCACCAAGGTAAGCATTCTCATTAGAAACATAACATTGCAAGAAGGGATTCATCCAAACTCAGATGTTATACATGCGATGAAATAGGACACTTTGCTAGAAATTGTCCCATGAATAAGAATGGATCCAAGAAGAAGAAGAACTCCAAAAGAAGACATCATGCTCACACTACTAAGGGTGATGATCCTCCCAAGAAGAGAGCAAAACAAGAAAGTTAAGACTCTTCAAGTGAAGATGAATATGTTTTGATCTCTGCTCTCATAGGAACTGTCACTCATGGAAGCAAATATTGGCTTATTGACAGTGGGGCTTCCAAGCACATGACAGGTTTCAAGGAATCCTTTGAGAAGCTATCCAAACATAATTCACCCCATAAGGTGAAGCTTGGGGATGACTACCGATATCCCATAAAAGGTAGTGGTGAATCCTCCTACAAGCTAGACTCCGGAAAGTCTATGAAAATGAAGGATGTCTTGTTTGTACCAAGACTGAAGAAGAATATTCTATCCATATCAGCATTGGATGAAAAAGGCATGGGGGTTGCATTGGTAGATGGCCAAGTCCTCATGTGGTCAAGAGGAAATATTATTGATGATGCAATAGTAATTGGAAGGAGGTTTATACAAACTAAAGGGCCATCCAGAACAAGCTATGGTCCATGACACAGTAGAGACAAATGAACTTTGGCACAGAAGGCTTGCACATGTGCATTACAGAGCACTACTACTTGCAAGCAAAGCTGTTGAAGGTCTTCAAAAAATCCAAGCAAAACATGAAGGGGTCTACAAAGGATGTATGAAAGGAAAGAATACAAAGAAGACATTTCCAAGTAGCAAGAGCAAGGAAAAATGAATCTTGGAAATCATCCACTCTGATGTATGTGGACCAATGTCATCAAGTTCACTAAGTGGGTATGTATACTATGTTTCTTTCATTGATGACTTTTCTAGGAAGACATAGATTTACTTCATGAAGAACAAATATGAAGTTTTCAACAAGTTCAAGGAATTCAAAGCCTTGATCGAGAACCACACAGAAAATAATATCAATACCTTTCGATCAGATAATGGCAGAGAATTCACATCAAATGAATTCAAAGACTTATGCAAAGAATCATGGATTAAGAGGGAGTTTTCCACTCCTTATAATCCACAACAAAATGGGGTTGCAGAAGGGAAGAATAGAACTATCATGGAAGCTACAAGAGCAATGCTTCATGATCAAGATCTTCCTATGCATCTATGGGCAGAAGTTGCTAGAACAACGGTGTATGTATAGAACCGTACTCCACATAGAGTACTTGAGAACAAGACTCCTGAAGAAGTCTTCTCCAGCAAGAAACCAAAAGTCAGCCATCTCAAAATATTCGGCTGTCCAGTGTACATACACATTCCAAAAGAGAAGAGAACAAAACTAGATCCTTCAAGAAAGAAGGGTATATTTGTGGGATACTCTGAAAGCTCGAAGGCTTATAGAATATACTTCCCAGGATACAAGAAGATCGACATCAGTAGGGATGTAACATTTGATGAAGACATAGCTTACAACAAATCCAGAAAGAGACCCACTGAAGATACTGAAGAATCAAAAGCACCCAAAATTCATGATACAACCATGAACGAAGAAATTCAAGAAGAAGATCAAGAATTTGAAGAACCACAAAGACCTGTAGATCCACCTCAAGAGAAGAATCCTCACAAGAGGAAACCTTCTTGGGTAAGAGAAATTATCCAAGGTGTGGAAAGATATGGGGCTCTAGAAGAGAATCATAGAGAAAGAAAGAGAACCAGATCTTTCTCTGGATATGTAGCCTTACTATGTGACTTTATCAATGAAGAACCTTCCAATTATGAAGAAGTGGCAGAACAAAAAGAATGGAAGGATGCTATGATCAAAGAGTATCAATCGATCATGAAGAATGATGTTTGGGATGTTGTCATAAGACCAGAAGGGAAGTCGGTTGTAACTTCCAAATGGGTCTACAAGATCAAGCATGCTGCAGATGGTAGCATAGAGAAATATAAGGCAAGATTCATGGCTCGTGGTTTCTCCCAGAAATAAGGAATAGATTATGAAGAAACCTTTGCACCTATAGCCAGATACACTTCCATCAGATTTGTACTTGATTTGGCTGCAGTGATGAAATGGAAGATACACCAAATGGATGTCAAGACTACTTTCTTGAATGGTGTAGTGGAAGAATAAGTGTATGTAGAACAACCACTCGGTTTTAAGACACATGACAGGGAGTCTCATGTGTGTAGATTGAAGAAAGCATGTACGGTTTGAAACAGGAACCTAGTACATGGTACGGCATAATTGACAGCTTTCTATCCAGTTTGGGCTTTACCAAGAGTAAAGCAGATTCCAAACTTTACTACAAGGTTGAAGATGGCAACCCAGTGATGCTCCTACTGTATGTAGATGGTCTGTTTGTAATAGGTATGGATGGGTTGATTGCTGATACGAAGAGAAAGCTTGCTGCCGAGTTCGAAATGAAGGACTTGGGAATGATGCATTATTTTCTAGTTATGGAGGTGTGGCAGAATGCGGATGGAATCTCCCTTGGATAAGGGAAGTATGCAGTAGAGATCCTGAAAAGGTTTGGGATGATGGACTGCAAGGCCATGACCACACCTATGGCATCGAACCTGAAGCTATTGAGTGATGCTTCATCAGAAGCGGTTGATGCTATGATGTATCGTCAGATGATTGGGTCCTTGATGTACCTGACGAACACAAGACCAGACATTTGCTTTGCTATGAACACCTTGAGCCAGTTCTTGACATATTCGAGACATGTTCACTTGATTGCTGCAAAGCATATTCTGAGGTACCTGATGGGTACAATTGATTATGGGTTCAAGTATGAGGTGAATCAGAAGATTAACCTAGAGGGTTATGTTGATTCACATTGGGCAGGCAGTGCCATCGATAGGAAGAGCACTTCAGGTTGTTTCTTTAGTATGGGATCAGGTGTGATCTCTTGGTTTAGCAGGAAGCAATCCTATGCTAGGAAGAGTATGTCGCAACTTGCTATGCTAGTTGTGAGGTAGTATGGCTGCGGAAGCTACTGTCTGATTTATTTGATCTCCAGATGGATGCTACTTGTATACATTATGACAACCAGAGTTGCGTGAAGTTGTCAGAGAATCCAGTGTTCCACGGCAAGTCGAAGCATATGGAGATCAAGTATCACTATATCAGGGATATGGTGCAGAGGGGAGCAGTGAAGCTCCATTATGTTGTGATGGAGTAACAGATAGCTGATGTGTTGAAAAAGCCATTGGCTCGGGTGAAGTTCGAGTACCTCAGGGAGAAGCTTGGTGTTCTCCAGATCGAGGTTTCCTCCAAGGGAAAAGGATGAGACCCATAGACATTCTGACATGGTGAGAGGATTGGTTCCTTCCATGGTAATATGTAAGGGCTGATCCATTCTGTCATGGTGAGAGGATTGGTTCCTTCCATGTCATATGTGAGTGCTAAGCCATTCTGATGTGACTGTAGGATTGGTTCCTACATGATCAGAAGTAAGCACTGAATGCCATTCTGGGAATGGAGGCACCTGGTCAGTTACTAGGTAGCTCAGTCTGGGACTGGGGGCCATACTGATAGGATTGTAGGATTGGTTTATACATGTATCAGATGTGAGTGCACACCATTCTGACATTGGTTGTCAGGTGTAAGTGCAGATCCCTTTCGGCATGAAGGATTGGTTCCTTGCATGGTCGAATATAAGTGCCGAGCCTTTTTGACATTGGTTGTCAGATGTAAGTGCAAAGCCTTTTGGCATGGAGGATTGGTTCCTCGCATGGCCAAGTGTAAATGCTGAGCCTTTCCGATCATTGGTTGACGGATGTGAGTGTTGGGCATTTCTGACAGGGTTGTGGGAGGTGTTCCCACATGGTTTGATGTGAGTGCTGGGTGTTTCCTTTCTAATATGATTATAGGATTGGTTCCTACATGATTAGATATAAGTGCTGGGCGGGCCATTCTAAATTAGGGTCAGATATAAGTGCTGGAAAAGACCTGCATGGAGGATAGGCCTACAACCAACATGAAAAAGGGCTGGCTTTGTAGAACTTCCTGTGATGAGAAGAATTATGAGATTGCACCCATGAATATTCAGTGTTGATGATCCAACATAGATGATCCAAATTGAGGGATGATCCAGATCCAGAGATGATGCTCCAGAGATGATCCAGATCGAGGGATGATCCAGATCCAGTGACGATGATCTGGATCGAGTGATGATCCAAATCCAGGTGAAGATGACTTGAAGATGAATATGACTTGAAGATGAAGATGACTTGAGATAGAGATGACTTGAAGGTGAAGATGATGAAAACTTGATGATGATCCAGATGATACAAAGAAGAAGACTTGTGCTGATAAATTGTGTCGAGAGAATACCTTCCTAGTTAAGAGGGAGTGTTGATGTAATTGTAACTTCAGAATGTATTCACTTTTATTTCTTATGTATTGTAACCTGATGTTTATTCCAAGATGTATTTGTAATGTAATTGAGTCATGTCATGCCCCGATGTTCCTATCGGGAAGTTTCTATAATGGAAACAAGTCATGTCAAGTCAAGTTGGTTAACTCTCCTGATGTCTAAGTTAAATTCCCCGCAGTTTTGGGGCACTAGGGTTATTAGAATCACCTAGTGAAGTTGGCCCTAGTTGGGTTTATTCAAGTCGGGAATTAGTATAAATAGAGAGCTATCCTCTCTATTTATCACACACTCACTTACACTCAGTTGTAGTGCATAGCTGAGGAAGAGAAAGACACTGGGGCAAGGAAGAAAGAGGTTACTGCTGTCGGGAGATCATCTTACTGTTTTTGGGTTTCGATTTGGTGCTAATTCTATCTCTGAGGAAGTTGCGGGGTTTTCTCCATTTATGGTTTCCTCGAGGAAAAACACTGTGTTCATTGTCTCTTGTGTTTGATTGCTGTGCTTATTGTTCTCTCAGTTAAATATCCTAATGATATGCTAGCTTAATGTTTAAAATCTAACACCCACATCAAAAACATTAGAGTAGATGGTAAGTTGTCTCGTATGACGGTTCTGACCTCTAGACCTATCTGAGAGGGTTCCTCCATCTCTGATTGTAATGTAACAACTCTCTGTGGTCGAGGCACCAAACGAGGTGTAGGATTAGGCAACAATGGATTGTGATAGGCTCCTTCTAGTTCATACGTCCTACCTTTTCCAACCCCGTAAAATTTGGACACATCTATGTAATATGGCTTCATGTTTAAAAAAAACTTCGCATAAAAAAATCTCGCAAAATAATGTGGCACTTCATCATTCCATGGAAATATACCATAGGAAGCCAAGAATCTATCATATAAATGGTGTACAATCTCGAGGTTCTTGAAATATTGCACCTTTAACATCTTCTGCTTCGGTCCTTCTTTAAAATTAAACATTGAAATGACATCTGGTTTTGATACCCTCTTCTCTACATCAACCCACTTGTCAGGACCCATCACTTGAGTCCTCTGCATTCACATCAAGTGAATAAAACAATCTGTTGTTGGCCCAACAGTTCTATAGGCACCAATAAACTTGCCTAAAGATTCCAAAAGTATTTGCAAGCTTTGCCAACTCTCTGCTGGGAGTTCCAAGCTAGCAAGATCATCCCTCAATTTTTTATGGTGGGCTGTACATTGTTCAAGGGTGATAGAAACCTCTTCATTTTCCTAAGGAATAGAATCGGTTATATCTAAAGGATAAATTGTCATGGGATGACAACCATGCGCTTTTTCAGTACTAGCCCTTCGTTGACCTTAACCCTTTCTTCGAGCATTTTCATGACCTTGCTCTTGGTCCCTTGCAACATCCTCAACATCTCCACCCTCATTTTCTCCAAATGCATAACCCTCATTTTCTATGAATGCATCATCACTCCCAGCCTCTCTGAATGCATCATCATAACTCTCAGCAGAACCACGATCCTCTATATTTACACATGTAATCATGAATAATTTAGTACATAAAGACACAAGCATATATATACACATGCAAATTAGTAATATATTTAAATATATTATATATATATGTAACATATTACCAATAAAATATTAGTGGTCCATTGGTCGTTCTCTAGAATAACGATCAGAAGAGGGAAAACAGTCACGAGATGATGAATCAAACAATCGACCAGACATAGAAGCTTGGCCACTCTCATGAGACAATCTATTACGTCGTGTCTCTACAACGAAAAATGCTAATGAAACTTAGTAAAATCAATGAACAAGACTTGAAACAAATATAAATATTCATGCATACTCATAAATTTTGCATGTGCATAAATTTCAAACACATACCTAATGTGTCTTAATATAATACGCTAGAATCTCTAGATGATTCAAACCATCTTCGAGAGCGAACATTTGAAGGTCTTTCAGTAGATGTAGGTGTGGTATTAGGTGTCCTTGTCTCAGATGTCTCTGTACATCTTTGACTCAAAGAATGAGTGACCACCTTGTCTTGAACTATATCTACTATATATCTCCTATAAACATCAAAATAAGCACCAATGAACTAATGTAGATTATCCCATAGAAAGTTTTTGAGGACAAGAAAAAAAAATTGAATATACTTATTGTGTATAAAACATAATACGATCAATCCACATCAAGTTATTAATCTTATGGAAATGCTGGTGAGGAAAAAGAAAGAATTTAGAGCCTTTTTGTTGATGTACTTTGATTCATATGGAGTGTGTTATGCACTAGAGATACTTCAATGTCCCTATAAGGCTAAGGCTATAGCAAGGGGTCAAATTTTTGTATTGTATAGACCAAAGGGGGATTTATTATATGGATATAATGTTTTAGATATTTTTACCCCTTGGACTGAACATGAACAACACCTTTGGTTTGACTCTCAAAAGTACTTGGCTTAGTGGCTTTGCTGACTGCCCCTTTAGTGTGATGAAGTCTCCACCATCTAGGGTTTTATGCCCATGGGTTGGTGCTCTAGGGTACACCTTTGTTGGAACAACCTACTATGTAACATGGACAACCAACAAAAATTGATAGAACATACAATTGAACAATATAAAAAGATAAGATCTTAGAATATTGAACCAAGCATATGCACAATATCATGATATCATTATTCATAGTTGTCATGGTAGGAAATTATCCTTCACAAACCAAATAATCTACCTTGAAGAAACTTCATGGAAAAGTGCCTCATTTGTAAACTAAATCACACTAAATTTAAAGGAACATATAGTGGGAATTTTTGACAACCAAGGGGGGTAACAGATTCAAGCTCTTTCTATGTTTAGGTTCTAATGAAATTCTTAAGGTTTGGCTTGGCATCTACAAAGGTTTAAATAGCCACAAAGATAAATATAGATGAATTAAACACTAGTATACTTTTGCGCACAGATGACAGTCTATAGACTCTAGTTTACAGTTTTGTGCTCTCAGGGTAGATTACAGGTTTTGCTTGAAAGGGAAGTTTTACTTCAAACATAACAGAGAATGCTCTGGTTTTTTGTATGGCTGTAATGAAACGACAAACTGAAGGTACTTGTGAAATTGGCCCCATGTGAAATATCCTTTCTAGAATTTTAATTAGGGAGCAGCAAGAGGGGTTAATTAGGGATTATAGTTGAATACTTGCATGTCATAACTTTTCATAGTTCAATCAAATAATTAACACTAACATACAATATATTTTTTAAATTATTTTTGTTGAAATATTTAACTGGATATTTTCCAAAACCGGCTCGACCTAGGATCTTTTAAATTAAAGAATGCATATAAATAGGTTTAAGTCTTGCGGATTAGTAAGGGATTTAACAAACAGAGGAATATTATGCTATTATTGTTGTTGAGCTGTAGCTCGGTGTAGTTCTGTGTATTATCACCAGAACTGTTCGAAACCCAATTTGTAGTTCTGTGTGTTTGCGTAAGATAAATTTGCAAAGAGTATTAACTATTGGTAAATGTTTAAAACAAAATCATATTGAAAGTTGTTGGTATATGCCGATCTAATAATTTTAGATAAGATATATGTCTTAAATATTTTCTATTCCAATTTTTAGACTTATTATAAGTTATATTCATATTTTATCTAATTAATTTTTTTTAATTCTTTACTAAATTTAATAGCAATGAAAACAAAATTAATTTCTACTTTTTAATAGAAAATTTAATGCAAATGAAAAAACAAAATTGATTCCCATTTGGCTCTGTTCGGAGCCATCCAAGTGACTTTTTGTTGTACATGACAAACAGTTTACTCTACATTTCAAGGCCACCTAAAAGCACGTAACAGTTCAGAATTCAATGAATGCTTCCAGAGGATAGTGAAGTTTGAAGTTTGAATTATATATATATATGTATGAATGTTAAACACTATGTTTAGCACTATCAAGTTGTCATGTTGCCTACGTGAAATGTGTGGCATGAACTTGAATCAGTGCCAGAAAAATGGATTCCGCTAACAGAGCCACCTCACAACAGAGATTAGATATGTGATAGGCACAACAGAGCATATATTTTGTTGGTATTAGTAATTTATATCTAACTTTCCAGGGAGGGGACATTGCTTATACTACGAATACGCTACGATCTAATAAGATAAAATGAGCCTAGAAATTGAATATATTTGAAATAATACAGGATACACTTTCAAGATATTTAATTAATAGGATCCATAGAATTGAATTTCTTTATTTTACTAAGTTGGTTTAAGTCTGCATACATGGTGGTCCAAAAGCAATTTTCTTCCTTCGTGGTCAACAACAAGCAATCACTACGCCCCTTTGGTAAAAAAATAGAAACCTCTTACAATCTATCCAATACTGTAAAATTGTTTAGGTTAGATAGGTTTATCTACACTTTTTAAATGCCCTATATTTATAGTAGAAAGAATATTATGAAACAAAATTGAACAAAACTTGAATAATGAGCTTACCAGGAAACTGTGAAGCACCACAGACACATGTCCACAGACGGACGCCAATAAGCCACGAAGCACATCCACCACCACAAAGCCGCGAAGCACCACATAGGCGAAGCACCACCACCGCGAAGAACCACACATGTGAAGTACCACCACCGTGAAGCACCACACATGCGAGCTCCTAACACAAAAGCGAGCCCCTAACACACAGTCAAGGCAGAGGCGAGGACAACAGGAGAGGCAGAGCTGAGGCCTAACAAGAGAGGTGAGCCGAGGCGAGGAAAAGGTAGAGCCGAGGCCTAACAGGAGAGGTGAGGAGAGGCAGAGGTAGAGCTAAGGCCTAACAGGCGAGGCAGAGGCAGAGCTGAGGCCTAACAGGTGAGGGAAGGCGTCATAGAGCCGAGGCGAGGCAGAGCTGAGGCAAGGCATCATAGAGCCGAGGTGAGGCAGAGCCGAGGCAAGGCGTAGGAAAAAATAAGAAATGACAAAACTGGAAATAGTTGCATCGTTAAAAATATATATACCTTTTTTCGGCCGAACAATTGTTCGACCGAACATTTTTTTCGGACGAACAATCTTTCGGCCGAAAAAATGTTCGTATGAAAACAAATCTACCGGACATTACTTTTTTGGTGATCCTTACAAACCCTGCATCATGAGGTTCACCGTTAGTTTTAACATTCGGCTAAAAGTTTTTTTTAAATTGTTTGGCCGAAAAATTTAAATAGTTCGGCCAAAAAAAAAATAGTTTGGCCGAAAGTGTTTTAAATACAAATTCTGAAAATTGATTCTCATAGAATAGACACCCAGGTTCATGATTTCACCCTGCTGCTATTGTGTGCACAACACAGTCATCTGTTTCTGTAATTTTCTCATCTTCATTGCTTTAGCCATTTTATGTGATAAGGGTAGCTGCTTCATATCATTTCTTATCTACGTGATGTTTGCTTCAAATGAAGTCAACTCATTTGCAACCTTCTATTATTGCTCGTCATCCATTAGTGCTTCCCAATTCTGAGAGACTTGGTCAACAACCTTAGCACATGTTTCTTCTGCTTCTTCTATTCTCTTCGCAGCCTGAGTTGTTGCGTCTCTTCTACTTTCTAGCACTTCTGGAGGTGTGCCAGGTCTCATTTTCTCTTATATCTTTGTAGCTCTTCTTCTAAGGTTGGACGCTATCTTTCCAAGCCTAAGGACCTTGTATTATGGTGGCATTTCGTGTAGTATTTCAACATCTTCAAGATCCGAACAAGCAAGGTTTATGATATTTTTGAGTTTCTGCTTAATTTCTTCTTCTTCCCTTACTTTCTACTTGGTCCTTTGAATATTTTCCTTGATTTTTATGATAGTTTTCTTAGATCACTTCACCTTCTTACTGAGGGTACTTCCTCTTACTCGAATCTCTACAACCACTGCTTTTTGTAAGGCATGCACATACATCAGTCGCATCTTTGAGAAATCTAATAATATTTGGTCAACACTTTTGTCGACCTCGCTCGAGTCTGGATTCTCTAGATCCAAGACTTCTCTTTAGATTTGTACTCTAATTGGGTGGTCTCCTCTTGATATTTGGGGTTCCTATGCTTCCGACGAGCTAGTTGCATCCCGCGACTATGGTACTTGGGGCACACGCTCTACTACAATTTTTATTTCTTCAATTGTTCTACCAGTTCATTCAACCTATCTGTAATAGTATTAGTAAATTTATTTTGTTGTTTGTCGAGGCCATGGAGAATTTCTTGGGCGGATTCTTGTAGTGCTTTTGCTAGTGCTACTACCTCCTCATAATCAATACATAAGGTATTGGCTTCTTTGTTAGCCTTATGTTTCTTATGCTTAGGTTCCATTTGGCCTTTGACACCTTTCCCTTCCTGTTGTTGATGTTCTAGCAGTGGTTCCCGATGAGGCAAGTTGGACTAAGTTTTTTCTGGCTTTTCTGCTTCTATGTTTTGTCTGGGGTGTTTATCATGATTGGCTTCTTTGTCCTTCCTCTGAGTTGGTGGCACTTCTTGTCACCATTCTTTTGGCCAATCACTGATAAAGTTTCTAAATCTTCTTCTGTTAGTACATATTACATCACAAACCACTGTTGTTGTGGGTCTCTCCGTGATTGGATGTAAACATAGTGTGGACCAATTTGAAACTTGACAATTCGTCGAAACCTGGACATAGTGGTTGCACTTAGTATTACCAGGTGCTTCACTAGGTGCTTTAAGGCTTCCGTATGGATGAAAAATTCATTGTTACTATTCATTTGTCGGATTTTGTCTGGAGAGAACCATAGGTTATGGTATATTATGATAATATCATTGCTGTCGTGCGAATAGCAGGATCATTGATAGAGGATATTGAGAACCCTATGCTATACCTGATCAGGTCATACTTATCCTTGACCTTCGCAATGTTGTCTAGGTTTTTGTCCTTCTCCAAGACTGATAGTGGGTCTGTTCCTGCCCTTGGCAGTCCTATAATTGCTTAAATAAGGTCAACACCAACTGAATACAGTTTGTCTAACCAAAGGAATCCTCCATGAAATATTACCAGAAGCTGCATTACATAATTGTTTACTTCTGTGCTTTGACCAAAGTAAGGCATGAATAATAGTGAAAACAAACTAGGTTGTTCCAATCCTTTCTCCCATTTCATTTCAACGAACTGGTTCCGTGAATCAGGCGTATGTTTTACTAGTTTCATGTAATTCTTTCTATCGAGGTCTATTATTTGCTTGTGTCCGCATCTTCAAAGGATAGATTATGTAATTGGGGCATGATATCATGCAGTACTATCATACCTTTTGGTATTTTGGGTGCTATCAGTGTAGCAGAAACCTTGCCAGGGATGGTAACCCATGGCACATCCGTTCTCCATGGAGGAATATATGGTGGCAATAACTTCCTAGTTTCAAAGTCCTCTTGTTGTTCATGGCTTGACGTTGTTGCTGTATATTTTTCCTTTGTCTGTTTCTTCATCATTTGCTTCCCCTTTGAAGTTGGTACACTCTTGGTTCCTGTCCTCTACATTTCCCTGGAGGCCGAGGTGGGACTGTTATCTAGAAATACGCACCTCCTGCGGATAGGAGTTGTTTCCCTAGTTTGAATGGTTAAGATATAGAAAAATACAAAAAAACCAAATGTTAAACTTCCCCTAGATCTGGTTAATCACTTGAATGTAATGCATCAATACTTCTCTTAAAGTTTTTCCTCACTATCCTCGCAGAAGAACTTGTAAAATATGGAAGATAACAAGAAAAACATGATAGCATACAAGATAACCAACTAGATCCATGCTTGTGACCAAGGAATCAAACAATACATACAAATGAAACAATAAATATGGGAAATAAAATACATTTTTTATTAGAAATGATTGGAGAGACTACAACCTTTGTGCCTTGGTGTTGAGAGTTCCTTCCAATGGCTCCTTGCCTCTAACTTCACCTTGCCTCCAAAGACCCAAGAATGATTATGATAGAGTTTGGGTATGCAACACAATTATTCCTCCTTTCTCCCATGGGGGATGAGCTAGTATTTAAAGGCATGGGAGGATAGGTATAGTTGAGGATCTCATGGGTCAGGTGGAGATAAAATCCAAAAAGGGAGGATCTCGAGCTCCAGGTGGTCCTAAAACATAGGGATGAGGCTCCATGGAGGCAAGATTCGAGAAGCCTCTTGAAATTTCTATTTTCGCCTTGAAACCTCGAGCACCGCTCCTCCAATGAAGCAAACATGCAGTGTTAAGGGGGTAACGTTGCTTACAATAAGGCTAGAAGCGGTGGCACCACTCTTTGCTCATGTATCAGTAGGGTTACCAACTCTTTGCTTCTTTGGTAATGCTTTTTGTCAATGGGGAAAGAGCGTTACCAACTCAAAATAAGAAAAAACTGTAAGGGGATATTTTTTCCTGTCATTTCTCTAGGGAAAACTTTGGGGGATTGGAGAAGACAAGGGAATACCTATCTCATAACATGATGGTGATGAAATTTCAGTGTAATAGAGATGCCCCCCAAAGTATGATGGCTAGAGGGAAACGATAGGCATAATACTTTGATAGAACAAGGTATAATATTGAGGCAAAGGTCCAATGGTCAAAACTTCTCAAGCATCACAAAATTTCTGTAGCACCTTTTACATTTTTCCCAAATGACTCACAACATGGCTGCCGACCAATACAATGCAGATCCATGTGAGATACAAAAAAGTCATGGCTACTAAAATACAATGTAGATCCATGCGAAGAAGACTCAAATTTGGACATAGCTACCAGACATACAATGTAGATCTATGCCATACTGACGCAAATATGAGCACAACCATGAACATACAAATGTGGATCCATGCTAGGACTCATACAAAATACTCCATCACAACCTGGGAAAGCAATGAGTGCTTTAACAGATACCTAGGGTCTTCATCTCGTCTTCCACAAAGAACGATTCTATCCATGTGATTACAATGATTTGATGTGGAACATGCTAGAAACCACTTGATTACAGGTCAATGATGATAACTGTTAACACGTGCGAGGGAGATCACCATTAATGTCAATGATTCCCAAGGTACCTTAGTACAATATCCTGAGTGTGAATAAATTATCTGATGTCGAACATTCAGTCGAGTCTATCGATCAAAGGTTAATGATGTGAACCTATGTCAAGAGTGAGAGAATCTGTCATTAATGCATACAGACCTCAAGGCACTATCTTTTTGTTTCTAAGACTAATTCCTAGATGATGAGCTGAAGTCGACAGGAACAGTCTTGTCGAAGGAGGGCCATGATGAATCCCACACCGACGACACGAAACTTGGAACAAAAGTTTTGTAATTTTGAGTATGATGTAACCATAATACCGACTCAAAAGTAACTGACACAAAATTTGTTTTTGACTGCAGGTGTAAACTCTCAAGGCAATTTCCCTTTTGAACATAAGGAGGCATGACCGAAAACTTGGAAGAATTGAATTGATGAGGTGGAACACAATGTGACAAAGGACAATGCAGTCTTTGAAAGACTCAAAAGAGTGACATGACTCATGAAAGTGGATTGACTCAGAAACCAGCTGAATACCCAATTGACTGAATGAAATGCAGACAAGTGCCATGTTCAAATGTGACTAACAACTGCCATTATTGAAAATGAAATGTATTTCCCTTTCCCTTAATTTCCCCATCATGATTGATGAGTGCCTCTTTTCATTTTTATGAGTTCAAAGAGGGTAACAAACACTCGTTGTAGCTCGTCCTTCGGACAATTCCAAACTCATATGTTTTATGAACCTAAGAAAGGGTGGGTTCATTCCCAAAAAGGGTTTTTCATCGTTTGATTTTATGAGTCTGACGAAAGAAAACTCATTTGTCATTTCATGTTTAGAGAGTCTGAAATGACTATGAAGACTCCATAATGGAATTTTTTGTAAATTTAGTCTCTAAGGCCCAAAAAAGTATAAAATAATACCTTAGAGAACTCTTCCAGTCGTGATTGGCTGGAGTATACCTTTTTCATAAGTAGTTCCCCCTAGTTCGAAAAAGGGGTAACTATCACTAGGAGAACGACTATTTAATCCCTTTTACGAGAGTGAAGAAG
Source organism: Pseudotsuga menziesii (assembly GCA_001517045.1). Lineage (NCBI taxonomy): Eukaryota > Viridiplantae > Streptophyta > Pinopsida > Pinales > Pinaceae > Pseudotsuga > Pseudotsuga menziesii. The sequence goes on along the minus strand of LPNX010468250.1, from coordinate 99,643 downwards.
ACAAGTTCACTCAATGATATTTTCACATTTTAAGAGTCCAAAAAGAGATTAAAGAGGACTCCATTAACCTTTTTCATGTTTGAATCCAGAGCACGAAAAATTAATAAACTAAGCTCAAACCACTTTTCAAGTTTTAACCAGAGCACAAAAAATGAAAAGTAAGCTCAACACCATCTTACTGTTTTTAACAAGCTTGAATATCAGTTGAAAAAATGCTAAGGGTATATGCTTCATTTTTTAATGAGCTTGCAGTAGAAAAAGGACTATGCTCAAAGCATGGTTTCATTTTTTGCAAGATTGAAACCAAAAGGTAAACTTTGCTTAAGGCCATTTTTTATTTTTTAACGAGCTTAAAACTAGAAATAAACTATGCTCAAGGTGACCTATTTCATTTGTACACAAGCTTGAAACAAAAAATAACTATGATTGTGGGGACCTGTTTCATTTTACACATTCTCGAAATAGAAAGTAACTATGCTTGAGGTCATCCATTTCATTTTTTAATGAGCTTGACACAGAATGGGAACTTTGATTAATACATGGTTTCATTTTTATGCAAGCTTGAAACCAAAAGGTAAACTATGCTTGGGGCTGGTTTTATTTTTAATGAGTTTGAAAACAAGAATAAAAACTGATCATAGACATCTGTTTCATTTTTTAATGAGCTTGACATATAGAAAAGGAACTATGCTCACCAACCTGCTCCTACCCAACATGATATCCAGAGGTTGGTAGGTTTCCCCCATTACATAAAATCTAGTGGCTTAACTCCAGTATGATGTCCATAAACTAGAGCCATGCACCCCATTTTACCTATGAGGGGAAGAAGCTAATTAGAAGAAGGGGAATGAATCACAAGAACATGCGGCACATTTAGGGCAGTTTGATGACTAGGAGTGATGCGATGGTCAGATGTAACAAAGGAAAGCTGATCAATGGTCACAATCTTCCCATCATGGGGAAAATGCATAACTATAAAGAGTGTGGACACTACATCTTTCATGGCATAAACATAATCATGTCCAAGGATCATATTGAAATCTAAAGGACCTTGGACCACCATAACATCAATATAGACAGTTTTCCCTCCTAAAGTAATAGGTAAATGAGGAAGGATCCCTAAAGGTGTAGTAGGTCTTCAATTAAAATCTAGTATCTGATCGGTGGATGGCACAAGGTGAGGAGAGCCTAAAGCTTTCCAAGCAGTTGAAGATATAATGCTAATAGAAGCCCCTTCGTTACCAATAGTGCGAAGAATCCTCCTAGCATTAACTTGTATAAATATCTGGAAAGGAACACTCAAATGAAGATGAGACTCTATTAGGTTACTCTAGTAAAAGGAAATAAAATCACTACTTGGAGAGGGTTCCGTCGAAAGAGACAAAATTTCCTCTTGTCGAGAACAATCAGAATGAAGCATAAAAACTTTAGCAGGTTTTAGTTCACTCTTGACTGGAAGAGAAGAACAAGACGAAGATTCGGTCAAAGCGACTACTTCAGTCTTAACCCTCTTTGATGAAAGAGTGGGATCAGTTGGAGATGACATCGATTCAACCTCTTTAACTTCACTCTTCAAAGGAAGAGTGGGATCAACCACAGATGAATCCAAATTGACCACTTGGAATTCACTCTTGGAAGGAAGAGTGGGATCAACCAAGGATGCAAATGGATTAACCACTTCAACTTCACTCTTCAACAGAAGAGTGGGATCGATCGAGGTTAGAACTGGATTGACCACTTCAAATTCACTCTTCAACGAAAGAGTGGGACTGACCGAGGTTAGAACTGGATTAACCACTTTATCAACCAATGGGATGTCAAGTGACAACTTACAATAACCTGTTGGAAGCCGTTGGTGAGGAAATAATTAAATATTCTAACAACTTAATAGCTTCATCCATGTGAGGACAAAGTTAAGTAAAGTTCATGTCCTTACAAAGCAAGCAAGGATTTATGACTTTACCCTTCCGTCTCTTAACCAAAGAGTCACTGGTTGAGGGGGGATTATCAGTATGACGACCAGAGGCTGATGACAGTGGTTGTCGAGAAACCTTAGACCACTCTTTTAAAACTAGGTCTAGACCATGACAATATTTCAGAAGGTGATCACCATTGAAAATACTACAAGGGAATTTTGGCTTACGCGGTCTTTGGGTGTGTAGATCAACACTCTCCGCACTGGGAGGAGTAATTGGTTGAGACTTGGTTTTTAGTTTTTTTTTATTCTTCTTCTTATCCACCTAACTACTAGTACTACAACTTTCGACAGGAGAAGAGGGAGAAAGGGGAGAAGACCCATGAGGCAAAGAAGGCGAGGGATCAACATGATGTTGATGCTCCCGTGTTGAAGGATTAGGATCTGAAGCAATTAATGTACATGGGAGAATTGGACTAGAGAATAATCAAACAGGTAATCCGATAGTCAATCCATGAAGGCTTAAAATAGCCATGAGAGGAGGACCAACATCCCCATATGGAGGGAAAATAAAAGACGTGCTAGGTAAAGGAGTCTCTTAGTTGGTAGTCCTGGAAGGTGAAGCCATAACTATGTAACAAAACTATCTCTCTCTTTTAAAAAATCCTAACTGTACAGAAAAAAGAACTACTCAAACTAAATAAGCAAGCAAAATATGTGAGAGTAGTGGATTAAAGGTCTAGAACCTCACGAGATTGTCAAATCACAGCAAATTGCTATATACGGCAGGGTCCAACAGTAAAACATGGTGAGGAGGATCAACCGTCCCTCACCTGAATACCCGACTACCTGGACGGTATGTGCATAGTAATATCCTCTAGTGATTTTCTCGGTGTATTGTGATGATAGGACGACAAAAGGGCTGTATTCGGATGGTCTCAAGATTCCTAAAAGTGTCTCCCGATATACGCAAGGTACATGGGAGCTCCACTCTGTAGTAGTGCCGTCTAATACACAACTGTTTGAAAGGGGCCTTTCGATATACAACTGAGTATGGGAAATATATTTCAATATACCTCAAGGGTATGTGAAAGGGCGTTCGATATACCGGTGGTACGTGGAAGAACCACATGATCCCCAGGATGCAGTGCAGGAAATAAATGACATCTCCTACGTTTAAAGATGTCAGAGCACGTCTCTAACCTATCACACCTTGCTAAAGATTTTAACCTAAGTCTAACGCTTAATTTTATCTTGAACGATTAGGTGGATGCATGAGGTGAGGACATAAAAGTAAAACCATGCAGTATGATTGCGCAAAATTTCACTTTCACTTTTCGTAGATGCACTACTTAAGGAAGGGAGAGAGAGATTCAATTTCTTTGAAACACAAAATAAATCCCACACAACAATGAAACAAGTTGCTTATATGATCTGTTCCTAACTAAAACAAACAAAATCTTCTCTTTTGAATGGAAAAATAAGTGATATCTCTAATGAAAACAAGAAAAGGTATTACAACTTTTATACAAAAGTGTTCAGATTTTTCAACTAAAGCGAGAATGAACTAATCGCAAATAACTTTCGTATGGATTTTCACAAGATTTACAAAAAGTAAAAAACATACAAAAAATATCTATAATAAATGAAGAAAAAATTGAAATGAATCTTTGTTCTGTAAAAGAAGACAGAAATTAGATATCTAGCAAAACCAAGTTCTATTCAAATCCAACTATGAAGCTTTAAAGACCAACATCAATCGCAATTCTTGAAACTACCTATGGATTCATACATGAGAATAGGGGGGTCTGGGGGGGTTTAATTTTTATTTATTTTTGATTGAGTTTTCTGTTAAAAAATGAATTACAGAGTTCAAACAACAACTGTAACTATATGAAGCATGCATCTCAAATACCAAAACAAGCATTTAAGAATCAAACACCAAACATGGATAAGAATAATACCTAGCACCGCTTCTAAAGGTGTTAAACATGGCGTTACCATCCTAAGCACTGCTTCTTGTACACAGAAACAGAGTGGTGGCACCGCTTCTTGCAAGTTCACACCAGCACGTTAACAAATCCAACACCGCTTCTTTCACACAGACAAAGAGCGGTGGCACCGCTCTATTCTAACATGGAAAAGGCAATGACAACTCTATAACCACACTTATAACACAACCCAGGAGTGGTACTCGAGATGGTGATTTGAAAAATAAAAAAGAAACAAAAAATTAAGCTATAGTACAAAGAATGAACCCAAATAATCACCAGAAAACCCAGTGAACCAAACATATAAAGATCCAAAGCCAGATAGAGGCAAATCAATCAAATTCAAAGCAGATCTACAGATATATCAATGGAAAAATTAGATCTACAAATTGAAAATGAAGGTTGAGGTTTCAACTTACCAAAGATTCATAATTTTAAGTTCTCCCCAGTGGATTCGCCACTTTTCTTAGCCGGAAATTCGCACCTCCTGCGGACAGGAGCTGTTTTCCTAGTCTAAATGGTTCAGATATAGAACAAAACAAAAACACCAAATGTTAAACTTCCCCTAGATCTGGTTAATCACTTGAATGTAATGCATCAATATTTATCTTAAAGGTTGTCCTCACTATCCTCGCAGAAGAACTTGTAGAACATGGAAGATAACAAGAAAAACATGATAGCATACAAGATAACCAACTAGATCTATGCTTGTGACCAAGGAATCAAGAAATACATACAAATGAAACAATAAATATGGGAAAGAAAAGAATTTTTTTATTATAAATGATTGGAGAGACTACAACCTTTGTGCCTTGGTGTTGAGAGTTCCTTCCAATGGCTCCTTGCCTGTAACTTCACCTTTCCTCCAAATACCCAAGAATGGTTTTGACAGAGTTTGGGTATGCAACACAATTGTTCCTCCTTTCTCCCATGGGGAATGAGATAGTATTTAAAGGAATGGGAGGATAGGTATGGTTGAGGATCTCATGGGTGAGGTGGAGATAATATCTAAAAAGGGAGGATATCGAGCTCCATGTGGTCCTAAACCAAAGGGATGAGGCTCCATGGAGGCAATCTTCGATAAGCCTCTCGAAATTTCTCTTTTTTCCTTGAAAAATCGAGCACCGCTCCTCCAATGAAGAAAACAGGTGGTGTTAAGGGGGTATCACTCCTTGAAATAAGGATAGAAGTGGTGGCACCACTCTTTGCTCATGTATCAGGAGCATTACCAACTCTTTTCTTCTTGGATAACGCTTTTTGTCAATGGGGAAAGAGCATTACCAGCTCAAAACAAGGAAAAACTGTAAAGGGGATATCATTTCCTGTCATTTCTATAGGGAAAGCTTTGAGGGATTAGAGCAGACAAGGGAATACCTATCTCATAACATTATGGTGATGATATTTCGATGTAACAGGGACTTGGGTAGTAGCTAGGCTAGGTTGGTTCCTTGGGGGCACATATCCTGCAGTGTCTTCCATGATTGGAGTAGGTGATGCAGGTTTGTCTTTAGGTTCCACAGTAGGATTAACACTCAATATTGTAATGACCATAAACTAGGTTCGACTCTTTGGGTTACAGAAAATACTTGCTCTTATCTGTTCTAGGTAGAATGAATCTGCATGTATTAACAACGTATAATATGAAACAACATCTTTTTTACAGTTTCCCTTCACATGAGCAAGTCTTTACTTCGAAAGTACTCCATCTTTTCAACACGTTGGGGTGACAATTTGGGTCATTTAATGAAGCTTTTCATCCCACCGTCAATTAGCTGGAATCGATAAGGAATGTTATTGTCATTTATGATAGAAATGATCCCAAAGTATGCCACCCAATTCTGTTGAGATTTCCAGAATAATGACTGACAGGTATCTTGTCAACAAATTAATTAATTATTGTCCCAATCATGACATCACTTCACAATAGTGTCATTTGATGTGATAATTCTACTTCTCTCTCAAAGCTCCAGCAACTTCATGTCACGCTCCTTTCGACTTGCTTTTCCCTTCCAACAAGGTTATGCCAAGTTGGTATACTACCCCTCTTTTATCCCCCCCCTTTTTTATAACTTTATCAGGTTGTATTGAGCAGGGTGAGGTGTATCTCCACACATACCAATTCCTTCCACTACGCACATTCCTTCGGACTCAGGTATATTTATATCAAGTGGGTCATCATCATCTGTTGTGATATTATAACACTCCATCCATTTGTGTACAATGATGTTGCATTGATGGAAATTCGTGGTTGCGACTGGGATTTATGGAAATATCTTTTCCTTTATTATCTGTAACACAACATCGACTATCGGATGTTCACTTGTGAACTCAAATGTCTGGGTGAAGCTTATTGCTAAGCTTTCCCATTTGATAGTTCCTCGTCGCATCTCTCCTGATGTGTACCAATTTCTTGGTACCATTTCCAAAGTGTGGATGAATCAATGAACCCATTCTTGTCATGGATATTCTTGCCAGTTGTTGTGACAATGCTCAATATGTTCCACAAGATCTGTCAGTCTTGTATATTTCTTCTCAGGGAAACTGTTCTCTTCCAAAAATATGATCTTGATTAATATTTTACACTGTGGCCATTTAGACATAGATTGTTTGTGCGTACCCCGCCATCTAGCGTGCATAGCTTTCAACACATAGTCCAAAGTGGACAATCGCTGTGATTCAGTGACTTTTTCTTCAAATTATACCAAGAAATATGCAAGGTTAGGTAATATTTCATATGTAGGAAACATGATTTCTTTGACTCCTACCCTTTGGAAAAATCTTGTGATTCTTGCACATCTTCACATGGAGACTTCATGTAGCATATTCTGCCAATTTCCAGGGCATCGCCCGAGTCGGACGTGCATGAAATTACACTCCGCCAAATCACTTTTCCATCAACTGTTGGATTTATATAATCTTCTTTTGAATAAATGATATTATACAACTGACATAGATAATTGTATTTCCCTTCACTGTGTACAGGCTCAACATATATCTGTCCTTCGAGCAGATCAATTGGCGCAACCACTCTTATTTTGGAATCTTCGAATGATAAGATCCTTTTCTTGAAGTTTATAATGGTTTGGTTGTCTATTTCTGAATAAATTCCTAGGAGTGCAAGATATGGATTTGTGTCATCGACAATGTCAATAAATTTGAAGTTGGCATATGTTCTTAAGCCTTCGACTTCTACAGGCACTTGAGTTAGTCTACCAATTGGTAGAACCTTCGACTGGTTCGCAAGCCTTAGTTGAATAGGAGACCAATCTAGTCGGGACTTATTCATGCTCTCCCATGTTTTTCTTGTCAATATGTTGACGTCTGAGCCCAAATCTAATATGATATAATCCATATCATAATCTCCTATATGCGTAGTCATTCGTAGTTCTCGTCCCGTCTTCAGTTTTTTCCCGATATGATTAACTCCTTTTTCAGGTCGGAGCTCATATGGGGTTTCTTCTATTAGTGCTGTCAGTTTTGCGACAACATATTTATCAATTATTAGTGAAAAAAAAAATTTGAAAAATTATTTAAACTAACTAACCTTTTTGATTGGCGGCTTCATGATTAGCTGTTCAAATTGCTTGGGGATGGTCTTAAATTGTCCAGATGTCTACGGTTTATTAGTATCAACAAATTCTAGCTGCACCTCTAAGAATACTTATTTCTCCTATTGGACATCTAGTGGAGCTTTCTTTTGTGCCACGGGTCTCACTTGTGGTTGTCCTTGCTGTGTATTTTGGTCTGCTCCTATCGCAACACCTCCTCTTTTAAATACAACAATGTGAGGTTCTCTTGGTTCGACATAAATAATCTGAATATTCTGATTGGGATTCAGATTCAGATTCTGCGTTGGCTTGGGATTTATGAGATTTCTAGCCTGCCATTTCACAATGAGTTGTAGACAATGTTCGACAATGTGATCAAATTCTTTACAATATAATTTTTTTTCGCAGGACTTTGACAATCTCGAGCAAAATTTCCTGGATTCCCACAATTATGACATATGACTTGGCCTCTTCCTTAACCAAATCCTCCTCCTTGTTGTTTTCCTCGTACTCTAAAGTTTCCACCCCCCCTTTCTAGAGGGTATTGTTGTTGTTGAGGATACTGATTCTGCTGGTATTGCGATTTTTTATATTGTGCAGGATGATACTGAGTCTGCACTTATTCAACTTGCATCTGCTCATCATTTTTCATTAAGTAGGTATCCATTGTATTTTCTTGCAGTAGTTGTAATGCTCTGCAGTATTTTTCATCATGACCCACTCATCTACAAAATTTACAATATATAATAAATGGTGTGCTTACAATCTTCTGTAAGTACATGCATTCTTCGGACTTGTGGCCTCTAGTATGGCATATTCTACACCAAGGCATTCCTTGGGTGTTTAAAGAATTCGACGCTCTTGCTGCGACATAGTTCATGAGCGTTGGGAAATTGTGTGTATGGTGTCAATCTATTGTGTATCTTGTGGACCATAGTTCTTCCTTAACTTCCTTTCCTCTCTTAATGTCCTGGAGCTGCACCACAAGGTTGGACAACTGTGACTGAATTTGCATCATTCCCGAGCCAGTATCTCCAACCGACTAGGCTTCTAATTTCATTGTTATTTCCAGAGCCTCTATCCGCGACACAATATTTTGTTGCATCAAATGGGTTCAGATATGTGGTAACAGGGAAACAATAAACCATTCCTTGTGTTGCACATACGACATTTGGAAACTCACTTTGGCCATTAATGTCTTAAATCTTTGGCCAAAATCCCAAACATATTCTGTTGGTAGTTGCTTAATCTCTTTGATTTTGGTGATGCACCGTGATTCAAAATTTGGATTTCTGAATTCATCTATCAAACCCACTCAAATATCATCGAGTGTTTTTGGAACAACTCTTATTGGTATTATGGAAAATTTCAAATATCGTTCAAGTGCACGACCTCGCAGAGTCGTTATCATCTGCTCTTTCTTGATATTCTCATCTTGGATCTGTCGCATAGTCTAGACAAATTCACAAAGGAACCAATGTTGTTATGGATCTTCTAACCCATTTCCATTGAAAATTGGTAACTTAATATCAGCTCTGGCCATTGTATTTACTGCTGGTACAGTTGGAACAAAATTTTGTCTAGTTGGACTTCCTTTTCTGCTGTTTACAATGTTAGTATTACTTGTATTTACATAACTAGATAAGTATCTCGATCTTACCTCTGGCAAAGTATTCAGTGATGTAGGCGAGTTGTAACCACATTCATGTTCTGGAGCTTTAGTCAACTCTTCTAATTCTTTGTCTACTTCAGAGATCGCTTGATATTCCTCTTCTTCATCACAAGATCCTTCGTACAAGTATGACGCAAACTCGTATCCTTCTTATTCTTGATCTGTGCTGCAACTCCCTCTTCCTAACAGAGTTTTTCTTCGCTTGCCAGACCTAAATCTTCTTCCGCTTCTTAAAAAGCCTAGCTCTAATTCATTTCCACTATCTCTTGGGAACATCTCACTTTAGGGTTCAACCGAGATATATCCACTCTATTTTATACAGTCTTGTTACATTCGCATAATTCCTTTTTCACATACACACATTTTTATCCACGTCTTTAAAGATAACATGTATCTACTGCGTGGGCCTTGAATTTTTTTTCGCTCTTCCTCATTGTATGAGGTTATAGTGTCAACAACAAACTTGGCAATGTATCCCTCTAAGATACTATCTACCCAAAAATCCATAGCCCTCGACACAGGGTTTTTACTCTTTTTAGTCTTTTAATCAACTGAGGATTCCACTCTCTCGGTTCTCCTACTTGGAAATTTCTTTGCTGGGTTGCCAACTTAGATAACCATTCATGCAACACAATTGGAAACTCAGAAAATAAAATATATTGAATGTATGAATAAATGTACTAGACCAACCACTCTGTTGGGTTCCACCGATATCCTTCAGTTTCTTTTCGTGTGAACTCTAACTCTTTGGATTCCACCCAATCTTGGATCTTTGGTTTCGTAGGTTGCCACAACATATACCTCACCACAACGATTCAGGGTCCCAACAACGGTACCATTTTTTGGCTTTATTGTATCTCTATGTCCCTTTTCCCATGGATCCTGACCTAGGTTCATCCCCTTCCGCTCAACACAACAAAGCCCGAGATATCGACCCGATAAAGAAGATATCAACTGGAAGCACCTGTGATGTAGATGCCATCTCACCTGAGATATGTCTCTTGATGGGTAACTACCAGAACCATGTTTCTGCAGTTGGGTGGGAGGGTGTTTTTGTACCTTGGCTCTGCGGCAAGGATTCCAACAAAGTCTAGGGTGGATTACCAGTGTTTATTGTGCTTCAAAATCTAAGTTGCGACTCAACCTCTCTTTATGCAACTTTAGTAAATAAACAAAAAACATGCAACATAATCATATCCAGCAATACAATGCAACCATCATACATCTATTTATTTGTAAGCAATCCTACAACCATTCATTCACTACCATAATCACACATATATCTAAGCTACTTTCAACAGTCACACATATACAAAGGATATAATGTGGAAACTCATCCGGGTGAAAACCACAAGTTTCTCTTCATCTGGAATGAGGAAATAGATGCACCTTTAGTCTGCGCACTAAGCTGTAGACTCTAGTTAATATATTATTCTCTAACTTTATAGACTCTTCCTCCCTCTAATTCTCTTTGATATTCTCTCTCTTCTCCTTCTCCTCTACTTCTAATAGTGATCCACACACATCCTGGATTCACTCAACCTTTCCTACTCGTCTGTGCACTCAGCTGCAGATCCTTTACCCTGATGCACTTAGTAATACACAACCATTAACTAAGAAATATCGCTTATAGTCGACGAGAATTTACCAACACTGACTGTCTAAAGAATGTATAGTGAGTCTAGCTCAAGAGTCTAACCCTCATACAACTAACCCTCATATCCACAAATGTCTAACCCTCATACGGCTTGGGTTCCTTGTTTTATAGCCCTATTACAGACTCGATATAGATCCCATACATACTTGATACAGGCTCAATATCAACTCAATATAGACTCTATATAGACTCATTAAAGACTTCTTTCCTGTGAATATCTTAGACAAATTACTATATCCAACCAACATGCTATCTTTCCTATTCTAACAACACATAACATGAGACACTATCAACCTGACTTACAAATATTCCTTCACGCGTGTGGTTTCCACCGGCTCTAGCCGAGCTCGTACCCACAATCATTAAGGCTCATCACTTTCTCAGCATTATGCCTTACTGTCGCTTTCCAGCCATTATGCTATTTGCATGCCTTGTTCTGATGACATTCTATCGTACCATCTCGTGTCGCAGTCCATCATTCTGTTGCGTCTTACTTATCTGGTGGAGGTTCCCTTTCTAGCACCTCCTCCTCTTCTTCCTATTCTCTTTTACTTCCTCTTCTCCTTTATGCTTCTTCCTCAATTGTAGCTCCTTCCCCTTGTTCTCTATCTCTTCTCCATACTTAGGCAGAATTTTGCATGAATTCTTCCTTAATGTCCCTAGGCCCAACACTTTCCTTGTTTAATGCTTGGAGGTGCATGTAGTTGAGATGAACATATATCTCATGCCACAACTTGCTTGTCTCATTGGCATGTGACAGGAGCGCATTCCCTTGGGAGTATGGAAGGAAGTGAGATAATTTGTACATTATCGAATCATGGTCAGCAAAACCCACTGCAACAACCTAGCTTGTAGAGATTTATGAGATGTCCACATCATTTTGAGTAAATGTTACTCTCTTGGATGTACCGATGTGTGTCATTTGATATAAAAAGAGTAGGTTCTATGCAAGATCAGGCACAAACACCACATTGTAGAAGTACCTATATTCAAGATCAACCCTTCCAATCCCTTTGGATTAGATTTGTGAATCATCATCCATGAGGATGGATGGACCAATGTAAGGATGTAGGTCCAAGAATTCATGTTCTTGGAGGCACCTGAATCTATGATGAAGGAAGAATATCTTGAAGATTCGACAACCAAATCATGGCATCTCTCCTTGTTCTTTGAGCTTGAACCTCCCTCTTTATTCCTTGCGCCTTGTGGCAGGGGGATGTTGTTATTCTTAAGGAGTTGGGCCATCATGTCAATGGTTTTCTTCATGCATGCACTCTCTAGATGCCAACCTTTGTGACAGTAGGTGCATTTTGTCTTCTCTTTCTTCTTCTTCTCTTTGTCCTTGCTAGGATTCGAAACCCCATCTGAATATTTAGGCTTCTCCTGCTTCTTCTTCACTTGCTTCTTTGGATATTTGGATTTATTTTTCCTTTGGATTGATTCAAAATGCCTGCAGAAAGGACTTGATATTTGGTGTATTTTATGGTACCCATTTGCACCAACTTGTCTTGTTCTTGAGTCAATGACTCCATGAAGTCTTCCAGTGAAGGCATCCTCCAATTCAAGTTTTGAGCTTGCTTGAGTGGAATGTTGATACAAACAATGAATACTATGGACTTAGATTCAAAAGAATGGACAAGATCATATGCTCATCTTTCTTCTTAATAACACATTGTTTTAGCTAAAGCAACAACGATTTGAACTTTGTGAAGAAGTCCTGGATCGTCTCAAAGTGAGTTGGGCTCAATGAGATCAACTCATTTTCGAGTTGGTGGCCTCTCATCTCATTAGTATTCCCAAAAAATGACTCAAGCTTGAGCCATAATTCGTTGGGTGTTGTTATATTGTCTACATGGAAAATAAGATTCCTTGAAATGTTGAGACATAACATCCCGAATGCTTCTTCTAGTCTGTTGAAGTACTTCGATTTTTCCACAGCAAAGTTGGGCTCGATCTCAGTTCCCATGGTGACTCTGTAGAGGAATTTCAATGTTATATCTATCACCATTTCGACCTTCCATTAGAAATAGTTGAATGGGGTAAGAAATAAATGAGTATGCTCCATTCCTACTTACGCATTGAGTGACAAAAACAATGGATGTACCTGCAATGCAAACACTCAAAATTTTCTAGAAAATACCCTATATAGAAACTCAAACACTATGGAATTGATTTGAAGCTCCAAATAGCTTTGATACCATGTGAAAATATGTTTCACAACAATATCTAGAGGCTAAGGGAATTCTCACAATTCAAGATTGTTCACAAATTATGCAGAAAATAGTGAAAATAGAGAAATTAACACATAGAAATGGTGTCAATAACTAAGTTTATTATGATTATCCAACATGTAAATATGTATGGAACATGTTTATAATACAATAGGCATAAATGGTTAGTCTTGGAGGCCATTTCTATGCATACATGTGGTAGGCTTAGATTGGACCTCAAAACCCCCTAGGTGGACCAATGAGCTCCCAAACCACCTCAAACAGTCACAAATGCTACTGTGAATGTGGTTGGAGAATACTAGGACATAAATTAGGGTAGGATAGTCATGGTGGAGTGCATGGGTGAGTGGGAGTGTCTCTAGGAAACAATAAATGGCCTAGAAGAACCAAAAACCACCAAATACATCCATTAGCGACTCTAGTCAACCCGTTTCCTTGTTTTAAGGGATGGGGAGTGCACCAAGGATTGAGTAGTCATTAATTATGGAACATGTGTAAATATAATGATCAAATGAGGGTGCTTGGGTGCATTTGTGAGTCCAAAACACCTAAGGAACCAAGATTGACCTACACAACCTAGTTTTGGACCATATAACATAAGCATCAAACTAATGAAAATGTGTCCTAGGTGTATGACCATGGTACTAAGGTGGAATAATTCTTTAGCAAAATNCCCCCCGCCCCCACATTATTTCCCATTGCTATTGTTGTTATTGTTGGTGTGAAATTGATACACCATCAGTTCATAGGTGGCCATATTTCTCCTTATACTCCATTTGTTGGGGGGTGACCACCCCCTTCGTCTGGTCTTCACACTAGTTTAAATTCCAGTAGGGGTGGTGGTGAATATGTGAACGTTGGGTCTACAACTTACATTCCTTCTTTTGTCCCATCGTGCAATGCACCTATTCTGTCAAATGTATTTCTCATGACACATCCTCCCCATTTTCCAAGTGGGTCCTCAGGAAGGTATGATCCCTTTAGTTACATTGTTCCCCCATCATCTGGCATCGTTGCGTTTGGAGGTTACATGCCTCCCCAGGTGTTAGGGGGTCATCCAGTACACTTAACGAATAATTATGGTTATATGGTTTCCCCTTTCTTAAGGAATTCCCCATATCCATATGCATGTGCATCCTTACATGAGTCATATGGGAGGAGGTTACTATCCCACTAGTTAAGGTTATGGCCGTTACTAGAATTAGTCGTATCAGAACCAATATTTCCAGGGAGCGTGGAGTCAAATGGCACAACTTAGGCTCCCATTTTTAGCTACATTGAACTTGCTTGACCTATCCAAAATCATGAATGACCTGGTCAGTCATGATCCGATGTGACCCCCCATTTTCGCCAAACTTCCTTCGAATGTTCCAAAGTTTGAGGGTAAGAATGGAAAGGATCTTGGTGATCATGTTACTGGTTTTCATCTATGGTGCTCTTCAAATTTTTTGAATCATCATTTCGTTTGATTACAACTGTTTCAATGCACCCTCACGGTTTTTGCTGCGAAATGGTATATAGAGTTGCTTTGGGGCACATACCAGACCTTTAATTACTTAGATTTGGTCTTCCTTAATCAATTTCAGTTGTTAGTACATTAAGATTTCGGTACCGAGCTCTTGTTGACTTTTCGACAGGAAAAATCCACCCATATTTTTTACCACATCCAAGAGTTGAATAGATGAAAGAAATTGATTAAGGTAAACATTCCACCACAATTCTTACTAGAATGGTTCCATAAGTCCTTACTATCTTATATCTTGAAGCATGTTTTGACGTTCGGAGTGACAACCGATGAACATACCATCTTTAGAGCTCAGAAGTTCAATCTGATTTATGCTCAGTCTGGGATCCTTTACGATATTATCCCTGACACTCTGCGGTCAAATCACGATCCCAAGTTTAAACCCGGACCACATGTTGATGGAATTATAGGCTATGTATGTGCGAAAGCTATGGACCAGGTTAGATATCAAACTCAGAAATTATTGCTTAACTCGTCTGCGGCTGGAAAAGCTACGACTTCGTCCAACCCCACCCAATCAACGGATGTACATTCTATGCAATCATCAAACCATAAGGGTAACTTACAACCTGGATGGAGTAGGAATAAGGGTGGGAACAAAAAGGAGAATTCTAAGGATGACAAGAATGATGAATATGCTAGAGGGGACAAGAAAACTATACTGAAGGTCGAATTCCCTTATAAGCTTTGTGGGGGATATCATTACGTACATGTTCCCTAGATTTGAGGAAGCCTTGAATTTTATCATGTAGAGCCCAGTTGTGGTGATAGATCCCCTTCCACACAATCAAAACATGACTCTGAGGACCTCGACCTGTGGAAGTAGTTATGGTGGGATTCAAAACATTCTAGGCACAAAATAAGGTCATGGTTGTATCAATATGATGTCGGTTATTCATGTTGTCACCGATTCATGTGATTATGGTCCCTCACAACTGACCATGGGTAAAGAGGCTCCAACTTTAGAGATTCCTTTGTAGATTAACAAGCCCAAGACTATACCATGCATTCCTAAAGGGTTCTTGAAGCATTCAGGTCAATATCCCAATACCTGAGCCGCCTAACACTATTCTATTGTTGGGGATTTGGGCCAGAATCCATGTGCGATGTCAGCTTTATAGGTGCTTCAGACATTGTCCCTCGTAGAGAAATGCCTTGTTGTCTACTTTGGGAGCTTGTGATTTGAGTAGCCCAAGTACGATTAGGTTTGAGACAACTGATGTCCATCCTCACCTGTCTTACCATGTGGATTTTCAATTCCATGTGGAGTGTCTAAAAAACACCATTAAACGCATTATTGATGAAGGAATTTCAACATCAGTCATGTCATTGTCTTGTTGGAAGGGTCTTGGATCTTCCTCACTGTCTCGATCTACGACTATGTTGATGGAATTTGATGGACATTAATTTAGAACAAACAAAATTATTCCTTATCTTCAAGTCTAGTTGGGAGGGAAGACTATGTCGGTCAAGGTCAAGGTGGTTGATGAACCCCTTGACTACAACCTTTTTGTGGGTATATAATGGGTTTAAGCTATGAAGACAATCATATCATCGATGTTTCGTGTTGTATCCTTTCCTCATGAAGATATAATCATGAAAATCAATCAATTATCATTCACTAATTCTAGTTCCTTTACATCGTTAGGACCTATGATCACTGTTATCGATAATTCTCAACTCTCAACTGAGAATGATGGTGTCAGGATGTATCTATCGCTTATGGGAAGATTTAAATTTTTAGATCCAATCTTATCTATTGATTCCACTTCTGATGGTTCTCTATCATCATAGAGTCCAGTCCCATTTCATACGTCGTATTTGAGTGATCCTAGGACTCTCCCTTCTCCAGTTGAATCTATTGAAGAGAACCCATAGGTCAGAATGGCTATGTCATTTTCCCCAACAAATGTCGTTTGTCAAGCTTCATATGAAACTACTATAGACTTTGATCTTTCCTCTTCGGGTGCAGGGGAGGGATATCTCGTGCTTCCGCGCGCTTTGGCAGTCCACTCAACTCTCTCACATGATTGTCTTGATGATACTTTTCCATTGGATGAAGCGATTGTTGAGACCATGATTTGTCATGAAAGGTCTTGGGAGGACCTACATTTTAGACCTTTTTCCCTACAAGATCTCAAAAGGATCGAGCAAGATGAGTCCTGGTTGGACTTAGGTGAGGAAGTTGATCACCCTGTGAATCCTTTGGACAACTATAGTCTATATGTTGAAGGTGTAAGAATTGGAAAATTACTAAAGGTTGTAAAGGCTATTCCCAGGTAACAACAAAAACCACTTTAAAAGAGAAAACTGGATTTTTTCTCTTCTGAGAGGGATCTCTCACAAAATATTAACAGGGCCAGATATGCATAAGCAAAATTGTTTGTAATTGGTAATAATGGTTGAAACTGAACACATGAACATTGTGCTATGGAGTCAAGATATGAATCTAGATAAACAGAGATTTTGCATGGAAGTTTTAAACAGAGGCAAGGTAATTACTCAGTCACAGTCAAAATTTGATTGTCTGGTGGAAAAGGAAGAACATGAACAAACCATTAACACAGAGCATTGTAAAAATTAATTATGTATCAAATTTAGAAGAAATTTTTGGTGGACATCTGAAAAGAACATCTATAGCATAGTGAATATGAATTCTAAACTGTTATACTCTCATTTCAGACATGAAGGAAAACATAATAAAAAGATAAATCTGGAAAAACATTCACATCAAAAGGGAAAGTACAGACCACAACATGAAATAACACATGAATCCCTAAAAAATGCTAACTTTCGGCTCTATAATTTAAAGAAATGCTTGAATACAAAAATATCCAAAATCTCACGGGTTCCAACCCTCGCTTCATCAAATGTATGAATACTTATACAATTGCTCCTTGAGCTGAACAATAAACCTAACTGTCTAATGGTTTCAACCATTTATTACATGTGTCCAAGTACTTGTCTATTACAAAATAGTTATGAGATAACAAAACTTCTTAACTAATGAAATTAAAATAACATTTTATCATAAAATATATCCTTCGCCGAAACTCCTTTGTGTTGTCTTCCTTGATGTCTTCATGGTTGTAATTTATATTCAGTTGATCCATATTGTTGAACTATTCTCCAATTTTTAGGATTAGGAAAATCTACAACAACCATATCATGTGCCAGAACTTTGAGTTCCATGTTGTCTGCATATGAAAAATTAGGCACCTTGGCACACACGACTTTAAAATCAAATAATAACTCAAACTCTTAAGCCAATTTATCAAACATGACTCTTCCAGACAGAGCTTGCTGCATATCTTCCAACATACTGTGATCTGACCTGCAATTTACCAATTTATCCAGATATTCCTTTTGAGACAATAATGGTCCCATTTCCTTCTAGAAAAAAGGAATTCCCCTGTTTACCAATGGAGTGAATAACTTAGTCACTTCTTTGAATTTATGACTTATAATATCAACTTTATCCTGTACAGTATCCAACATTATGTACTTTCCAACCACTTTTATAGCCCAAGAGACAATAACAACTTTGTTTTGGATATCAAACCTTCTAACTTGTTCTTCTGATAAGGTACTTAAAAAGTTGATAGCATTTCGGGCTACTTCCATTGGCTTCTTATTTAATCCTTGTTTTACTATCAAAATATTCTATCTAGATACTTTCAAAGAACTCTCTTGATCTGCAATATAATCTAAATATGGTCTAAACTTATTAGTTTCTAGAATAATCTTATCCCAAATCATATGTTTGGCCCCTTGCAAGGCCATTTAGCCAACCACCTGCTTTGTTAACTTGGTATTGTGATTTATTAATTCTTGGAATTTTTCCTCTACTTCCTTCTTCTCTTGTTCTCTTTTCAAATTTGTCTCTTCTAGATTCTTGTTTTGTTGCTTTAAATCTGTGAGTTCTACATATTTCAGGTTTACTTGAGACATTGATTTAGAAAGAGAGGTTGCATCTACTTCTACAGAAGGAACAATAGATTGATTTTTAACTTCTTCACAATTTTCCTGTAATTCTTTTTCTTTTGATTCCAGCTTATATTTTAGGTCCTTCTCATTTTCTATCAGAAGCTTAGCATCCCTTTCCCAATCTTTTTTCTTTCTTCAAGCTTTAACAACTTGGATTTACAATTACTTAATTTAGTGCTTAATGTTTCTTTCTCCTTCTCAAATCCTGTCAATTCAGAGGTCTGAATAAGCTGAGTGGAAGGGATTTTCAATTTATTTTTTAGCACCTGAACTTCTTTCTCTTTTTCATCAAACAACTTTTGAGCCACTTCTCCTTTATTTGACTGCCCTTCAACCTTCAATAATTCCTCCTGCAACTGTTTAATTTTGATTAGAAGGGCCTTGTTCTCAACCTTTTCTCTTCGTAGGAGGTCCTGAGTTTTCTTTTTATTGGACTCCAGTTTAGACACCTGTAATGTAGTTTTAAGCAATCTTGTATATATGATATAATTTGTTTCTCTGTGAAAGTGTATTATATATGTAGTAGGGATTTTCTCTAAGTTCACATTGTTAGGGTACACAGGGTACTCCCAAAGGACCGAACACCAAGAATAGCCGCTTCACACAAACAGATCACAGATCAATACACCAATGTTTGTCACGTGGTTAAAACCCTCGAGAGGGAAACAGTCCACGGCCCTAGCCAAATAGCTACTCGGAGCAATTTATTATGCAAAAGAAAGAAAGTTACATGAGCTTCTCATAATCGATCAACTAGCCAAGGACCCTCTATGCTCTTTAAATAGAGATCATAGACCAATTGGGTGTTAAGCCATAGATCAATGGTAGGTATGATCTAAGAGAAGTTGAACCGTCGGATCACTCTATGTCTAGAACATATCGTGACCGTTGGATTAGAATATTTACAATGCATACTAATGCATACTAAAGAAACACACTTTTACCTAATGGATATATTACACAAGTTGATCTTAACTAACTCCTAAGTGTCTAAATATCCTAACATCCCCCCTTAAGAACAACTTGGGATAGGATTGAAGGATTTACAAAAGTGACACTATTAGGAGAAGGAAGGAGGCATTAGAGCCTATCCCCCCTTAATGATACATTCCTGAACTCCTAACATAGACCGAAGTGTACAAAACTTCGCTTCTGTAAGAGACTTGGTGAAGATGTCTGCAACTTGATCATCTGTAGGGCAATAGAGCACTTCAATAACACGATCATGAACAAGATTTCTGATGAAGTGCATGTGTAACTCAATGTGTTTGCTGCGCTGATGTAGAACTGGATCTTTGGCAAGCTTGATGGCACTTTGATTTTCGCACCAAAGTGGAGTAGGCTGCTGCTGCTCGAATCCAAACTCTGAAAGGATCTGTCGAAGCCACAAGGCTTCCTGACTGGCATC
>LPNX010468250.1:29414-76418 GCA_001517045.1 Pseudotsuga menziesii | reverse complement strand
CTGAAAGAACAGAAACTAACTATCTGGATGCAAAGAGCTCGAAAAAATATGCGGTTTTAAAAAAAACGGCACTTAAAACTGATTCCGGATGATGAAGTTATACTTGATCAAAGGAAATGTTGAAGATGTCCCCAAGAGTGACGTGGCAGATATTAACTTGACCAGTTAAAAAAAATAACCCCCCTCTTCCAAAGATCTACCTTTGACAATCACTTTACAATAAAGTTGCTTTTGAAGTGAATCACTTTTATAGAATAAGTGATGTTCAGTTTTACAATAATGACTTTTAAATAGTGCGGCAATAAATTTAAAGGACTTTAAGTCACTCACTTTTATTTTATTTTATTAATGTGAGATGCACTTTTACAATAAAGTAACTTGAAAATAGAAATTGCATGCACTAAAAAGTAGCTTGATGAGACTTGAACTCAAGACTTATCAAGGTGTAAAGCAACTTTGGACCAAGTGAGCTAAGTTTAAAAGGTACGTAAAACTATGGAAAGAGGAAGGGTTTTTTTTTTTTTTTTTTTTTAAACTCTTCTCTCTCGTTTTCCGGGCTTGCTTTTTTTTCCTGCAAATCACAAAAAAAACGAAAAACAAAAACAAAATTTTTTTTCCACACAATGGGGTGGGGTTAGATCTTGGTTAGCTTACCCGGAAAGTCTACGTTTTCAAGTTTTCTCGTTGTTTCTGATTTGCCGTGATCGCACAAGGTGCACGGCAAAGAGCATACGTAGTCGAGAAGACAATAATTTTTTTTTTCCTCACTGTTTCTGATTCGCCGCGATCGCGCAAGGTGCACGGCAAAGAGCATACGCAGCCAAGGAAAAAAACAGTCTAAGACTAAAACAAAAAAAGATCTAATAATAAACTGATAAAATATGACAGATTTTAAAAAAACAAAACCGTCACTGTAACATTATACCTTCAGATTTGTCGAAATGGGTGTTTCTGGAGCAAACGGAGACGGTTTTCGATGAAACGAAAACTGTTTCCAAATAGAAACGGCGCTCCGGACGCAATGGAACAGCTCCTACAGGCCACAAATGCACAGAAAATCCAGAACCAGAAACCCTTAAAAAAGTTTCGGCAACACCGGTTCCAGATCTTGATCAAAACCGAAAGCGGCTCTTCATAAAAGCTCTGATACCATGTTAGGGTACACAGGGTACTCCCAAAGGACCGAACACCAAGAATAGCCGCTTCACACAAACAGATCACAGATCAATACACCAATGTTTGTCACGTGGTTAAAACCCTCGAGAGGGAAACAGTCCACGGCCCCGGCCAAATAGCTACTCGGAGCAATTTATTATGCAAAAGAAAGAAAGTTACATGAGCTTCTCATAATCGATCAACTAGCCAAGGACCCTCTATGCTCTTTAAATAGAGATCATAGACCAATAGGGTGTTAAGCCATGGATCAATGGTAGGTATGATCTAAGAGAAGTTGAACCGTCGGATCACTCTATGTCTAGAACATATCGTGACCGTCGGATTAGAATATTTACAAATGCATACTAATGCATACTAAAGAAACACACTTTTACTTAACGGATATATTACACAAGTTGATCTTAACTAACTCCTAAGTGTCTAAATATCCTAACACACATTCACCTCTGATACCTTATTACCAACAGTCATGGCCAAACTCAAGGTATCTTTTGCATGATCCCTTAGAGTTTTTAGAGTTACATATAACTTTGGCAATTGTCTCACTTTTTCATATAATTTTGATGTTTCATCAAAGGCTTTATCAGCCACTCCCTTGTAGGTATTCAACCACTCCTCTTTTTATGTATACTTATTTGTGGTTACTCCATCAAATACATATTCCTGAATCTCCAGACCAGTGACTTTGGATTTTTCTTGCTTCTGTTTACCTCTCATACTGCTCTTCTTCACATGTACCATTTGTCCTTCTTGTCCAATTTTCTGCTTCTTCGGTGTACAGGGCAGTGTTTGCTTCTTAGTGTCCATGAAACTTGAATGTTCTCTCTTCTTTGAATTTCCTGAAAAACTTATTAATGATGAAATATTACCAGCAACTGCAACTATGTTAGAAATATACATTAGGGGAGAATTATTTCCAGGTATGGATGAGACAGAGTCTTGTTCCATGCTAAGATTATCTGGGGTCTTGTTCCTCTCTGAGTTAAGCTACTTCAGTATGTTAAAAAGTCTTATTTTTGTTTGCCTGTCTTCTTCTAGAGATTACCCGGTGTGGATCATAGTTGATAGCATCTCCCAAAGAAAACCCCATGCTTTTGAGAAGATTATCAATTATTGGTAGAGCATATCTACTTTTGACAACATGTGGCCCTTTCTCCCAGGGAAATTTAATATCTAGACTGTTCCTGAAGTTTAAGATGTGTTCTTCCTCCGTTGTAAACCTTTGTCTAAGAAATTCCAAAGAAAAGATTCTAGTTGTAAAAAAGGATGGAAGAATATAAGGCTGGTGCACAAATCCATATAACCTTATAATTGTTTCAGACTTTGATAGGAACCAGTCTTCTATCCTTTTACTAGGGTAAATTTGCAATGTTTCCTTCATCTCTGGAAATACCCTAGGCAATCTTTCCCGAAATAAAATACTGTATATTTATGCCATCAAAAAATTCATGAACTTGCAATAATTATGGGTCATTTCATCAGTGACTACCAACTCAGGAAACTGTAGGTCATCTTCATTATGTGATAAGAACATATTCAGAAAAAAGGGTTGAAATCTGAAAACTCTGGTATCATGGAAGTTGACTAACTGAGAATGAATGTTCTCAGCTAGGAACTCATCAAACTTAAGGCAACAAGATGGGAAATATTGATCCAAAATTTTAGACTCAATTGGGAAAGTACTTAAGATAAACAAGAGACTTAGTAGTGACTCTGTAACATAACCATTAGTGTCTAACCCAAAAAATTGACTGGCTAAAGTTATACACGAATGGGTATCTTCATTAAATGAAACTAGGTCAATAGGGTAAGATAAACTTATAACCTCACTATCAGGATTTGAACATGACATCAAAAAGGTTTCCTTACTCTCAGTTGTAGACTTTTGGAAGAATCGTATGATGTTTTCTTCTTTGTACTCCTCGGATAAATGAACAAAATCATCTGGGACATATATTGTTTTGTGGATAACAGAGCCATGAATAGGGAAAAGGATCCTTGAATTAGTTTTATCCATGACGACTCCTTCAACTGTGAAATAATTATTCACACACCACTCGACAAATTCAGGGCAATTGTGGCTCTGGCCAACAGAGAAAAAATAAAAGAAAGACCTAAAAACACCATGGGTGTCACTACCCTGGTCCTTAAGAATTTTCAATTTATTTTTAGCCGTCTCAATTGTTTCATTCAGGAAAATGGTATCCAAAACTTCAACATTTTTGTCTTTGAATATTTTATCATCCTTCTGATAGGAAACCCCTAACTCTTCACTATCTTCCACTTGTACAACTTCTATTTCATCCATTTTCATAAATATTTGGAAAGTTTCAGGATGCCTACCTTGTTAATCAGCATAGTGTTCTGATTCCATCCATGTTGGCACTTTGTGCACAGTCAGGGCTACCGTCAATTTCAATGCTCAGAAAAAACAAACCTTTCAACTCCATGTAGGTGTTTTCATAATTTTTCATGTTTCATAATCACTGTGCATCTCCTGTAATTTATACTGTAGATCTGATTTTCTTTGAAATCTAAGCCGTTCATGCACAAGATCTTCATGCCAAAACTCAACATTATCACCTTGCACAACTTGATTTGGAGGAATCAATATCAACCCTTGATCTGCAATCTCCCTTCATCAAAACCGTCCAATTATGGAAAGCTTTAACATTCTAATAATCATTTCGTACCTGATCACTCGAGCAACTTTAGTTTGCGGAATACACCTTATCCGTTGATCAAACCCAACCACAATCACAACCGTTGATCAACGTGGCCCCTACCACTTTCCACAGATTTCAATTTGGAATTTCTCCACGCTAGTTCAATCTGCAGAATTGCTTCTAACCGTAGATCTATCTCTGATCACATCTTATCCATTCGATATTTTCACCCGTTAACCAATTCTGAAAATTGGAAAACTTCTTTTGCGTGAGCATGTTCAATCTACGTAATGCTCCAGGGTCGTTGATCTTACCTTGTATTAATCTCAGCCCTTCAAAGTTGCACCTTTTTAACGAATTCTGCAAATCCAAAACCTTAGTTTATTCCTCGCATATCCGATATTTGGAATTTTTTTCCACCATTGATCTAGAAGTCTTTAATCTGAGTTGTTGATATTTGACACCATTTACCTCCATTCTACTGATGAGAATATTTCAATTTCTCCCCTATGTTTCAAACACCGAAACAATCCACCACCGTAGATCAAATCCCTTTCTTCATCCAATGACCCATGATGAAGGATCATGCTAAGCCATTAATCTAAAGTGTGTTTCCACCAAATTTTCCAATATGATCATTTCCAAAACATTCAATTAAACAATCCCCAATTTCAAATATAGTGCTAATAGCTTGCTCCACTAGGGATGCTATCCTCCCTGTGAGGTAGAAAATAACCCCGTAGACTAGTTGCCAAATCCATTGTCAATCTAATTCTTTTTATTTTGTCTTTCAGAAAGAATATAAAAACTAAAATATGGCTACCCCTTCCAATCTTAGGGCCTTCTCTACAGGATTCAAATCTTCTAGCTCACCATCTGTACTGATTGAAAGTAAAAAAGTATTTACACTATAATACATGAAATTTTCTTCCCCCTTATTCCGAATGATGCTTCAGAATCTCCCATTAACTGGACCTCCTTCATACTGAGACCCATCTTGATACTGTAGAATAAAATCATTATTACCCTTGTGTGTTGCAATAATGTATGGACCTACCCACAAATGATCAAATTTACCATGCTTTCCTTTTTCTTCATATGGAGCATCCCATTTTAATACCAAATCATCAATCTGGAAAGTGTCCTCTTTTACCTTTTGGTCAAAAGTATTCTTCATTTTCTCTTGATGTATCTGTACCTTATCATATGTTTTATCTTTCAGTTCATTTAACTCAATAATTTGGTTTATTCTCCTTTGCATATGATTAGGTTCATCCCGTTGATCCTGCAACAACTTCATAACTGGTACTCCTAGAGATGTTGAAAAAACCACTTCAGCTCCATACACCAATTGGAATGGTGACATTCCAATAGCCCTATTTGTGCTGATTCTATCAGCCCACAAAGAATATTTCAGCTTTGTATTCCATACTCTTTTATTATCTTCCAACAACTTTTTAATTATCCTCACCAAGATTTTGTTAGAGGATTCTACTAGTCCATTACCCCGTGGATAATATGCAGTAGAATGATTCAAACTTATATGATACTTATGACATAAATTTATCATCTTCCTGGAATTAAAAGCAGCTGCATTATCTGTTACAATCCTCTTAGGACAGCCAAATCTTTCCAAAATATTATTCTCCAAGAAATCTATTATCACTGCATCTGTAGCTCTTATAGTAGGTATTGCTTCAATCCACTTTGTAAAATAATCAGTCGATGTTAATATCCACTTATGTTGTCCTGAGGAGTTTGGATTTATTTCCCCAATGAAATCCAACCCCCATTGTTGAAAAGGTGCTTCTACTGATATGGGATTAAGAGGGAGTGGAACCACTTTCCTCTTTCCACAAAAAATTTGGCACTGATGACATTTGGTGGTTTATTTATACACATCTGAAAATAATGAAGGACAATAGAATCCTGCTCTCAAAATTTTATTTGCAGTTACCTTCCATGAATGATGTCCTCCACAATCTCCTTCATGGAAATCTTTTGCTATCTGCTGAGCTTAATTCTCTAGAAGACAATTTAGTAACACTCCACCAGGATCCTTCCAATAAAGATATTGATTTAAAATACATAATTTTGCAGCCTTCAACTTCATAGACCTTGCTCTGGTTTTACTTAACCCTTCAGGAGGTTGTAAATTTTGCAACACATAAACAATATCATCATACCATGGAAAAATAGAAAAATTAGGCATCTCCTGCACTTCTGTGTCCAACTGATTTAATTGACCTGACAGAAAATTTAGCTACAAAGAATCACAATTGGAGTCTGTCATCATTTTAGCCAATCCCTGTCCCTTAATCAACTTTGTGGGCCTAATTTCAATGTCATATTCCAAAATCATTGTAATCCATTTCGCTCTTCTCCCCTCTAGATCTGGTTGTGTAAGTATGCTCTTTACCACACTGTTGGGAACATATGCGACTACATGTGAATGAAGAATGTAAATTCCGAAATATTCTAGAGCCTTAATCAAAGCATATGCTTATTTCTCCATGATATCATATTTTAACTCTCCATCTCTTAACATCTTACTAAAAAATGCTATAGGTTGTTCTTCACCTTGATCATTCTTTTGTAACAGAACAACTGCAACAGTATGCTCTAAAGCATATGAGAATACTAAAAAATATTCATAAAAAATTGGACTTACCAGCATAGGAGCTTCTGAAATAGATTTCTTTATATCCTTTAAAGACTTCTTAGCTCCATTGTCCATTTTATTTCATCATCTTTTTTTCAGCATATTAGTAATGTTCATCAATATTTTAGCAAATCTAGGAATTAATCTCCTCAAAAAATTTACCTGCCCAATGAATGATTGTACTTATTTCTTACTTCTTGGTTCCTCCACCTTCAAAATTGCACTCACCTTGTCTGGATCAATCCTTATACCTTCTTTAGAAATAATATGACCCAAATGTTTTCCTTCCTCTAGAGAAAAAAATGATTTCCATGGATTTAATGAAATACCATATTTCCTACATTTAAGGAACGCCTTTTCCAAATGTTTGATATGTTACATGTTAGACCTGGAATATACAGTAATATCATCCATGTAAATTACTACAAACCTGTCTCTTTCATCTGCAAAAGCGATGTCCATAGCATGCTGGAGAGTGGGTCCTACATTCATTAATCCAAAAGGAATCTTTTCGTACATGAATGTACCCCATGGTGTAGTGAAAGCAGTTTTCTCCCGATATTCATGCAACACCTTTATTTGATTATAACCTGAAAAACCATCCATGGTATAAATTCTCTCTGAACATACCACTTTCTGCGTAGAAATTCTCTCTAAACCTACCACTTTCTGGTCCATCTTTGGTAAAGGGTAATTGTCCTTCAAAGATACTTTATTCAAATTTCTGAAGTCCACACACAGTCTTATTTCACCATTCTTCTTTCTAACAGGAACCAAATCAGCAACCCATTTTGAGAATCTCAGGGTTACAATTATTTTTTGATCTCCTTTTCAATGATAGGCAATAGCATTGGATTAATCCTTATGAGTTTTTGCCTAAATGGTTTTTATCCAGGCTTAATTGGAATAGTATGTTTTATAATGCAAGTGTCATATTCTTTCAGGTCATCGTAAATCCATGCAAATACATCAGTGTATTTTTTTTCAGGTTCACATACTCATCTTTCTCTTTAGCACGCAATTTATTGGACAACTTTATAATTATGGGATTCTCCTCGGTGCCAATGTTTTTATCTTCAACAGCGTTTTCAGCAGGTTTGACTTTAGGATATCTGACAACATCATTTTGATAAAAAAACTTCTCTAAGGGAATTAAACCTCTGTGAATATGATTACTCTTCAATTGTACTATATCTTTTCCTCCTAGCGAGCTTTTCAACTTCTCTGTTTCAGCAACTCCTTCATCTTCATCAATATCTTGAAGATTTTCACCATCAACACTTTCATTTTCTATTTGTGTCTTTACAAATTCACCAGACAATTCCATAAATCTTTTGATTTGCATATCATCTTCAAAAACTTGCCAGTACTTGGTATTATCTAGTATGGAAGGCCTTTTCACAATGTCAACCTTGTATTTTCTTTTACCTGCAATAGGAGTCTTAACGTTTCCAGCAGCAATTGTCAAAGAATTTGCCACTGTATTATCATATCTAGGAACCACTTTGACACTATGTTCTATGAAATAATTCCCAAACATATCCCACACTTCATTCCTGTAAACTCTCATTCTGGGATGCTTAGTTTGATAACTATTAGTCACCTGATTTATCACAAGTTCCGAATCTCCAAAAAATTGGACTCGTTTAGCTCCCAAATCCTTTAGTGCATGCAAACCCAGCAACAAAGCTTCATATTCTGCTACATTATTAGTACATTCAAAGGTCAACTTGTAAGAAAAAGCTTGAAAATATCTAATACAGGAAATTATGTATACAGCTGCACCAACACCCACTTTATCCATTGACCCATCAAAATACATAGTCCATAACCCTTCTTCCTTTTGCTTTCTTTCCAATGCTTCATGTTCATTTATCACCTTTTTATCCTTTTTGCATTTATTTGGCACAACAACTTTTGAATCACAAGGAGAAACATCATTGAATAAAATAGATGAACCTAAGTCTTTATCAACAGCATAAATATGATGAACTCCTGGCTGATTTTGACTGATAACAACATATGGTGATCTTTTTTCACTGTACAGTCTCTTGTTTTCATTAAGAACATGAATTGTAGCATAAGACATATCCATTTGTAAACTTCCTTTTAAATTTGAAGTCCAAGATCTTGACAACAAAACACCAATGGTGTTTTAGGAGGGATATTAGCCACAACAACATCCATGACCACAGTTTTAGATGGTAATTTATTCAAGGATACTACCATGTCTTTTATAAAACCAGACATTTCACCCTTTTGGATTCAAAAGAATACAAATATTTATAAGGCCTTGTAATATCTAACCCCAAAATTTCTACCACTCCTTTAGGAATCAAATTATGTGAAGCACCTGAATCTAACATAGCATTATGAAACACCATTTCATGCACATTGAAGCTCATATAAAAAGGTGGTACTTCCTCATTTCCACATTATCAATATTAGACCCTAAAAAAATGGTAGGATTGTCATCTATCACTTCCAAAATATCTGGCCGATCCTCCCCCTGATTTCTGACCATTTTTGTTATTGTGTCCCTATACTCCTAATTTATGAGTAGTTCATTAAAAGGAATTGAAATCTTCAACTTAGCAAGTTCACTTTGTAGATTAAAAATGGAAGTTTTTTTATCTACCTCCATGGGTGCTGTTTTTTTTAACTCCTTTATTTTCTCAGTTCTATTTTATATCTCTTTATGTACAATAGGTTCCTTTTGTTTTTCATTTCTTTTTTCTGTATTCATCTAACTACTAGAAGACTGATTTGGATTTAACCTTCCTTTATCCATAATAACATCTCTACTCCTCAATTTGATCTTTTTTACATCAACTATAGCATGCATATACCCTTTCTGATATTGTTCCAACTCCTCCTCAAAATCTCTATTATCATCCTCCTGTGTAAACATACTGTGTTCCTCCTCAGTCAGACAGATTTTAGAATCTAAATCACCAAAATGATGAATAAGGTCTTCAATAGACTCTGCACCATCCTCATCAACAACATAATTTTTAGGGAAAGGTGGTCTTATTTGCTGATATTCTTGGTTCCTTGGATTCTCATGTCTCTTTGTCTATTATGTGGGAGTGGAGGAGGAATAGGCCTTCTAAAGTTAGGGTTTCTGATCTGGGGTTCATTCTGTTCTCAATTCACTGGCCTAATATCCATAGTCAGCCTATCCATTAACTTTTCCATTTTTTTCAGCATCATTTCAAATTTGATATCATTGGACGAAGAAGCAGAAGAGGTGGAGGGCATAATTTATTTTCTACCTTTCCTCCTATCAACATCTACTCTTGGTTTTATCTTTCCACATGCCATCATATTGGCTTCTACTTCCAAGGAATCTGTAAACATAAGAGGAAGACTGGTTGATTTTCTTTCTCTCAACAATAATGAAAAGTCATTATCAAATGCTTCTACATAATGAAGTTTAGCAGCACCAGCTGAAGGATTAATATCAATAGGTATTGAATTAGAGACTCTCATGAACCTATTGGAAAACCCATGGATTGACTCAAAACCTCCTTTTTTAAGATTATTGTACTGGGACAAGACTTGTAATGGACTCTTCTTATCGTCCCATCTATCCAAGAATTCAGTTTGGAAGACTGTAAACGGTCTTGAATAGACCCAACAGGTAAATATTTATACCAATTTTTGGCTTCCCTAGACAATCTCTGTGCAAAAAACCTCATATTGACATCCTCATAGTCAACCTCTTCCAAATTTATAAAGTCATCAAATTTTCCAACATGGTATTTGGCAGTAACATTTTCTTCTCCATCACATAATGAAATCCTTTGGGCATAAGTTAAGGGAAGGTCGTGTAACATCGTAGGTAAGGCTAATGGAGAAAACCTAGCTGTAGCCATTGGTCTAGGTGGATTTGGATCAAGTGGTAAAGGTTGAAAATCCAGAGGATTCTGAATAGGTTGGGGAATATGAAACTGAAATTTTTGGACAATAAGAGCAGTTTTTTCAGTTTTTACTAGAATATGAAGTTTCTGCCACAAATAATCAAGAAGATATGATTCTAACCTATTAGGGTTAATCTCAACTTTCTTTAGGTTAGATTCAGATTTTGATTTTGACAGTAACCTCTCAACATGAGTTTCCCATTCAGATTCTTGTATACGATGAAAATATTGAGATGATGAAGCACCAAACTGAGAACTATTTATTTTTTCTTTATTTTTATTTCTAAGCAATCTCTCTGGATTCTCCACGCTTTGCAAAGTTTCAGTATTAGGGTTACCTCTCGTATTCTCTCTCCTGAGAGCTAGGATGTCTTCTGTAATACTATTCAAAATGAATGTGAAGTCACCAGGGAAAATGTACAACCTTCTTTTGAATGTGGAAATTTATGCTTGCCCACATAAATATATTTCTTGAAACTTTGTAATCCTTGTAGTTCTTCCCAGGTCTGATACACACATTCGTTCCCCGGAAACGACGCCAATTTCTTAGCACTGGAAAATTACCAAAGGTTGTAAAGGATATTCCCAAGTAACAGCAAAAACCACTTTTAAAGAGAAAACTAGTTTTTTTCTCTTCGAGAGGGATCTCTCCCAAAATATTAAGAAAGCCAGATATGTATAAGAAAAATTGTTTGTAATTGGTAAGAATGGTTGAAACTATACACATGACCATTGGGCTATGGAGTCAAGATATGAATATATATAAACAAATATTTTGCATGGAATTTTTAAACAGAGGCAAGGCAGCTACTCAGTCACAGTCAAAATTTGATTGTCTAGTGGAAAAAGGAAGAACATGAATAGAACATTAACACAAAGCATTGTAAAAATGAATTTTGTATCAACCTTAGAAGAAATTTTGGTGGACATCTGAAAAGAACAGCTAGAGCATAGTAAATATGAATTCTAAACTATTATACTCTCATTTCAGACATGAAGGAAAACATAATGGAAAGATAAAACAAGAAAAAAACTCACATGAGAAGGGAAAGTACAAACTACAACATGAAAAAACACATGAATCCCTGAAAAACTCCAACTTTTGGCTCTGTAATTTAAGGAAATGCTTGAATACACAAATATCCAAAATCTCACGGGTTCCAACCCTCGCTTCATCAAATGTATGAATACTTATACAATTGCTCCTTGAACTGAACAATAAACCTAATTGTCTAACGGTTTCAACCGTTTATTACATGTGTCAAAGTACTTGTATATTACAAAATAGTTCCGAGATAACAAAAATTCTTAACTAATGAAATTAAAATAACATTTTATCATAAAATATATCCTTCATTGAAACTCCTTTGTGATGTCTTCCTTGATGTCTTCATGGTTTTAATTTATATTTAGTTGATCCATATTGTTGAATTGTTCTCCAATTTTTAGGATTAGGAAAATCTGCAACAACCATATCATGTGCCAGAACTCTGAGTTCCATGTTGTCTCCATATGAAAAATTAGGCACCTTGGCACACACGACTTTAAAATAAAATAATAACTCAAACTCTTCAACCAATTTACCAAACACGACTCTTCCAAACAAAGCCTGTTGCATATCTTCAAACTTACTGTGATCTGACCTGTAATTTACCAATTTTTCTAGATATTCCTTTTGATACAATAATGTTTCCATTTCCTCCCAGAAAAAAGGAATTCCCCTGTTTACCAATGGAGTGAATAACTTAGTCACTTCTTTGACTTTATGACTTATAATATCAACTTTAGCCTGTACAATATCCAACATTTTTTACTTTCCAACCACTTTTCTAGCCCAAGAGACAATAACAACTTTGTTTTTGATATCAAACCTTCTAACTTGTTCTTCTGATAAGGTACTTAAAAAGTTTATAGCATTCTGGGCTACTTCCATTGGATTCTTATTAATCCTTGTTTTACTGTCAAAATATTATGTCTAGCTACTTTCAAAGCACTCTCCTGATCTGCAATATAATCTAAACATGGTCTAAACTTATTAGCTTCTAGAATAATCTTATCCCAAACCATATGTTTGGCCCCTTGCAAGGCCATTTGTCCAACCACCTTCTTTGTTAACTTGGTATTGTGATTTATTATTTCTTATAATTTTTCCTCTACTTCCTTCTTCTCTTGTTCTCTTTTCAAAATTGTCTCTTCTAGATTCTTGTTATGTTGCTTTAAATCTAAGAGTTCTATATCTTTCAGGTTTACCTGATACATTGCTTTAGAAAGAGAGGTTGCATATGCTTCTACAGAAGGAACAATAGATTGATTTTTAACTTCTTCATATTTTTCCCGTAATTCTTTTTCTTTTGCTGCCAGCTTAGCTTTTAGGTCCTTCTCATTTTCTATCAGAAGCTTAGCATCCCTTTCCTAATCTTTTTCTTTTTCTTCAAGATTTAACAACATGGCTTTACAATCACTCAATTCAGTGCTTAATGCTTCTTTCTCCTTCTCAAATTATGTCAATTCAGAGGTCTGAATAAGTTGAGTGGAAGGAATTTTCAATTTCTTTTTTAGCACCTGAACTTCTTTCTCTTTTTCATCAAACAACTTTTGAGCCACTGCTCCTTTGTCTGACTGCCCTTCAAACTTCAATACTTCCTCCTACAAATTTTTAATTTTGATTCGAAGGGCCTTGTTCTCAACCCTTTCTTTCCATAGGAGGTCCCGATCTTTCTTTTTATTGGACTCCATTTTAGACACCTATAATGTATTTTAAGCAATCTTGTATATATGATATCATTTGTTTCTCTGTGAAAGTGTATTATATATGTAGTAGGGATTTTCTCTAAGTTCACATTCACCTCTGATACCTTATTACCAATAGTCATGGCAAAACTCAGGGTATCTTTGGCATGATCCCTTACAGTTTTTAGAGTTACATTTGGCTTTGGAAATTGTCTCACTTTTTCATGTAATTTTGATCTTTCATCAAAGGCTTTATTAGCCACTCCCCTGTAGGTATTCAACCACTCCTCTTTTGATATATACTTATTTGGGGTTACTCCATAAAATACATATTCCTGAAGCTCTAGACCAGTTAATTTGGATTTGTCTTGCTTTTGTTTACCTTTCACACTGCTCTTCTTCACCTGTACCATTTTTTCTTCTTGTCCAATTTTATACTTCTTCAGTGTACTAGCAGTGTCTGCTTCTTCAGTGTCCATGAAACCTGAATGTTCTCTCTTCTTTGAATTTGCTAAAAACTTATTAATGATGAAATATTACTATCAATTGTAACTATGTTAGAAATATACATTTGGGGAGAATTATTTCCAGGTATCGATGATATAGAGTCTTGTTTCATGTTGAGATTATCTGGGGTTTTGTTAGGCATTAGAGGAATTTTGGGGTCTAAAATGGGCCTCCTAAGGAAAATAACAAAATAATAGTTAAAATAATAAAATAATATTGATTAATTTTGGAGGAAGAAAGAAAAAAACTACTTTTTGTGTTCGTATTTTCGACATATCTCATTGTTTTTTTAGTCAAATTTCGATTGGGAGAGCTTGTTGGATGTGGAATTTGATTCCGCATCCAACGAGTACCCACACTACATACTTTTGACGGACCCCGCTACCCCAAAAACAAGAAATACCTGAAAAAATGTGATGATGATGTCATCATCATGTTTTTTAAGGTATTTCTTATTTTTGGGGTAGCGGGGTGTGTCAAAAGTATGCAGTGTGGGTACTTGTTGGATACGGAATCAAATTCCACATCCAACGAGCTCTCCCAATCAAAATTTGAGTAAAAACACAATGAGATATGTCGAAAATACGAACAAAAAAAGTAGTTTTTTTTAATGACAAATATGTCAATTCAACCATTATGGTTGACTTATTTTATTGAAATTCTACTGGTTCTTGAATTCCAACTCACAAAAACTTATTTTGGCACGTTTTCTTATATGGCCCATTTTAGACTCCAAATTTCCTCTAATGATAATCTTCCCAATTAGCTGCCTCTCTGAGTCAAGATACTTCAGTATGTTCAAAAGTCTTATTTTTGTTTTTTCGTCTTCTTTTAGAGATTACCTGGTGTGGATCATAGTTGATAGAAACTCCCAAAGAAAACCCCATGCTTCTGAGAAGATTACCAATTATTGGTATAGCAGCTCTACTTCCATTGGCTTCTTGTTTAATCCTTGTTTTACTATCAAAATATTCCGTTTAGCTACTTTCAGAGCACTCTCCTAATCTGCAATATAATCTAAATATGGTATAAACTTATTAGCTTCCAGAATAATCTTATCCCAAATCATATGTTTTGCCCCTTGCAAGGCCATTTGTCCAACCACCTTCTTTGTTAACTTGGTATTGTGATTTATTAATTCTTAGCATTTTTCCTCTACTTCCTTCTTCTCTTGTTCTCTTTTCAAAATTGTTTCTTCTAGATTCTTGTTCCATTGCTTTAAATCTATGAGTTCTACATCTTTCAGGTTTACCTGAGACATTGCTTTAGAAAGAGAGGTTGCATCTTCTTCTACATAAGGAACAGTAGATTGATTTTTAACTTCTTCACATTTTTCCTGTAATTCTTTTTCTTTTGCTTCCGGCTTAGCTTTTAGGTCCTTCTCATTTTCTATCAGAAGCTTAGCATTGCTTTCCTAATATTTTTATTTTTCTTCAAGCTTTAACATCTTGGATTTACAATCACTAAATTCAGTGCTTAATGCTTCTTTCTCCTTCTCAAATTATGTCAATTCAGAGGTCTGAATAAGCTGAGTGGAAGGAGTTTTCAATTTCCTTTTTATCACCCGAACTTATTTCTCTTTTCATCAAACAACTTTTGAGCCATTGCTCCTTTGTTTGACTACCCTTCAACCTTCAATACTTCCTCCTGCAACTTTTTAATTTTGATTCGAAGGGCCTTGTTATCAACCCTTTCTTTCTGTAGGAGGTCCTAAGCTTTCTTTTTATTGGACTCCAGTTTAGACACATGTAATGATGTTTTAAGCAATCTTGTATATATGTTATCATTTGTTTCTCTGTGAAAGTGTATTATATCTGTAGTAGGGATTTTCTCTAAGTTCACATTCACCTCTGATACCTTATTACCAACAGTCATGGCCAAACTCAGGGTATCTTTGTCATGATCCATTATAGGTTTTAGAGTTACATCTGGATTCAAAAATGGTCTCACATCTTCATATAATTTTGTTGTTTCATCAAAGGCTTTATCAACCACTCCCATGTAGGTATTCAACCACTCCTCTTTTGATGTATACTTATTTTGGGTTACTACATCAAATACATATTCTTGAGGATCCAGATCAGTTACTTTGGATTTTTCTTGCTTTTGTTTACCTTTCACACCGCTCTTCTTCACCTGTACCATTTGTTCTTCTTGTCCAATTTTATGCTTCTTCAGTGTACTAGCAGTGTTTGTTTCTTTAGTGTCCATGAAACTTGAATGTTCTCTCTTCTTTGAATTTCCTGAAAAACTTATTAATGATGAAATATTACCAACAACTGCAACTATGTTAGCAAGATCCATTGGGGGTGAATTATTTCCAGGTATGGTTGAGACAGAGTCTTGTTCCATGCTAATATTATCTAGGGTTTTGTTAGGATAATCTTCCCAATTAGCTGCCTCTATGAGTCCAGCTATATCAATATGTTCAAAAGTATTATTTTTGTTTGTCTATCTTCTTTTAGAGATTACATGGCATGGATCATAGTTGATAGCATATCCCAAATAAAACCCCATGCTTCTGAGTAGATTATTAATTATTGGTAGAGCAGCTCTACTTTTGACAACATATGGCCCTTCCTCCCAGGGAAATTAAATATCTAGAATCTTCCTGAAGTTTAAGATGTGTTCTTTCTCCACTTTAATCCTTTGTCTAATAAATTCCAAAGAAAATATTCTAGTTGTCAAAAATGCTGGAAGAATATAAGGCTGGTGCACAAATCCATATAACCTTATAATTGTTTCAGACTCTAAAAGGAACCAGTCTCCTATCATTTTACTAGGGGAAAGTTGCAATGTTTCCTTCATCTCTGGCAATACCCTATGAAATCTTTCCTGAAAGAAAATACTGTATATTTCTGCCATCAAACAATTCATGAACTTGCAATAATTCTGGGTCATTTCATCAGTGATTACCAACTCAGGAAACTGTAGGTCATCTTCATTACGTGAAAAGAACATCTTTAACAAAAAGGACTGAAATATGAGAACTCTGGTATCATGGAAGTTTACTAACCGAGAACGAATGTTTTCAACTAGGAACTCATCAAACTTAAGGAAACAAGACTGGAAAGATTGACCTGGAATTTCAAACACAATTGGGCAAGTACTTAAGATAAACAACAGACTCAATAGTGACTCTGTAACATAACCATTAGTGTCTAACCCCAAAAATCGACTGGCTAAAGTTATACACAACTAGGTTTCTTCATTAAACAAAACAGGTCAATAGGGTAAGATAAACATATAACCTCACTATCAGGCTTTGAACATGACTTCAAAAATGTTTCCTTACTCTCGGCTGTAGACTTTTGGAAGAATCGTATGATGTTTTCTTCTTTGTACACCTGGGATAAATGAAGAAAATCATCTGGGAAAGATAAGGTTTTGCGGATAACAACAGCATGAATAAGGAAAAGGATCCTCGACTTAGGTTTATCCATGACGAATCCTTCAGCTGCGGAATAATTATTCGCACACCAATTCAGGGCAATTGGGGGTCTGGTCAACACAGAAAAAATAAAAGAAAGACCTAAAAACACCATGGGTGTCACTACCCTAGTCCTTAAGAATTTTCAATTTATTTTTAGCTGTCTCAATTGTTTCATTCAACAAAATGGTATCCAAAACTTCAACATTTTTGTCTTTGAAGCTTTTCTCATCCTTCTGACAGGAAACCCCTAACTCTTCACTATCTGCCACTTCTACAACTTATATTTCATCCATTTTTCAGAAATATTTGGAAAGTTTCAGGATGCCTACCTTGTTAATTAGCACAGTGTTCTGATTCTGTCCACATTGGCACTTTGCGCATAGTTAGGGATACTGTCAATTCCAATGCTCAGAAAAAACAAACCTTTAACCTCCACATAGGTGTTTTTATAATTTTTTATGTTTCATAATCACTGTGCATCTCCTGTAATTTATACCGTAGATATGCTTTTTCTTTGAAATATAATCCGTTCATGCACAATCTCTTCATTCCAAAACTCAAGATTATCACCCTGCACAACTTGATTCGGAGGAATCAATATCAACCCTTGATCTACAATCTCCCTTCATCAGAACCATCCAACTATGGAAAGCTTTAACATTCCGATAATCATTTCGAACCTGATCAATGGAGCAACTTTAGTTTGCGGAATGCACCTTATCCATGGATCAAACCCGACCAAAATCACAATCGTTGATCAACGTGGCCCCTACCACTTTCCACGAATTTCAATTTGGAATTTCTCCACGCTAGTTCAATCTGTGGAATTACTTCAAACTGTAGATCTATCTCCACTCACATCTTATCCCTTCTATATTTCCATCCATTAACCAATTCCAAAAATTGGAAAACTTCGTTCGTACGAGCATGTTCAATCTATGGAATGATCCAGCGTCATTGATCTTACCTTGTATTAGTCATAGCCCTTCAAAGTTGCACCTTTTTAACGGATTTTGCAAATTTGAAACCTTAGTTTATTCCTCACATCTCCGATCTCTAGAATTTATTTCCACCATTGATATACAACTTTTTAATCTGATTCGTCGAAATATGACACCATTTACCTCCATTCCGCTGATGAGAATATTTCAATTTCTCCCCCATGTTTCAAACACCGAAACAATCCACCACCGTAGATCAAATCCCTTTCTTCATCCAACGACCCATGATGAAGGATCATGATAACCCATTAATCTAAAGTGCGCTTCCACCAAATTTTCCAATATGATCAATTCCAAACCCTTCAATTAAACAATCCACGGTTTCAAATATAGTGCTAACATAAGGGAACACATATGATATTTTTCCTACCATCCCAATGAATCTCCAAGAGCCTCCTGCATTAAAATTGAGACTTATTGGGATAGCCTCATTGTGCACTCTCACTAGAGAATAGGTTATCCATCTCACTTTCAACTTGCTTTTAAAATAGGTAAGTACCTATTTTGTTTTATCGTCCCGATGGAAGAAATATTGGTTGACCATTTAAAGGTTGAGGCAATAATTCAATTTCCTCCATCATGCTCAATGAACTATGTTTGAGACTCAAACCTCGACTGGCACTTTGTACATTAGTGTATATATTTTAGTTTTACATACCAAAATTTCATATCTTTACTCTAGTCATTTATCCATTTATATATATATATATATATATTTTTGAGCTTTATAGACGAGTATTACAATGTGAGGATTTATTTTGGAACGATTTATTTAGGTGGCAAGGGGTTGTGCCTAATATGATCGTGCCTTTTTTAGGTATACCTCTTAATTGACATATAGGACAGGATCACATTCTGCTTTCATTTTTTCATTGTCACATTAACCATAGGTACAAATATACTTCTTAATGACACATAACCATTCTGCTGCTACTATAAGTGTCATTATGTAAGCAGTATAACTTTTCCGATCATGGGTACCCTAGTTAAAACCTGTTTTGCAATATGGTTCCCATGTTGAGCGTCCTCGTTAGGTATGAGAGCCCTTTTTAGTCCCCCCATGACTTAAAACGGGAACCTCATGACCTTTATCATCTATTATGTTGGCCATTTCCCTGGAAACTCCCACTTTATATCAAGTTGTAAATGCATTACATGCGCCTACTTTCCTTATTGAGCTTAATTTAGGATCTCTGTTTCACTTTATAAGCCATCTTTCCTGATCTTGTCTCAATCCCAACCAAATAGAGCCTCTTATTTATCCTTTGCATCTTGATCATCCCATATCCAAGAGGAGACATTCCCCCGAGTGTCCTTATCCTGCACATGCTTCCTTGCATTGAGAATAGGTATGTTTCACTGCTTGAAACTAGTTTTATTTCCTGTGACACTCATTTCCTCTTTATTGCACGATAAGAATATTTTATTTGTTTTCAAGCTTTCTAATCTGAAAAAGACCAAAAAAAACATAAAAATATGGACGAGAAATGATATTCTCTTATTGGCAGCTTTGGTGTTTCCTTCAAACAAAGCACAGTTTATGAGTCTATTCATCATGGGTCAGGTTTATAACATAACTTTATGAGTTGTACTCGTTATTTAGATCTTTGTCCACCAACTCATTAAGCTTGTAGTCACTATGGTGCTTCTGTTGATGCCTCCTGTGTCACAGAGTTGTCCCAATTTGCATATTGAGTCTATGTTGCATAAGTTTCTCCACCAGCCTCATGCTCTTATTTGAAGAAATCCTTTAACCCAACTCAGCCATTCCTCAGTTATCTTGACTATGAATGTTGGCCATTCTCAATACATCACATAGTTGTGGTCCTACTTGGCACCCTTGGGATAATTTCATCACGGGTAGGTGACCTTGAACTCAGTAGATGACATCTCATCATTGGTTGTTGAATGAGTGGTTTCCCTTGTGTTTGATGATAATAAACCTATTCACACAATGGGATTTGTGTCGTGTGTTGGATTCCATTAGACCCTATTGGTGGTTTCCTCTCCTATGTCAGTAGTTTTCATCATTGGTTTCTATTCAAGGGGTCTCTTTCGCATCCTACTTACATCCGGTATGCGCGAGAGATGCACATGGTTACTGGTTCTTGTACATCTTGTTCATCTAATTTATTGCAAATTATCTAGCCTTGTTATTGTGCCTCGTGTTGGTTGATGAGTGATAACCTAATTCCCTCCTTCCGTCAGATTCCATTCCATTGACTTTAGATCATTTATTCTGGAATTCGGATCTAGAGTCAATTCACTACCTTGATACTTTTAGTCATCATTGGTAGGTTCTCTCACCATCGATAAACTTGGGAATACATCAATGTCCCCTGATTGATGGATTGTTCAAGTGTTTGACCTCAACACCTCTAATCAATTTTTTTGAATTCACTCGATACCTTGACACCCATTTTAATCATCGGTGGGATGTCTCACGTCTGTTAACGGTGTTATCCACTATGTTGTACTTGGGGGATTTTTTAGTGAGCCGTCAAGGATAAAAAATAGTCAATTGATCCTACTTAGTGCTCAGAAGTTCCACGGTTTCATCAGGGATCGTTGCAGTCCCTTTTTTACATGTTTATACCCCGTTGAGGAGTTGTAATAAATGACATAACATGATGGTTTCTTATGTAAAAGGCTTGGCCTTCTTGGGACTTGGTCATCAGAGTCATCCTTGAGTGTTTTTTTCCTCGTTAGTTATATGACGCTTTTTTAAGTGACATATAATTTTCAAGTTTTTCACTTAAAATCCTCCAAAGTAGGGATGGTCAAGTGGGTGATTATTCCTTGGGAGGGTTATTAAATACTAGGTTCTATGTGTTATACCATGCTAGTCATATTAACAAAGTTTCTTGGACATGCGCAAAGTATTTCCTAGGATTTTTTAATTTTTCAGTTTTTTAATAAAATCACCGATAATGTGTATTTTAATTGTAAAATATCAAAAGGTCATAAAAGTGGGCCTAAGAAAATAATTTTTTCATTGGGATGCTCGTTTTTGGACCCAAATCCCCCACGTAATCCCTAAACCCACTTTTGAGAATCAAATTAGTAATTTTCAATTATTAATTTTGATTTTATCTCCAAAATGACTCGGAGGGTAAAATAAATGGAAAAAATGGAGAAAATCCAATTCCTAAATCAGTGGAAGATAGTATGGGACATGTCTCTGAGATATTAGGGAGGTGGAGGATATTATTTGTAGCATTAATAATCATATCGGATCATGTTCAATTAACAAAGAAGAGGATCCAATTCATCTCCTTCATACGGGGCACATTCTCCTCATGAAGGCCTCATTCCTCCACATGGAGGAGTTGTTTGGAGAGGTGGAGGATTTCCAAAGAAAGTGGGATACCTCATGAGAGGTGGAAGCCTATCCTCCCACGAATTGAAACCTCTTTCTTCCATTTCCTCAACCCCCAAAACCACCTCCTCCCTTGGGAATTGCGCACCCCTGGGGTTTGATCTCAATTTTTCTATAAATACAAGGTATTGCTTCTCATTCAGGAGGATGCAAAGAAACTATGCCTATTGTATTCTTGATTTTGCATTGTTCTTGAATGAAATTGAATGCTTTGGAGGCTAATGTGTATCATCATCATGTGAGATTGCAATTTGATGAACGTTGAGGTGAAGTCTGCTTAATTTATGATTTCTTTCTGTCAAGTATTGTTGCATAGATATAGTTTCCTTTGAATACTTATTTGCATCTGTCAACTTACTCATTTGTATTTCATCATTATAATATTATGATATTAATAGATCATAGTCATTTATACTTATATTCTCTTTGTTTTCTTTTGATGAAATCGAATGAATTAGCATTGGTTGTGTGAAGAATTGTCTAGCTTTTGCAAGATCACTTTAGGTAGAAGGGAACTTGGAGCTCGGTTGCATCCATTTAATTCTTAGGAAATCAAATTTTTTGTATATAACATTATTTCTTTGAATATCCTTCTCCTCCTTCATATCATTCAAGCTCAAGATTGAGGACTTCTTTCTCCCATCTTAAAATTTCAAACTTTTTCTTGGTTATCGGTTCTGCATCCTTAAGAAATGTTAGATGCATCAATATGAGATTTAAAATATTATTCTACTTATGTATATGTATCAGATCTAGAACTCTTTGAAAATCTTCAGCTCAAACTAGATCCAAAGTAGTTTCTCAAAGTGCTTTTTTCAAGTAAAATTTCACATTTTTTAAGCATTTTGAGTAGTGTGAAATTATGTACTTTTATTTGACTGATTTATGAGATTCTAACATTTTTTATCACTGTTTTTTAGCATGTTTTAGGAAAAAGAGAAGGAAATATTGCTTAAAAATCAATTTTCGGGTCACCTGGGACACCAAAAATCCTTCTTTTATCCCCTTTCTTCATTCCTCTTCTCTTCCAGTAAGCTTGTAAGCATTTCAATCCCTTTTCAAGGATCAAAGTGCATTTTATTTCAACATTTTATCACTTTGTAAATTTTAATAATAACGAAAGCAAGTGGGATACACAACGCCGACACTCCATCCCCTTTGGGGAGATTCGCAATGTCCTTTTATGGTTTTTCTTTTTTCTAACCAACACATGCACACATTCTGTCTTCTATAAATTTTGTATAGTGTAATCAATTTTCAATTAATCTTTTATTTCATCTTAGCATAAAATAAAAAATTTCAAACCTGACTCCTTGCCACGATGTATGCTCTCGCCACCAAGCAAAGGGCCTGTCGGTTGTTGGTGTATGATCGGAAA
This sequence comes from Pseudotsuga menziesii, assembly GCA_001517045.1. Lineage (NCBI taxonomy): Eukaryota > Viridiplantae > Streptophyta > Pinopsida > Pinales > Pinaceae > Pseudotsuga > Pseudotsuga menziesii. The sequence continues at coordinate 53,563 of LPNX010468250.1, read as the reverse complement.
GTGACACATAGATTGCGGTTCCATTTTGTCATTATTTTATTTGCATTTACAACATTTTTTATTTCTTTAATTGGAACATACACTTCATCGTAAACTCAAGTATTCTCTTTCCCTCTGCAGGTTTTTCCTAGTCGTTGGGGAATAAAAAGCGACTTGCGATATTTTTTAATTTACACACATTAACTTCACAATCCATTAATAAAATTAACTCCCAAAAACATTCCAAAAATTATGCGTAACGTTATTTGACATAGTGAGAAAAGTATTCAAAAGAAGCGGGAACCACTGGATAGTGACCTTGGGATACTGCCAGGCTACACCCTTGTTGGTGTAGTGTTGGACACCTCTCAGAGACTTCGATCTAGCCCACACTTCTAAGTGAAGAACCACCTTCTTCATATTCCAGACATATTCTCAGTACTTTACAATATATCAAGAATCCCCTTCCCATAACTCAATTTATCTTTTAATAATTAAAATTGACCAAGAACACATTGCAAAACATTTCATCTTTCGAAATCATTATTTCTTTTACTCTGACTCCATTGGCACTGATATAAATTTACAACATTGTACTTTCACTTATTATCAACTTTTAGTTGTTGCTAAATCCTTATGTGCTGATGTTATTATATATATGTTGGTGAAATATTTATCATTTTTGCAACAATATTGTCTCAATATTTTACTTCCAAAAACTCCTAAAAAACTTACTTCCATCATTAACGACTAAAACACAAGAGCCTTAGTTAACTCTTTCTTACAGACCACCCCCCTTGGCTTCATTAGGAGTTTTTCCTAAACAAAGGAATCAAGATCAAGTGACAGTACTTGACTCAATACTTTCCCTCAAGGACACACCTAGAAACTTGAAGATTTATGTTGCGCTTAAAACCCAGGTGTGTGTAAGGTGGTAACGTTATTTGGCATCATTGTTGGTGATAAATATTTTTATTCCCGGTTTACGACTTTCTTCTTTATTTTTCTTTTTTTGATTTGTTCGATGAATGATTAGAGTAGATATTTGATTCTTTGTCTAACGAATCCAGTAATGTTTTTTCCTTTTTGCAAAGAAAATAAAAAAATAGAATTTTTTGTGAAATATTTATGATGCATATTTTTGTTTTCACATGGTGACTAAATTGAAGGGATAAAATCTGTGTATCTCACAAAATAGTTGAGATTGATTGTGTGTAGGTGAGCCCATGTAACAGTAAAATTTAAAGATCATTATTTGACAACTCCACTCTTTCAGTTCCAAGCATTCCCCATGATCACTAATACTTGATATGGATATTAAAAGAATAGAAACCTCTGCTCGGGTTACCCGTGATTGTCCTCCCATTGATTTCTCTAGGATCCATGGCTTTCGTAATCATTTTTTTAGTGAAAGTATAAATACTCCCCTTCCAGTCTTTCAGGGGCATGATAATGATCACTCACCCAGATTCCACATTGTGATTTTCTGTCACATATGAGTGAAAACAACAATCATCATGAGGATCATATGATGCCGATGTTTGCTCAGTCTCTATAAGGGGATGCTTCATGTTGGCTTCATGAGTGTTTTCCTGAGAAATCTATTACTTCCCTTTCAAATTTCTTTGAAATACTTTTGAGGTAGTGGCACTATGATGGAAATGATAGTGGATCATTCAATGTTGAATAATTCATTAAGACTAGTTTGAAGTACTTCCTTCCTTGGAAAGACTATCATACGGAAGATCCTAAGATATCTACTATAAACATGGTATACAACACTCAACATTCATAAATCCATGATGATTCCATTGAGGTTTTCCATGAAGATCCATTCATTGAAGAAATTATTGAATACCCACCTCATGTCACATCAATAAAGAATATTGATGATTGGGGATGATTTCATGATTATTTCAATGACGATGATCACATTTTTACTCCATATCTACCTCAGGATGAAACCATTATAGAAGCTTACAATGAAACTTATGATGAAAAGTATAATGTGCATGATGGCATGCCTACCTGTTATCCATATAATGATGATATTATGGAAGGTTTACTGCCTTGTGACCTTTTTTTTAAGAATATGAGTGTGAATAGGAGGACAAGTATAACCTGGAGCATGATACAAGTGACGAAGACCCCCTTCTGTCCAACATAGATGTTAATGAGGATTCCTGGACATTCATGGAAAATCAAATCTATGACATGTATGAGGAGGAAAATAACGAACCATAAAATTTTGATGGTTTTGTTGAAAATATTTTCTATAACATATCTAATGGAGGGAGTTTTGAGTCTCTTGATGGTTTTATTGAATATCATATCTATGAGGTTTTTAAAGAAGAGAGCATGGATCTTGTGGCCTTGAGAAATTTTTATATGGAAGAGGAGCATGCATTTTATCCATACGATCAATACGAGCCATATATCATGTCAGAACAGTAATCCAAATCATTAGTACCTTAGTTACACCACTTAGTCAATTTTATTGCATTTTTTCATTAATACACTATGTGATGGACTAGGTGTGCTTAGTTGGACAAATGCCAAGTCAAATTGGGGAATTTACACCCACATGAGCACTCCAACACAGTAAACTAGCCACATGTGTGCCCTCATCATTGCTGGTGCACTCCCATTCATTGAATGTGGACAACTTGGTTGACTAGGAGCGCTAGAGGTGGAATTTGCCCATTTTTGGCTTGATTTGGTGCATTTAATGCCACCTTGAGACTCTAAACCACCCATATTTCCACACCCATGCATGCCAAGGTGTAATAATTGACCCACATCATCTCATCCATGTCCAGTCAGCAATTCTAGGATGTTTGGGCTGATTTGGGGTGTGATTGGCACACCTAGGGGGGATTGATGCCAATTTGGTAATTGACTTGTACACTCACATTGGGCTTCCAAAGCCTCATGGAACTTTCCAAATTTATTATAAACCTGATAATAACATGTTTTAATGTTATAAAATTAAAATTATCCTGGTTCTGTTCACATTTGTGTGTGTAAATTGCTTCTCAATTAATGGTTTTTGTTGGTTTTTGCACCAAATTTGATTTGTGAGTTCCACTAACGCTCCTAGATTCTCCTATGGTTTGAATTTATCACATGGTATCAGATCCTACTGGATATTATTGAGTTGCAGATCAATTCAGAGTGACTTGAGATGCATTTTTAGTGGAGTTCCAGATAAAATCGAATTGTGTTTTTGCAGAACATTCGGCAATTTCTTCACCATTAATACGTAGGAAGAAATGGAAGCTACCCAAATATTGCTAACACCTTTCAACTTCTTTGATTGGAAGGTAGATATGGTGATTCAATTAAGGGCCAAAGGCCTTTACAGAGTTACCATGGGCACTTAGGTGGAGCCAAACTTTGTTGTTGAGAAAGCCAAGTAATTCAACAGATTGGATGAGGCATATGGATTGTTGTGTCTGCGCATCTCAAGAGAGCTCTTATTCCACATTGACAGTTTAACAACACCCAATGAGGTATGGGTAAAACTAGAGACATTGCTTGGGAAAACTAATGAAGTACATGGTCACCAGCTTGAGAATGAGCTTATCAGCTTGATCCCAGTGCACTATGACACTATCCATGACTTCTTCACCAAGTTTAAGTCACTTGTGTTGTAGCTAAAACAATGTGACATTGAGAATAAAGAGGAAAATATGATTTTTTCCATACTTTCGAAGTTGGGGCCAGAGTTCTCAGTTTTTGTGAGGACATTCCACTATGACAAGTTAACACTTCGAAACTGGCGAATTCCCAGTCTAGAAAGATACATGGATTCACTCACTCAGGAGGAATATAAGCTAGTAAAAATGAGTACAATCAAGAACAAGGATCAAGAATTAGCAGTGGGAGTTTCAAATTCCTCAAAGGGAAAGCCCAAGCCCAAGAATTCGAAGCTGTCAGAGAAGAAGAAACCAAAAAAACCCAAATCCAATGATGGAGTTTTGAATCCTCCTAGAGAGAAGGACAAGAAGGGAAAATAAAAGACCAAATGCACATATTTCCACAAGGGATGGCATCCAGAGAGCTCATGCATGAAAAATACCATTGACACCATGGCGCAGCTGCTAGTGAAGAACAACATTCTAGTCCCTGATAGCATAAGGAAGAAGGATGGCACCTCCAATTCAAATGACAACAAGTAGAAATGTCATGATTTGGTAGCAGGTACCTCTAAATATTCATCTTTTATCATTGATTTGGGGGATTCCAGGAACATGGTAACCAAGAGAGAGCTCTTCTCCTCCATGAGTTCGAATGTTGGCCCAGCAGTTCGAATGGGGGATGATTCAGAAATCCAGACCAAGGGGATTGGGAGGATTGACTTAGAGCATGGTTTCTTTAGCGATGTGTTGTATGTACCAGACCTTGCAGCAAACTTGTTGTTAGTCTATCAGATGACCAATAAAATATAGGAAAAGATATTGAACTTCACTCCAGACATGGTAGAGATTTCAGAAATCTCAACAAACCAAATCATTTCAATTGGGTATGCAGACCACCATGAGAGGATGTACAAGTTTTTGAACTTCCTCCCCAGAGTCCAATGACCAAGCACTTCTCTCACATGCCAATGAGGTTTCCAAGCTATGGAATGAGAGGTTTGGTTACATGAACTACAAGTACCTCCAAGAACTAAACAAATATGATATGGTGGAAGGATTTCCATGAATAAAATCATCAACTGGAGCATGCATTGGGTGCGTAGCTGGGAAGCATCTAGAGCAAAGCTATGAGAAGGGGAAGGCAAGGAGAGAAAAACAACCAGTTGGGTTGGTGCATTCATATTTGATTGGTCCATTTCCCACTCCATCATATGGTGGATCAAGGTATGTTCTTACATTCATAGATGATTACTCTCGATTTTGTTGGGTGTACTTCCTCAAATTGAAGTCTGAGGTGTTTGAACACTTGAAGATTTGGAAGGCATCGGTAGAAAATCAGAGTGGGAATAATATTAAATTCCTTAGGAATGATAATGGGAAGGATTATGTAAAAAATAACCTACAGCACCTTTGTGAGGAGTGTGGCATCCAAATGCAACACTCAACTCCCTACACACCACAACAAAATGGTGTGGCCGAGAGGAAGAATAGATCTCTCAAGGATATGGCCACTTGCATGATAGAAGCAAGGGATATAAGTCTCAAGATATGGGTTGAGGCCATTAGTTTTACTGCACACATACAAAAAAGAGCCTTCCACAATTCAATAAAAGGAAATACACCTTACGAGGCATGGTTTGGCAAAAAACCAAATGTCTGAAATTTCAGGATTTTCGAAACTAGAGCATGGGATAGAATCCCTTCTCAAAAGAGGAAGGCATTGCAGCCAAAAATAAAGGAGTGAATTATGGTTGGGTATGGTGAGGATACTAAAGTATACAAACTATTTGACACTTCCACTTGCAATACATTTGTTGAAAGAAGTATGAAATTTGAAGAAGAGCCAATTCCTGATTTCGAGCTTGCACTAGGGGATTACTCCTCTCCTCAACCATTCGAAGATATAAGTGCTGATACATGCTCTGTTTTTTTGTGATATGTCTGATATAAATATGGATGAATATGATATATTTGTATATGACTCACCATCAAGGCCCAAGTGGGCTGAAAAAATCATTCAAGCTACAGGGGAATTGGAAGGCAATCCCCATGAGCCTAGGAAGACTAGATCACAAACTAGTAGTGCTTCCTTTGCAAGTGATAGTGCTATTGCTGAGCACTATTATATGCTGATTGGATCTTATCCTTAGAAATATCATAAATATTGTAATGACACAATATGGAAATCATCAATGGAATAATAATTTCAGTCCCTCCAAGAGAACAAGACATGGGAATTGGTTCCCCTTCCTCCGAAGAGGAATCTTGTCTAATGCAAGTGGGTATTCCAAACCAAAATTGCTGCTGATGGTTCAGATATGAAACATAAGGAAACATCAGTTGGTAAGGGATATTCTTAGATCCATGGTGTTGATTACACATATACCTTTGCACCGGTTGCAAAGATGGACTCCATAAGACTAGTTCTTGCAATGGCAGTAAGTAAGGGTTGGCAAGTTCACCACATGGATATTAAAAGTGCATTATTGCATGGTGAGCTACATGAGGAGATATATATGGAGAAACATAAAGGTTTCCAAGAGGATCCTTCATTGGTATGTAGGTTTAATAAATCATTGTATGGACTCAAGCAAGCCCCCAGGGCTTGGTATGCAAAAATGGATGATTTTTTGTTCTCTATTGGTTTCACTAGATGAAAATCAGACCCTAATGTGTATTTGCAGCACACATGATGGTATTTTTTAGGTTAATTTTCTTTATTTTTATGACATTCTCATTACGGGTAGCTGCACCATTGGCTCAATTAAGTCATCTTTGCATAGTGAATTTTCCATGACAGACCTAGGATTGCTAAGGCAATTTTTGGGCTTGAAAATTGAGAAAAGTGAAAGGGGAATCAAGATGAGTCAACCAAAGTATTCTTTAGACATGATCAATAATTTTAACATGGTTGAGTGTAAGGAAGCCAAATCTCCCTTTATTTATGGCATCAAAATGCATGAATTTGGCAATTCTCCATTGGTAGATATTACACTCTACAGGAAACTAGTGGGAAAATTGCTATATCTCACACAAACAGGACCTGATTTGTCTTATGCTATAAGTGATGTAGCAAGACATATGTACCAGCAACATGAGCTCCATTGTATTAATCTGTTACAGTAATCTAGGGACTAAACACAAGTCTCATCAAAGATTAATAACAATAAGTCATGAAAATGGTGTAATTGTGCTACAAAATGAGTCGCCGCTCTGTATATTCACATAAAGAATGAGTAATACAATAAAATATCATGCTGAAAGCATAAATGACAAGGAAATTCGAATTCCAAAGGAGGCCATTCGAATTGAATAAGTGAGTCTAGCTTAACTGAATGTCAGCCACAGTCAACACTCAAGTTAACCACTGATCAAAACCCTAATTGACTCAACCGAGCCCTAACTGAAGTCGGAGTGCAATAAATGACTGAGTCTAATTGAAAGTAGGTTAGACACATGTCACAGCAAGCCAACCATCAAGTGGTAGCGTATCAATGACTCCAATGAACCCCAATGAGGTTAACTGAAGTGTAATTGAACATCAGAAGTGGTTAGAGGCGCCTCTATTGACTCCAGTTCATTAAATAATCAATAATTAATTAATTTAATGATGGTGGGCACCTTCACTACTCTATTTAAGTGATAGTAACAATCAGTTAGCAATATGGGGCATTAATGACACTCATATCACCCCCAGAGTGCTCCAGTTAGCCTCCCATAATGTAGGATAAGGCTAAGTTAGCTTCCTTGACTGAAGGTAGGCATGGGTGTGATCTAGATGATGTCATCTAGTGCTCCTCTAATGTCAATTAAGTCAATAATACTTAGGATAGTGGTTTAACTAGGCCAAATTGACCAAAATGAGTGTGAAAGGTGGTAAATATCTCCAACACCCCCCCTTAAGCTATACTCAAGAGGAGTTAGAAAACATAAAATGCATAAAATTCTAGGGCCCTGGAAACTAAGGCCATAGGTCACCCTGTACAATGCTGAAACTGAAGCAATGCTCAAAAAAAAACTAAGTGAGGAAAAGAGGGAAACCCCCCCCTCAAGCTGAATTCTGAAAGTAATCTGATCACCCTGATGACTCACCCCCAACAGTGAACGGAGGTAAGTGAACTTCTTTTCTGAAAATCTCTTGGTGAAGATGTCTGCAATTTGCTCATCAGTCGGGCAGTATTGCAGAATGATGGTCATGTCATGCACTAGTTCCTTGATATAGTGCATTTGGATCTATACATGCTTGGTCCTCTACCTGGTAATTTGATCTATGGATATCTTAATAACACTTTGATTGTCACAAAAGAGGATAGTGGACAAAGTAATACCAAGATCAAACTCTGAAAGAATGCCTTGCAACCAAATTGCTTGGATGCAAGCATTCACCGCTCCTCGATACTCGACCTCTGCTAAAGATAATGCTATGGAAGCTTTATTTTTGATAGACCAGCAAATGGGGCCACAAACAAACATGAATACATATCTAGAAGTAGACTTTTGATCAATAGAATCACCTTCCCAATTAAAATCTGTGTATCCAACCAACTCTAGCTCGGAGTCTGCAGCATAGTGAATGCCGTAGGTCTTGGTTCCCTGAATATACTGGAGGATCCTCTTGGTTGAATTCCAATGAAGATCATGAGGCTGTTGCATTTATCTTGATACAACATTCATGGCATAACAGATATCATGCCAAGAATGTGTCAAGTACAACAAGCTACCAATCAGCTGTCGATAGATAGTTTAGTCCATGGGAGGTGTGCTTTTTCCTTCTTCAAGGTTGATCCCTGAAAGGAAATGGAATGGTGCAGGCATACATTCAGCCATGTTAAACTTGAATAACATGTATGATATGTATTTGTACTGAGTGACCATTATCCCATCAGAATTTTGCTCAATTTCGAGCCCCAAAAATTGTTTTAGGAGCCCCAAATCGCTCATTTCAAAGGCATTATGGAGAGCAGTTTTGATGGCTAAAATGGAAGCAACTGTGCTACCTGTGATCAGTAAGTCATAAAGATATAAAAAAATAATAATAAAATTACCATAAAAATTCTATATATACACATTTGGATCTGATCTACACCTTTGGAATTTTTGCGAGAGAAGGAAGGCATCCATCTTGGAATACCACTCTCTTGGGGCTTGTTTTAACCCGTATAGTGACTTCTTTAGCTTGCAAACCAAAGATGGATCAGAGATGTAGCCCTCAATATGATTCATGTATATCTCCTCATGAATATCTCCATGTAGAAAGACTAACTTAACATCCATATGATGCACTTCCCAGTGCTTAGATGCTGAAATTGCCAAAACAAGGCGGATGGAGTCCATTTTTGCAACCGGTGCAAAGGTCTCATGGTAGTCCACAACTTGGACCTGAGAGAAACCTTTTGCCACCAGCCTTGCCTTATATTTTTAGGTGCTTCCATTAATAGAAACCTTGGTCTGAAACACCCACTTGCATTGAACCAATTTCCTTCCCGGAGGAAGAGAAACTAGCTCCCAAGTAGTGTTTTTCTTAAGAGAATTCATCTCTTCATCCATGGCAACTTGCCATCTTGGATCCTTCTTAGCATGGTAGTAGGATTTTGGGTCTGAAATAATCATCAAATAACAAGTTTTGGACAGAAAATTATCAGGACAATAGAGCGCAATACCTGCTCTTTGGAAATCAGATCGGGTTCTCCTTGGATCATCCGCATTTCCAATGTTATCTCCCGCGGAGGAGAGTGTCTGTCGGGCCCATGTGGGAAGATTATTTTGTACTTCAGGTTCTGATTCAGAATCTAATATTTTATGCACACTGATATAAAAATTCAGAGGATCCAAATCAGGGTCATCACCCCCAATTTCATCATCCAAATATTCAGTAGAATAGGAAGGAAATTCAGCAGTTTTCTCCTTCACTAATTCCACTTCCTGAACAGGCTTATCGAACTTGAAATTGATTTTGATGATGATATATTTTTCTTTGATATCTAGCATGTTGAAACCTTTTGATTCATCAGGATACCCAATAAACAGACATTCTATGCTTTGCTGTTGCAAAGCCCTTCTTTTATCAAGTGGAATCCGAGCCCATGCAATGGACCCAGACACCCGCAGGTTCGACACATCCGGCTTGTGTCCGAAGTATGCTTTGAAAGGGGTCTTCCCTTTCATGGACGAGTGTGTAACTATGTTCTAAATGTATGCTACAGCATGCATGGCTTCATCCCACATATTTGTAGCCAACTTCTTTGATTCCAACATACAGGTGGTCATCTCCTTGAGAGATCGATTCTTCCTTTTCGCTACAACATTCTGCTGGGGAGTGTAGGGAATTGAATGTTGGACTTGAATACCACATTGGGACCATATGTGCAGCAACTCATTACTAACATACTCCCCACCATTATAATATCTCAATATAATGATCTTAAGCCCAGAGGCATTGTCGATCAAGGCCTTCAGTTCAGAGAAATTTTCACATACTTCAGACTTATTTTTGAGAAAGAAGACCCATGTGTACCTTGAAAATCATCAATAAAAGTTAGAAGATACCTTTATCCATTCATGTATGTGATAGGAATTGTACTGCTGATATCAGAATGTATCAGCCCCAATATGCATGTAGCTCGGTTTCCTTTCCCCCGATTGAACTTGTGCTCAGGGTGTTTTCCAACCACATAGCCCTTGCAAATTCCAATGGTTGCCTTGATGACCGGGCAGCCTTCAACCAGTGATGGGATTTGCATCCACCACAAAGTGGGAGAACTCATAGGCTTTTGCATGATGGTTTGCAAGGCCTTTAGCATGAGTTTCCTGGATGCAAGTTCCGTTATCTCAACATCATTTGGGATGAAAGATAGTCTCTTAGGCACTCCTGTATGTGTCATCTTATAGACACTAAGGATATTTGATTCCAGAGATGGTACATACAAAACATTTGAAAAATATCCATTCTCAAGATCAACCGTACCTTGTCCTTCTGAAATGATGGTGGAGTCATCTCCCATGTGGATGGGGATGGATTTGCTGGTATCCAAGGATGAAAAGGAGTCTCTTTCAGCCATCATGTGGTTTGAAGGTCCAGAATAAATCAAGAGTTCTTTGGACTTTGAAGTGCTTGCCATGAGGGCATGGCATTTTTCATGTTGTGGTTCCCGATCTTGTTGATCTCTCCTCTGAAAGCTTTCCAGAATATTGATGTGGTTTCTCTCAAGGAGAGAGATAGCTTCATCAAGATTCTTCTTCATGTAGGCATGTTCAGGGTGGAAGCCCTTCCCGCAGTATGAACACTTGAATTTTTCCTTTCCATGATGCCCTTTCCCCTTTTTCTTCTTTGATCCGGAAGACTCATCATGCTGCTGGTTTTCAACTTTAGGCTTAGGAGATTCGAATTTAGTCTTTGGGTTCTTCTGCTTCTTTCCTTTACCCTTCAGATATTTGGGCCCTAAGACATGGAGGGCTTGATCATGGGAGGATCTGATGATCCCCATATGGACAAGCTTATCATGTTCACTTGTTAGGGACTCAATGAAGGCATTGAGTGTAGGCATCTTCCATCTAGGGGTTGTGAGCTTCCCCGCACGGAATGTAGAGACAAAAACTAAATAATCAGCTCCAAGTTTGGAGAGTATGGTGAGGATGAGCTGATCATCCTCTTTCTCCACTTTGCATTGCTTCAACAGTAAGGAAATGTGCTTGAATTTTGTGAAAAAGTCATTCAGGCTCTCAAAATTGGAAGTATGGAGAGACATCAATTCATTTTCGAGCTGGTAAACTCCAATCCCAAAAGATGGAAAATAATATCCTGGGAAATAGAGAGACACAAGAATCTGAATGCTTCATCCTTCTTGTTCAAGAATCTAAATTTGTCTAGTGCAAAACCAGGCTCTTCTTCAGTGTCCATGGTGACCCTATAGATTCCTCTAGAGCGTAGTTGGATCTCCATGTCTCCTTTCCATGAGTGAAAATTGAATGGAGTCAAAAGATCTACAGAAGAAGCCACCTGAATCTGCTGGAGCGAATGCTTTCACCTGTCAAAAACTTGAAAATCACAACAAAAAGGGCAATGTAAGGTTGGACAGCCTGCACATTTTAGGCTTTCATCACACCCAACATATTCAATCAAGCAAGCTTGATCAACAAGTTCTTTACTTGGGGTATTAAGTGGTAAGCCTTAGCTTCTGGTGCAGTGCTGGATTTTTGAGCTATTGCTTAATTTTCATGCAAGATCTGTCAAAAACCTTGTTTTTGAGAGATTTGAGCTTCGTCCTGCTGTGAGCTCTGATACCATATTAATATGTCATAGTAATATAGGGACTAAACACAAGTCTCATCAAATATTAATAACAATAAGTCATGAAAATGGTGTAATTGTGCTATAAAATGAGTAGCCGCTCTATATATTCACATAAAGAATGAGTAATACAATACAAGATCATGTTGCAAGCATGAATGACAAGGAAATTCAAATTCCAAGGACGTCATTCGAATTAAATGAGTGAGTCTAGCTTAATTGAATGTAAGCCACAGTCAACACTCAAGTTAACTACTGATCAAAACCCTAATTGACTCAACTGAGCCCTAACTAAAGTCGGAGTGCAATAAATGACTGAGTCTAACTGAAAGTAGGTCAGACACATGTCACAGCAAGCCAACCATCAAGTGGTAGTGCATCAATGACTCCAATGAACCCTGATGAGGTTAATTGAAGTGTAACTGAACATCAGAAGTGGTTGGAGGCACCTTTGTTGACTCTAGTTCATTAAATAATCAACAAATAATCAATTTAATGATGGAGGGCACCTTCACTGATCTGTTTAACTGATAGTAACCATCAGTTAGCAATATGGGTCATTAATGACACTCAGATTACCCCTGGAGTGCTCCAGTTAGCCTCCCTGAATGTATGAGAAGGCTAAGTTAGTCTCCTTGACTGAAGGTAGGCGTGGGTGCGATCTAGCTGATGGCATCTAGTGCTCCTCTGATGTCAATTAAGTCAATAATACTTAAGATAGTGGTTTAACTAGGCCAAATTGACCAAAATGAGTGTGAAAAGTGGTAAATGTCTCCAACACATTGGAGGGAAGAAAAAATAATTCTTCAGTATGTCTAGGGTACAGATAATTTTGGGGTGCACTACTAAAGCTAGTTCCTCACTTCAACTAGCTGGATTTTCTGATTCAGATTGAGCTGGAGATCCCACTGACAGGAAGTCAACTTCAGGTTTTCTCTTTATTCTTGATGAAGGTACCATTTTTTGGTCAATTAAGAAACAACACACCATTTCACTTTCATCAGCAGAGGCCGAGTACAGGGCAGCAGTCAATGCTGCTACACAATGTGTTTGGTTGCAGGGAATTCATCGGGAATTTGGTGTCACAATTATTTCTCCAACCAACTTTTGGGTGGAAAATAAAAGTGCCAACAAAATATCTACTGATTCTGTTCAGAGGCAGAGGAAAAATCATATTGAGATACATTTTCATTACATTCATGGCTTAGTGCATGAGAGGGTGATCTCCTTGTAGTATTGCCCATCTACCGAGCAAACTGCCGACATTTTTACCAAGGCTTTCACTGAGAAGACCTTCACCTACCTGAGATATTTTCTTGGGGTGAGTGAAGGATGGTAATTTGATTTTTGTTTTTTCAGTTCCAGCCCCATGTCCATTCTTGAGGGAAGGTTTTGTCCCAGGAGGTTTACCTTCTTTTCCTTGGTTCATATGGACAAATAAATTGTAATTTCTGAATTATGTAATTTGAGGTGACTTGAGCCATTGTTGCCAAGGTATCCATAATTTTGTGAGATTTACTTAGTATTTGGATTAAGGGAGGGTGTTAGAACAGTAATTCAATTCATTAGTACCTTAGTTAGTCTACTTAGTCAATTTTATTGCATTTTTGCATTAATACACTATGTGGTGGACTAGGGGTTCTTAGTTGGACAACTGCCAAGTCAAATTGGGGCATTCACACCCACATGAGAAATCCAGCTCAGTCAACCAGACACATGTGTGACCTCATCATTTTTTTTGTGCTCCCATTCATTGAATGTGGATATCTTGGTTGACTAGGAGCTCTATAGGTGGATTTTGTCCATTTTTTGCTTGATTTGGTGCATTTAATGCCACCTTGAGACTCTAAACCACCCATATTTCCACACCCACGCATTTCAAGGTGTAATCATTGACCCACATCATCTCATCCATGTCTATTCAGAAATTTGTGGCTGTTTGGTATGATTTGGGGCGTGATTGGCCCACCTAGGGGGGGTTGATGCCAGTTTGGCAATTTTGACTTGTACACTCACATTGGGGTTCCAAAGCCTCATGAAACTTTCCAAATGTATTATAAACTAGATGATAATTTTTTTTAATGTTAGACAGTTAAAACTATCCTGGTTCTGTTCACATTTGTGCGTGTAAATTGCTTCTCAATTAATGGTTTTTGCTGGTATTTGCACCAAATTTGATTTGTGAGTTCCACTAACACTCCTAGATTCTCATGTGGTTTGAATTTATCACATATCAGTATCAGTAATGAATACAAATATAAGCAATAAAATCAATAAATTGATACCAATGATGAGGAATCTCTCATATCTGACATAGTTGGCGATGATGACTATTGGACTTTATTTGAAAATCCAACCTATGAGACCTTCGAAAATATTTTTGAAAATCCCATCTATGATATGTCTAGAAAGGAGAGTGTTTATTCAGAGACTTATGAAAGTTGTGAAGAAGAGAAATTAGAGTTTTCATATGATCAGTCAGAGTTGTATTTGAGTATCTTTAGTGAGGGCTTGGAGAAGCAATGTAGTGAAGATTCAGATTGGGTGCAACTAGTTGAAGATTTGTTTTCAGCCATCGTCTTTGCATAAAAATATTCCTTATGATTTGGAGCAGTTTGGGACTTACACACTGATTTATCAACATATAATCCCTTTTGATGAGTATGAAGATCTTCCTCATCATACATTTATGTACATCAGTCCTATCCAATCTTGGATAGAAGAAGTCTCCAAGAGGACTTGCCAATTTGGGAAGCAGTTCGATGACCTCTCCATGATTATAATCTCCCATCCAACCCTCCCATATTGAAGTTTGATGCAAGTTTTCATTTATTGAATAATGTTTCCTTGCTTTGGTTGGTAACCAAATACAAGGAAAAAACCTTAAAATTGATAAAATGCTTAGGTGGCTACATTGGATATTTGATTTTACCTAAGGTATTTATTTTATCTTGCTTAGAGTAGTAAAATATGATCCTTAGATTAATCATTTACTTTATGCATTTATTTTATGTACTTGGGAATAAAACTCTCTTTCATTCCTTTCAATAAAGCAACTTTTGGGTCATTGGCTATTTTCATAAAAACTTGTGCTACTGAAGGTTTCTTTTGTCCAAGTTGATATTTTTTTACACGTTATAAGAAACCAAAGATTCTAGTGTTCTAGTATGCTCTCCTTGCCTAAAGACCAGATCAAGCACACACCCCGCAGTTGGAGAAATTTTTTATCAACTAAGTTGTACTTAGGGGAATTTTCAGTGATCCACCAAGGATCAGAACAAGTCAATTGTTCCTACTCAGTGCTCGGAAGTTCCATGGATTCATTAAGGGAAATTGTGGTCCCTTTATTGCATGTTCACACCCCCTTGGGGATTCGTAATAAATGAAATAACATTATGGTTTATTATGTAAAAGGATTGGCCTTCTTGGGACTTTGTCATCAAATACATTATCCTTGAGTGTTGATTCCCTCGTTAGTTATATGATGCTTTTTTAAGCAACACATAATTTTCAAGTTTTTCACTCAAAATCCTCCAAAGTCGGGATGGTGAAGTTGGTGAATATGCATTGGGAGGGTTATTAAATACTAGAGGCTATGTATTATACCATGCTAGTCATATTCCCAAAGCTTCAGGGACATGCGCTAAGTCTTTCCTAGGATTTTTTAATTTTTCAGTTTTTTAATAAAATCATCGATAAGGTGTATTTTAATTGTAAAATTTCAAAATGTTATAAAAGTGGGCCCAAGAAGATAATTTTTTCATGTGGATGATCATTTTTGGACCTAGATCCCCCACTTAACCCCTAAACCCACTTTTGAGAATCAAATTAGTAATTTTCAATTATTAATTTTGATTTTTTCTCCAAAATGACTGAGAGGGTAAAATAAATGGAAAAAATGGAGAAAAAACAATTGCTAAATCAGTGGATATTGTCTGGGACATGTCTTTGAGGTTTCAAGGACATGGACTATCTTTTCTATAGAATTAATAAGCACAACGTCTCATCTTCAGTTAACAAAGAAGAGGATCCAACTCATCTCCTTCATAGGGGGGTGCATTCTCCTCATGAAGGGTGCATCCCTCCACATGGAGGAGTTGGTTGGAGAGGTAGAGGATTACCAAAGAAAGTGGGAAACCTAATGAGAGGTGGAATCCTCTCCTCCCATGAATTCAAACCTCTTTCCACCATTTCCTCAACCCCCAAAACCACCTCCTCTCTTGGGAATTGCACCCCTCGGGGTTTGATCTCAATTTTTGCTATAAATGCAAGGTCTTAATGATCATTAAGGAGGATACAAAAAACCTATGCCTATTGTATTATTTATTTTTCATTTGTGGTGAATTAAATTGAAGTCTTTGTCTGCTAATGTGTAGCATCTTCTTGTGAGCTTGCAATTTCATGAATGTTGAGGTGAAATCTGCTTAATTTATGCTTTCTTTCTGTCAAGTATTGTTGCATAATCTAGTTTCCTTTGAATGAGTATTTGCAGATGTTAACTTACTCATTTGTATTTCATAATTATAATATTATAATAGTAATAGATCATGGTTAATTATACTTATATTCTCTTTCTTTTTTTTCTTTTAATGAAATCGACTGGATTAAAATTGTTTATGTGAAGAATTGTGTAGCTTTTGTAGGATCACTTTAGCTAGAAGGGATCTTGGATATCGGTTGCATCCATAACTCAATCCATATTTTAATAATTAAAATTGACCAAGAAAACATTGAAAAACATTTCATCTTTCAACAACATTTTTTCTTTTATTCTGACTCCATTGGCATTGATCTAAATTTGCAACATTCTACTTTCGCTTATTATCAACTTTTAATTGTTTCTAAATCCTTATGTGTTGATGTTATTATATATATGCTGGTGAAATATTTATCTTTTTGCAACAATATTGTCTCATTATTTTACTTCAAAAAACTCCTAAAAAACTTACTTCCATCATTAATGACTAAAACATAATAGCCTTAGTTAACTCTATCTTAGGGATCACCCCCCTTGGCTTCGTTAGGAGTTTTTCCTAAACGAAGGAGTCAAGATCAAGTGACAATACTTGAATCAAGACTTTCTACCAAGGACACACCTAGCATCTTGAATATTTATGTTGCGCTTAACCCCTAGGTGTGTGTAAGGTGACTGTAATAACCCAAAAATTCATAAAAATTTAAAATTTTTCAGGTGACATAAAATGTCTAAATTCGTCGCTAAGTACCTGCTAATGGTTAACAGAAAATGAAACAGTTTATAAAAGAACAAGGGGTTGAGTCTTTATAAAACCTGCAAACTAAAGGTGTAATCTTAAAAACTTGTGTTAGTGCTGTTAATGACTTAGCAGTTGTAATTCTTTTAGAAGTAGAAAAGAACTTGTATTTTGCTGCTGCTAGATATACTGATGATTTTCTTTTGTCAAGTAGGGAAAGAATTCTTGTGTTTGATCAGGGCTTACTTAGCTTTCAGATAACACAGTTGGATTTTTGGTTCCTTACAGGTTTAGCAGGTAAGCGTATGATCCAGTAGAGTATTATTTAAATTCAAGTCGAGGGGATACTTTCCTAGCATGATTAAGATGCTAGTCTTAGAATATTTAAGATCATCCTGACTCCAGGAGGTAACGCTGATCTTATTTGTGTAGTTACATCTCCATAAATTGTATTTACAACAAACTCCATAATGACGTTTACACAACTACATAAACATGGGTTAAAACATTGCAAGAAGAAATATTATCCAATGTTCCTCCAATCGATTGAATATTTATAATTTAAAATTCTAAACAACACTTGTATTTTTTGTTTATAGTAATGGTAATTTTAAAGTTTACATAGAGAGAATATAGTTCATAGCTTGGGGCTTAAATCACTCCATAATTTTTGGTGTCTCTCGTAGCTACCTTCATTATAGGACTCTATAAACATCCTTCTCTCAATGAACGACCAAATTAATTATTCTTTTATCTATAAACTTATCATTAAGTTGTTAGAATTTTATTGGTATTTCTTATATCGTTTTGGTCTTCCGCTAACCAAACATCCTTTCAAAAAATAACTCAAAGGCTAAGTTCCAAGAATCAATAGCTCTCCTTCTGGTTATAAGTGAAAACATGTTTTCTCACAATTTCCACCAAACATAGTTAATAACATAACTATTTATCATGATTTATTAACCAGAAACTATAGAATAAAAATATTCATATTATATTCTATAGTTGATCTTCTAAGTATCGATACACCATGGTATTATCATATTACAAACCCCGGGTAAGCCCTGGTTACACTAAGGGTTTTTCTCCTGCATTCTTGTGGTGGTCCGAATGGCAAGAAACTCGGTTGCTAGTTGTAAACTCTGCTTGGGTTTTTACTGTTAGTAGGCTCCTTTTTGTTTTAGAAATATTTTGAAACCCTAGAGGGTACTGTGTGTAGGAAATTCGAAGGCTATAGTAGCCATGACAATATGGTTTAGTGACAGTGCCTTTACAGCCTGTAAGGATGTAAAAACTTCAATTTTTACTTTCGGCTTTAAGCCGTAAACTTTAAATGATATTTACTGGCAGTTTATTTAATGATATTTGTAAATGTCTTACAGGGTTTTACTTGTCTTGGAAGAATAGTTACTACTTCATTCTTTACTTTGTATAGTTGAGATTTAAACAGGCCTGAGCCTCGACCTATAGTTATAAAGGCCATAAGCCATTACTTCTTATTTGATTTTTTTTATCAATTTATTATTAATTTAATATCATGTAATTTATAATGATTTATAGTGCAATGTTTTATGGGAAAAATTTACTTTGTTTTAAGAGTAATATTAGTACTATGTTTTACTCTGAAGGGTTAATAGATAAAATACCCTATAGTTCTGTAATATAATAAATTTTACCCGATTAATTTTAACTCGGTTATTCTATTTACCTTCAGTGATTTTACAACTATTAAATTTTATTTAAAAAATAAATTTATGCAAGTTTGTGAATAGGGTGGAAACTGTCTTCCACAACCCTAGGTGATTGCCTTGAGGTTAGAGTAAAAACATTTGTTTTAATACGGAAACAAATATGATCTTGGAACAAGTTATTATAAGAAATTATCGAGTACTACCTAGTTCTAAACCCTAAGTGATAGTTTGCTTATTATTCTTATGTTTAAATGTTTAACTTTACCTATTGTGTTTATAATGAATAATAGTATTAATAATATTTCTATGGTTAATATGATTACTGAATATCTTTATATACATATATTCAGTTGTTGTCTGAAGTAGATACATTCAATAGATAGAGTGTTTACTGTGGTTTCTAAAGAATGAATCATATGCAAACTATAGAAGAATTTTAGTTACATTTTTCATTCAGAGTTAAATAAGAATCATCATATCTACTTAAACACCCAGCTGTACTAGAGTACTGCCTATACCAGGCGTGGAAAATACAGTATGGTAATCTATTTCTATTTATTTCTCATTTAGCATATATACTACTATTTCTAACATAATCTGCAAATTACTAAGTCCATCAATACACAATTACTCTTTTCTTCATAAACCCTAATAAAATACTAACATGCCTATATTTGAAAACTAGTAAACATTTTACTGAAGACAGTCAATAAATATAATAACCTGAAACAATTAGAACCTGTCAATGATGAGGTGACAACAGCTTAAGGAGGTTGTTCCTCCCAACCAACTCCTGGAGAAAGCTTATTCTGCACTTCCTCAGGACCCTCGATCCTGTTTCCTTGTCCTCCTGGTAGAGTACTGGGCGAAGGATGTATCCTTAAGACCTTCTGTCACCTGACTGGTCAAATTACCTCAGTAATCCAAACCTGCTCACAGTAGTAAGAACTTCAGCCTAATAGCTGCAATAATTTCAGTCTCAACAATTAACCCCTCAAAATCACTTCAGTAATCCCCTCCATATAATTTCTCATGAGCACTTCATTCACCCTGAATGATCACTTCTCAGAATGAGCAGCCTCAGCTGTCTTCAATGGGAAATTTTATAGAAAATGTCTAGGTCTTCTGGGTCAGTTTTCACTTAATGAGCCACCTACTCCAATTCCACTTTCTTGGGGAATCATGACCACAAATATAGGGAAGTTGCCACTTGCAAAAGTTGGAAATAGTTTGAGGGTGTTGCCACTTGTCAGTATACTCTCCACCCAGTCTCCTCCACTAAGTGACCAGTTAACACTCTTTTAACAGCTTCCCTAAGTTGTTGTCTCATCATTTATTTATTTGTAAATAAAATATTTTGAATTACATTAATTATTCTTGACCCCACTTGGTCATCAATTACAAACTTAGCATAAAATATAACACAATGTTCCTCAATAACATTAAATTGTTTTTGCAAATTGGGGCATGTGACAGTGACAACAAACTATATACATAAATGATCGATAATCATATGATGTTTCATCATGTTCGAACTCAACACCTCTATTCACGTGATGGGACATGCACCATTGGCAGTTTGTGTTGAAGACCTCAAGGTATGGTGGCATTCCATATATGCTACTATCTTTGTCGCGACAGTACCTATGGGATTCCAGCTCTCATACCAGAGAAATGTACTTTATTATGTACCAGATGTCTTCATTCAGTATGGAGACCATAATTCACTGTGTATTGTATGTGGTTGTGACCACTTATGACATATGTATATTATGCCTATTCATGTCCATTGTACTTATATGTATCTTGGAATGCTATATGTACTTCATATCTATAGTCATATGTACAATTTTATCATTGTATTATGCTGACGAATGGCTAGTGCTTCCACCTGAATCTTCACTACTCCACTCCTGGTAATATTATAATGTATTTCAGTCATTGTGTACGCCTATGACCTTACACATTATGGGCCATCTGATATAGTGTGTTTTGCCACTCAACATCATTCCTTGATGGCCTTCCCTTGTCCCTATGCAAACTCACTATACCCCCTTTACTCAATATAGCCCTAATGCTTCAGTGTAACCCTTTAGAAGACATTTTTGAAGACATTCGTGGATCACTAGCTATACAACTCACGTATCTTGGCCCAAATGGAGGGACTCTGTTTCTCGATTCTCTGACAAGGTATCGATAGAGGTTGTCACATTGTATCTCTATTTTATATTAATAGAAATATCCATTTCTTGTCCAAATTTCATGTGCAATTGTGTACATTTGTATCCATGGGTGTAATTTCATTATACATGTTTAAATGGAATGTGCCATATTGAACGCTGACACTTAATATATTATGCTCGGATATATATTTGTTGTTGAGGGAAAATTGTAGGGACAAGATTTTGTTTGAGAGATCAATGGTGGTCATCTTCAAACATTTGGTTTAGGTATGGTTCTTATACCTTAGGGGGTAGCTTCTTTAATTTATCTAGCATGCTTGAGAATGGATTTGATTGCTGGTGTCATACTGTCTATTGTGGTCAACCCCAATCCTAGGAATATTTTCTCTGTAACAAACGACTAAATGCCTTGCCTATCCCTCACAAACCTCTAAAACTAGATGAAGGTGTTGCAACACATGAGGCATCCATTTCCTTTCCATACTCAGTCATCCAAGAGCCTAACAGTGCAACAGTTGTAGGTAAGACTACATTTAGGGCCATCCATTAGGGTGAAGGAAGAGTCCTTCCATCAGAGGTACATTCTATTTTCCTGTATGTTTTGTGTACTTCCCTATTTATATTTTTTTACGACTAATGTCTTCATGTGTGTAGGTTATCTTCATGACAATCTGAGTAGGGAGTACTCATGCTACTGAGATTTCACCCAAATGAGCCTGAGTCGTTAAGGCATACAATCTCATAAACCTCTTGTTCCCATGGGTTGAAACCGACCATGCACTATTGTAACTTGATGACTATAAAAATTTTAAATTAAAAAAAATATTATTTGGGCATATCTACGTCTTTCCTCTATTTTTATCTTTTATCTTTATTGATTTTATATATATATATTTTGCATTTAAAACATTATACAATATTTAAATAAATAGATTGTAAATATATTTTTGTTTATTTATGTTTACTAACTTGTATATCATGTTGATTTTCATCTTTAGTCATTTCCATTCTAACTCTTTATTTTTAAAATTGTTAAAATTGAAGTTGTTTCTACGTACAATTTTTAGCAATATTTCATTTAATATAGACAATTAAAATTATTGAGTTCATTTTCATGTTGATTTTCATCTTTAGTCATTTCCATTCTAACTCTTTATTTTTTAAATTGAAGTTGTTTCTACGTACAATTTTTAGCAATATTTCATTTAATATAGACCATTAAAATTATTGAGTTCATTTTTAGTAAACGTTTAAAGTGCAAAGTTTTAGCTTTATAAAAAAACAAATATTTTACTAATGGAACTAATATTTTATACGCCTTTATAAAAAATTACAAAATTGACTGAAATCGCTAATTTCTTTTGCACATCAAAAGCAACACATTAAATTTACTAAGTAATAAAAAAATACTACTTATTGCTACATTTTTCAAATAATGACTAAAGCTTAAATTTTCAGTAAATTTATTTCATAACTAATTTTCTTCAATTTGTAAATATTCACATTAATTTCCTTAGTCAATTTAATTAGCAAATGATTTTCATCTTTTTAAATTAATGCATGCACGTTTAGATAGTTTACACATAGTTTATTAATATACATATGCACTTCAATTGTGATTGATTGTACATGTAGTCATGATCATTTGATAAAACAAATATTCACTTATCAACTTTGTTAATCATATTTATCTGAGGGCTCTAAGCACAACCCGAGATTCCATATTCCTCTTTGTTGGAATATTCAATGATACCGAGAGGGGAGTTGAATCAATATCATGCACAATTTTAATTTTATATAAAATTTTCACTTCATAGATCATACACCAATATCAAAGCAAATATCAACATAGAAAACATTGTGCACAAGTTTTTATAAAGAAACTTTATATAGATAGAATCTTTGATTACATAGATTACTAGGAGACACCAATATCCAATGGTGTGAGCACCAACTCATATATTTTGTAGACACCTATTTGATAGGGACATCAATCCCATGTACAATCACCAACTTGTTATTTGCAGACACCAACCTATCAAGACACCAATCCTCTTATGAGCACCAACTCATAACCAACAAGCACCAACTTTTACTTTCAGGAACCAACCTGTAGGAGACCATAATCTCATGTCCTTTCCTTGTCCTACCTCCTTGAAATAGATATGATTGACATATGGAGCTGTAACTGTGTTTCTCTGTTTCACTCTAATTTGTGCTTTCATATATACAGACTCATCTCTGCGCAAACTTTTCTAGCACTCTTTTTCTTTGCTCACTCTGCTTGACATATTCTACTTTATTCTATTCTACGCACCTGACCATGTACTCTACTATATCGAGCACATGACCACGTACTTTTCTATACTCTTATTTTGTGCACTTCAGTTCTACACTTCTTCTACAACTGTGAATTCGTATATGACTTAGTTATGTATTGTCGCACACTTATTCAAATATACTATCCATTGATTCCCCTATTAGACTAAAGCTTGAATTTCATAGTACTTCCATATCCTCCATGCTCTCACCCAAACACATCAATATTTTTTTATTTATATTCATTCTATCATCAATACTTATTTTCTTGATTCAATTGATTTGTCCACAAGTAGGGGCTTCTCTACATCGACAACACCCCTTCTTCCTTTCTTCATGGTCAAGTTTACCCAAACATTCGACTTGAGCTAACCAAGTCTCTTATTCTTCTTTCGATGTGCAATCTGTGCACTTTCATATTTTTGTTGAATGCATGGTATTTCTGCAACAAGAACTTATCCTTAAATTTCATGCATATATTTCCATGACTTAGTGGGACATGTGCATGTATTCCCTTTAACAACCTTGTTTTATATACTTCTTCAAATCGGATTCTAATCCTCATGCAAACTTTCAAACTATCTTCTAGGATTCATACTTCTCATTTCACATCAATTACAATACTAAGTTCAACAATATCCTCCTTTGGTATTGATGTCAACACCAAGTAAAACTGAGCTCCCCCTAAATATGAGCTCCTCCTATTAATCTGTCACAGTAATCTAGGGACTAAACACAAGTCTCATCAAAGATTAATAACAATAAGGCATGAAAATGGTGTAATTGTGCTACAAAATGAGTAGTCGCTTTGTATATTCACACAAAGAATGAGTAAC
>LPNX010468250.1:0-29384 GCA_001517045.1 Pseudotsuga menziesii | reverse complement strand
CAAGCATGAATGACAAAGCAATTCGAATTCCCAAGGAGGTCATTCGAATTGAATGAGTGAGTCTAGCTTAACTGAATGTAAGCCACAGTCAACACTCAATTTAACCACTGATCAAAACCCTAATTGACTCAACTGAGCCCTAACTGAAGTTGGAGTGCAATAAATGACTGATTCTAACTGAAAGTAGGTCAGACACATGTCACAGCAAGCCAACCATCAAGTGGTAGCGCATCAATGACTCCAATGAACCCTGATGAGGTTAATTGAAGTGTAACTGAACAACGGAAGTGGTTGGAGGCACCCCTATTGACTCCAGTTCATTAAATAATCAATAAATAATAAATTTAATGAAGGAAGGCACCTTCATTGCTCTATTTAACTGAATGTAACCATCATTTAGCAATATGGGGCATTAATGACACTCAGATCACCCCCGGAGTGCTCTAGTTAGCCTCCTGAATGTAGGAGAAGGCTAAGTTAGCCTCCTTGACTGAAGGTAGGCGTGGTTGTGATCTAGCTGATGTCACCTAGTGCTCCTTTGATGTCAATTAAGTCAATAATACTTAGGATAGTAGTTTAAGTAGGCCAAATTGACCAAAATGAGTGTGTAAGGTGGTAAATGTCTCCAACACCCCCCCTTAAGCTATACTTAGGAGGAGTTAGAAAATATAAAGTGCATAAGAATGCTAGGGCCCCAGAAACAAAGGCCATAGGTCACCCTGTACAATAAAGTGACTGCTTAATATAACCAAGAAAACGGGGAAAATCTCATGGGAAAAATACCCCCCCTCAAACTAAGCAATAAATCAAGAATTGGTTCTTCTATGTAGCAACATCCTGAGACTATGCATGTGAACCTCTGAATCCAAACTAAATGAATATGTCTAGAGAAATCTTCCACTTTGGAAGAAGAACAATGCACTCAACTGAATCAGAAATATAAACAGCTGCATGGTGAAAACTGGACCCATGTAGAGCAGCTGAAATCATCTGAAGAGAGAGAAAAGGTTCTTGAGGATTCAAACCATGTGTGGAACACTAAATAAACTGATATGTTGCAGCCTTGAACAACAAACCATGAGCGGTAAAATCAGCCCCAATTCTTAGGAGCAAGTGTCCAAGTGGATGCATAAAGTCTTCCTCTTTACCAGTTTTGTGAGGAGATGAGCATGTGACCAAAGGTAGAAAAGCCTCAGGACTGTGGAGAGCAAATGCTTGAGCTCCATAATATGATATAGCTTCTAAAATAGCTAATGAATCACATAATAAAATATCATCAACCTCATATGAGGAAACTAACACCAAATACCCATCAATAGTTTTGAAGAGAAAGTGTGGTACTTGATTTTTCACACCGGAATTGGTGAGAGAAGCTACAAGCATGACAGAAAGATCTTGGAATTTAAAATATGAACCAAATAATATCAGATCAGAAATTAAATCAGATCTAAATAAGTTCACAACAGATCCAAAACTGTGAAATGAAATCAAATCCTCAGCAACAATTTTGTAGGAGACTTGCGGTACTTGTTTCTTCACACCATTGATGAGAACAGCTACAAGCAGTACTGAAATATTATGAATTTGATATATTAAACCAAGCAATATAATATCAGATATAAATAAGATCATATCAGATCCAATAAGGTTAATATCAGATTCAAATAAATGGTTAACCGAGATGGTGGATGCACAACTTTCTTCTTCTTCAAAATTCTGAATTTTGGTGCATGCATTCCTGCAGGAATTTGCTGGAAGATCTAGATCATGGGGAGTGAATGGATCACTCTGGTAATCTGATATTTCTTCCAAAATATCCAAGGTATCACATATTTTCACACCAACAACAACATTAGAGGGAGAAAAATCAAATTTCTCTTCACTTTCGGAAGAAATTACTGGCAAATTTTGCATAGAATTCAAAGAAAAATCATTGGTGAATGTTTGCATGGAACTGCAGCAGTGTTTTTCTTCAATATCAGAGATTTTAATGTCTTCTTCTATTTCATAAATATTAGGAGATGATATATCAAATATCTCATGAACTTCCGAAGCATCGGGAGAAGGAGTCACTGCATGGAGACTTTCTTCAATTCGAATTGCTTGTGTAGAAGATTCTACTTCATCTTCATCTTGAACAACTTCATCAGAGAGAGTAGAGGATGATAATTTTGAGTAAAGAACTCTTATGGTGCTGGATGTGATCTCCAAAATGCTATTATGATCCTCATTGTGCTTGCCAAAGGTTCTGTCCAATTTTGTCCAGAGATCCTTTGGGTATTCAGCAGAACCAATAAGGTAGCGCAAGCTAGGAGAAAGGGCCAGACATATTGCTCCAAAAGCTCTATCATCGTCATTTATCCAGTCATTCTCATTCTGATAAGACCCTTTTCCAAGTCCAATAGACACCTCATAGATACCTCGTCTCTTCAGAGATGTAATCATCTTCAACTTCCATTCTGAATAGCTTGTGAATGGGGTGAGAAGAGGGATTGATGAGTCCATTTGAAGTTGTACATGTTAAAACCTGCAAATCACAACAAAATGGGCACCGTAAGGTCAGACAGCCTGCACATTTTAGGCTTTCATCACACCCATCATAGTTGATCAAGCAAGCTTGACCAACAATTTCCTTACTTGGAGTGGTAAGCCTTGGCTTTTGGTACAGTGCTAGATTTTTGAGATATTGCTCAATTTTCATGCAATATCTGTCAAAAACCTTGTTTTTGAGATATCTAAGCTTCATCCCACTATGAACTCTGATACCATATTAATCTGTCACAGTAATCTAGGGACTAAACACAAGTCTCATCAAAGATTAATAACAATAAGGCATGAAAATGGTGTAATTGTGCTACAAAATGAGTAGCCGCTCTATATATTCAAACAAAGAATGAGTAATACAATACAATATCATGTTGCAAGCATGAATGACAAAGCAATTCAAATTCCCAAGGAGGGCATTCGAATTGAATGAGTGAGTCTAGCTTAACTGAATGTAAGCCACAGTCAACACTCAAGTTAACCACTCATCAAAACCCTAATTGACTCAACTGAGCCCTAACTAAAGTCAGAGTGCAATAAATGACTGAGTCTAACTAAAAGTAGGTCAGACACATGTTACAGCAAGCCAACCATCAAGTGGTAGCACATCAATGACTCCAATGAACCCCGATGAGGTTAACTGAAGTGTAACTGAACATCAGAAGTGGTTGGAGGCGCCTCTGTTGACTCCAGTTCATTAAATAATCAATAAATAATCAATTTAATTAAGGAAGGTACCTTCACTGCTCTATTTAATTGATTTTAACCATTATTTAGAAATATGGGCATTAATGACACTCAGATCACCCCCAGAGTGCTCCAGTTATCCTCCCCGAATGTAGGAGAAGGCTAAGTTAGCCTCCTTGACTGAAGGTAGGCGTGGGTGTGATCTAGTTGATGTCATCTAGTGCTCCTTTCATGTCAATTAATTCAATAATACTTAGGATAGTAGTTTAACTAGGCCATATTGACAAAAATGAGTGTGTAAGGTGGTAAATGTCTCCAACACCTCCTACATTTGGTCCACCGTTATGCTCTCCCTAACTTGCATTCTGCAACAAACTATACTTACACAATTTATTTTTTGTGCAGTCCCTATGCAATCTCCATTTTAGCACAATGTCTACAATTTATTCATAGTATCTGCGATTTCTCGCCCTTTGAGATCAATGGAAAAGGGATGCTCCCCCTAACTTCATGCTTCTCTTTCTTCTTTTTGTTGCTCCCCTTTTGAATTTTGATGATTCTACTACTGCGTGTACTTGATTCTTGTGTTGTCGCATTATTCCCATATCTTCTTCTTCTGATAATATTCAAATTGACACAGAGTGGAAATTACTCCCAACTTCTGTCTGAGATACTCAAAGGTATCCTGTGGGATAGGCTCCATAAATAGATTTGCAATATGCTCCTTAGTGTCTACATAGTCCAACTTGGCATTATTTTTAGTGGCTTTTTCTCTCAAGAAATGATATTTTATAGGGATATGCTTGGTTTTGGAGTGTATTAAAGGATTCTTGGAAATATTGATTGTGCTTATATTTCCAGATAATATTGGAATAGGTTTATTGACTTCTACCTTTCTGTGTTCAAATGATCCTCTATTTCTTCATTATTTATGTCTTAGTTGTTCTTTGATTATTCCTTCTTTTTGACTATTAGTTATACCATATTAACTACTCCCCATGTCGCATGCCACAATAATTTGAAGTATGAAGCATTGGAAGTTCCAAGAATTTGCACTCATCAAGTGACTACCTTTTCTTCGAGTTGTGTGACAATTCATCCAAATGTTTTAATCTCATTGAAAACTAGATTGAATTGACATGTCATTTATGATGTATGCATGTGAATGACATAATAATTCAATATGCATTATTTATCCCTCGTGTGCAACCTTCAACATTAATTCAGGTAGAGAGGAAATTTACAACTCATTCATGTCGTCGATCATGAATGCAATTTTACTTTTCCGTCTTTACAATTTATTTAAACAAATTATTCCTAATCACAACCAACTTTATTTATGAGCCATGTCATAAATTTTACCATATTCAGTAGATACATATTCGTCAATTTTTTGTGACTCTGGTACAATAATTCAGGGTATCATTTTAGCAGGTACTCACAGTTTCATTCAATATTTCCATCACCATGTCGAATCCTCTTCAATGGATTACTGTGGCTAATGTTTTTGAGGCAATTCAATCACAACAGCGAGAGTTTACAAACCTCAAGATAAATTTGAAGAAGTGGGCATCATTAGAGGAAATTTCAATTTAAAATGGGCCTTCCAAAAATAATACAAATTCCATGTCATCATGTATTATCCAATCAAAATGATTTAAAATTAAAAAAGGGAGCACCTCTTAAACAAATTTTTAATATAAATTTGGGGATAGGTATCATAAAAAAAACTACTTTTTTTGTTAGTATTTTCAACATATCTCCCTGTGTTTTTACTCAAATTTCAATCGGGAGAGCTCGTTGGATGCGGAATTAAATTCTGCATCCAACGCGCTCTCCCGGTCAAAATTTGAGTAAAAACATGGGGAGATATGTAAAAAATACAAACAAAAAAGTAGTTTTTTATTTTCTTCCTCCAAAATTAATAAATATTATTTTATTATTTTAACTATTATTTTATTAATTTTCCTTAGGAGGCCTATTTTGAGTTCAAATTTTCTCTAATGCTTAGATCAAGGAGGTTGGTGTTAAATAATGGTATGTGTGTACATAGGTAAATCATAGGAATGTAGAGGAGATTGTGGCTTTGAAAGAGCGATTTGAATGATTACAAAAGAAACGAGAGTACAATATGGTTCTTTTGCAATAGCTTCAGACAATGCCCAACAGTGCAGATTTTGAGAAATGATCTTAACTAGATATTGAATTGTATCTACCGTTGTAAAATTATGGGAAACAACTTGACCTATGGTAGTCAGACATTTTTCACGAATACAATTTGCAATTTTGACATATTCTACACCTTTTTTTTTCTCAGAAGAAAAAAGCCTTACCTTGTTATTCATTAGAGAATCAAAGGACATCTGATATACATCCAAACTATTGGGGCACTGTCATACATCTCAAAATATATGCTCTATCATACATACGGCCAAAAACAACCTCGCAAATTTGAATATGCAATGGGGAAAGTAGCATATCCATCACCTAGAGGAACAAAAAATTCCCCAAAAGAAGAGACAATCTAAAACATGACATCTCCAAATCAAGACCTGCCCAACAATCATACATATCGAGGAGACAAAATTTGTGCAGAGTGCTGGAAATAAAAAAAAACCCGCTCCTTTATACTAGAAAATCAGTAAAAGGGTGCATAAAAAGAGGAAAGGAGCCTTGATCCCGCACCATGCTCAAAAGAGTTGAAAAGTATCACTCATAACAGAAATGCCATCATAAAAATCTGAGAAGGAGCCACAACCAAGAGCCAAAGTTAGGGATTTTTTTGATAATTTGTCTGCATGTTGATTGTGTTCTTGATATGTATGTTTGAAGGATAGGTTTGAGAAGCAATACATCAATATTCTGGTGTCCATGCACCAGTGAATCAAACCAGGAGAATCCAAGGAAGCTTGAAAGTTTTCCCAATTAATGATGACTGTTGAATCTACAAAAATATTCAGCAGAGGGATTCCCATCCTTTTTGCCATAGTCAACAAATCCCACAATGCCATAAGTTCAGCTTTTGTATTTGTGCACAAACCTCCACCCATTGCAAACTCAAAAGTGTGAGACTCATTCAGAGCCAAGTAGATGCTTGCTCCTCCTTTATAGTCTGTAACTGCCCCATCAAAGAAACCGCAGGGGTAAACCAGGGTTGGGCCAGGTCCCACTAACCTGAGTTTGATTGTCTTTTTTTCTACAGGATAGAGATGCATGAAATAATAAATCTGGTGGATCATACTGAGTACCAAGGCTACCTTCCCGTCAAATAAACAAAGGTTGCGTCCTTTCCAAATACACGAAAAAATAAAGAAAGGAAGATAGCTGCAATCAAAGTGCAGTGAATATTTTGCAAAACAGCACTCCAGGAAATTTCCAAGGGAGTTTTTCAAAGACAGAGGCTCTTAGTGATATCTTTCACATAGGCTGGAATGTACCAATTTGATGAAGGATCAAGAAATAAACATATGATGGACCGAATCCTCACCTGTATTACAGAGTGCATAAACGCCAGGCTCGATCCATCCCTTTTTTTTAGATTTTCCCAAGTTAAAATCCTATTCTCTATAGCCATCCAACTGAAGCATTAGATCTTTAATGGAAAACGAAAGCACCAAATACTGGCATAAACCTTGTCACTAGTCGGGAGAGATAAGGATTTAACAATTAGATCATAAACAAAGGCTGCCGTGACATTCCCATCTTGTTTATTATGTGCCCATAATAATGAGTTTGCTACAGAATTTAGATGGATTCTGCCTTGTTCCAAACCCCTTGTATAATCCTCCCAAGCATCTTTCCAAGTACCACCGATATCCAAGTCCTCAGCCGAGAACCAGTATCCATGGGTCCATGTCAATGTATTTTGAGCCTGATGCAAAGTGATAATACCATAATCTAAAATATAATCCCAAATATTGCAAGGGAGAAAGGAGGAATATGTAAAGCCAATAATCGGATCTGATCCAACAAGGATATCCTGTCCATTACCCAGTTTCCAAGCCAAGCATTTACCAAGCCAAGAAAGGGTATTTAGAAAACCATTCCAAAAAATGGAGGAGCCTCTAACAGAGAAATTTTTTTCCCTAAGCCATGAAACCACAGATCCATTTTTTAATTATTTTGTGATAATAACCTGATGCCAAATGTCATTACCATGAAGTACCATCCAAAGGCTTTTAAGTCTCAAAGCAATGATGAACCAAGTTAAGTTTTTAATACCCCATCCACCTGAGTCTTTGGGCCTGGGTAGGTGCTGTCAGTTCACCAAGTGATATTTGTTCTTGTCCCCCAAAGAACTGCAAAGGAAAGCAAAGATCAGCTTTCTAATCCTGACCAGAACAAAAATAGGTATTGGCGCTAGTTCCAACCAATAAACAAGCATGCTTGACAAAACAGCTAGAATCAGAACTAGTCTTCCTCCCATTGAGAGGCATTTATGTGCCCAGTGGTTAATTCTTCTTTCAAAGTATTGTATCAGCTATAACCAAGCTTTCACCTTATAACCCAAGGGCTTGATAAAATATCCTATATACTTAAATCCTTTTGTAATATGTTCCATCTTGTAAGGTAAGGGACGAGAGATACTGAGTAAAGAACCCACCTCTATGTTATTAAAGAAAAACCCAGATTTGTCCACACTGATGCACATTCCAGAAGCCATGCAAAAAGTATCCAAAATTACCTCAAAATCCATCCATTCTTCAATAGTTCTAGTACCAAGGAGTACCACATCATCCACAAACAAGAGATGTGTTAAAGTCAGGGCAGAGAAAATTTTTATACTTCTGATCAGACCTTTTGCCTTCGCATTCTTAATCAATAAGTTGAGTCCTTCAATGATGAGAATGAACAGGAGGGGAGATAAAGGACAGCCTTTCCTTATACCCCTTGAGGCTGTGAAGAAATTTGAAGGGGTTCCATTAACCAGCACAACAAAGTTTGCTGATGACAAACAACCCATAATCCAATTAACCCCCAATAGAGGTACCCCAATCCGAAGCAAGATAAGTCTGAGAAAAGACCAATTAACCCTATCAAAGGATTTAACCAAGTCAAGATTGAGAATAAGGGCACATTTATTTTTGTCTTGACTGTATGAAGGACCACTTGAGTGATACCAATGGGCTCAACTATTTGCCTATTCTTAAGAAACCCAAACTGCTCCTAAGATATATAAAAATCCAAGTGAGGCTTTAACATGAGGGCAATGATTTTAGTAATGAGCTTGTATACTAGGTTACACAGAGATATGGGTCTAAAATAAACAAAGGATACAGGTTTATCCTTCTTGGGGATTAGGGCAAGGAAAGTAGAGTTTAAGGAGGGAGTGACCCTACCAGAGAGCCTGGAGAATTCCAACGCATTCAACAAATCCCCACCCATCAAATCAAAGAACTCAAGGAAGAATTCCATAGGACATCCATTAAGCCCATGAGTTTTGTCCTTCTTGAAAGTTGTAAGAGCCCCCTCTATCTCCCCAATGGAAACTTCCTCAATGAAGCAATCAACCCCCTCTTGTGTGAGCATAGATGGGAAAAGCTTAATTACCTTGAGCTGAGACAAAAATGCTTATTTGATTGTCATCCTTGAAAATATGAGTGAAATGTTTGATACCCAGATCCTTTAGACTACCCTCATCTTCCACCAAGTTATCCTCATCATATTTTAGTTCCCAAATAGCATTCTAATTCCTACGGCTTGATGCAATAGAGTGAAAATATTTTGTATTCGCATCACCTTGAGATGCCCATAAAGATCTACTCTTTAGCTGCCAAGTGAGCAGTTCATGTGCCAATATATTTTTTCTTTTTCAGTCTAAGATCATTCAAATTCTTCTTGTCATCTTATGTAAGAATGCCCGAGGGAGTGGATGTCAAAAGAGATATGATATCCTCATCCAAAATTAGAGAGTCCTTTTCCATTTTTGTGGATTTTTGCTTGATCCAAGTCTTAACTTCACCCTTAAGCATTCTAACATTGTGTGGCAGTAACCCCATGTTATCAACATATTTAGAGGGCTTTAGAACAAGCCAAACCCTCTTAACCATTTGAGTGAAATCTTGATCCAAGAGACATGCCCGGTTAAACTTGAAGGAGTAGTTATGGGCCCTATCCCTCGAAATCCATTCAAGACAAATAGGAAAATGGTCTAAAATGTCAGATGGGTGAGTCCAAACCTGATGTCTATGAAGAGTGGGGACCATAGAATATGAGATCAAGAAAGAATCGATCCTTTTACCGATCCCATGATCCCAAGTCCTCCCATTTCTCCAAATAGGTCATGCACACGAAGGAGCAATGTCTACCAGGTCAATAGAGGAAAAATTATGTTTGAAATGTGGCCCAAGTGGATCAATTGAAGCTTTTTTCCCCCATCTCTCTACGACATTCATAGTAAGGTTTAAATCACCTTCTAGGATCATATTAGAAATACTAAGTAATCCTCCAGTCATTACATTATTCCAAAAAGACTCCCGGTTGCGATAAGTTCCATAATAGTTAAGGATCGCCAAGGGTGATGGGGTGATGCAAAATCTAGCCTTGACTAGAATACCGGCAATAGTTTGAAAGGCCTGACAATGAACTGAATGAGGGTTCCAAGCTATGAGCAAACCCCCCGAGAGACCCAAGGCACTCGTGGCACAGAATTCCCAATTTGGCATAAGTTTTGAGAAATCAAGGAGTGTCGGGTACGTACTACACATAGTCTCTTGAAACAAAATAAAATCTGGAGCTAGAGAGAGAAGAAGAGAATGGAAGCATCTTTTTTGGTCGAGCCTCCTAAGCCTCGAACATTGAGGAACAAAATATTCATTAAGGAATATCCGACAGGGGAGATGACGCTCTAAGTCCCCAAGAAGATTTAACAGAGATACCACGCGCAATGTTTTTTATACTCAAAGATAGAGGAGTAAAAGGAGGGGTGTCAGAAGTTCTCGACCCAAGTAGGCCAGGCTTTTCTTTTTTATTTTTCCTGACCATCACATTTTTAAATCGGATAGAGATTAGCGGTAAGGTGGAGGGAGAAAAAGGAGTTTCTGCAGAGAAAATGGAAAGGGATTTTTGTAGTGAAGGATCTGAGAAGGATGGTGTTGAGCATGGAATGAGAGGTGAGGGGGATTGGAGATCTAGGGAAACAAGATAAGGAAGAGGAGGAAAGTACTCAGAAGAAAATAAAGGGGGGGCTCCTCAACAATAGGATAGTCCAAGCCTGAGGGGGAAGGTTCCACCAGCTCGAGAGCCTCCTCACAGGTAGGAGACAAAGGAGGAGGTGACTCTGACGAGGTCATTTGAGGAGGGACAAAGAGCTGAGCCGGATAAGGATATTTACTGTGAGAGACACCAAACTCAATATCGTTTATAGCTCGAAGATGTGAATACAAAACCTCACCAAAAAGAGAAATATCTTGAGAGTAAATACATGTCTTCAGATGATCCAGAGTGTTAACAATCAACTTTGTACAGGGAACATCCCGGATCAGAGGAGAAAGCGACCAATCCCGACTCGAGGAACTAGACCTTTGAAGGATAAAGGGACAGGTACTGCACAGATGTCCTAAATCATGACATCTACTACAGCGAAAGGGGACATGTAAGTAATCCAGGCGTTGACAAAAGAGACGTTCTTTACAGAGGATTTTGATTTCTGCCGGTAGCCCTGAAGAGATGTCAATTTCAACAAGCACATTTTCCATCCTCTTATCGAAAATGAGATGAAATTCTTCTTCAATGGAAATAAACATGCCGATGGTGTTGGCAATTCCTTCTAAAATACCCTTACTCCACAGGAGGGAAGGCAGCGAGGAGAGAAGTACCCAAATATGGTGCTTTGTCACCCTTTCTCGCAAAGGATCAAAATGGACATGCCATCTTCCCAACACCAAGGAACCCTTTCCAATCCGCCAAAGAGACTCCAGGATGACAGAAGCGTGTGCATCTTCCAGTAACATGAAGACTATCCAACCTTTAGCAAGCAGAGTAATAGTGGGGATATAGGTGAGAATGGGTTTCCAATGCTCATTTTCCCATTCCACCCATTCCTTCTTGCCCATGTGACAATATTCTAACCTGCCAACAAGTTCCCAAGTGTAGAGGGACTCGACCCGGTCCATGTAAATGTAATGCCCGAGTACAAAATGATATTGGCCCTCTTGAGCCTTGATACCCTTTGTCTTCCTTTTCCTATGGGGGAGTGAGAGATCCCGCAAAGTGTCTGCATTTTTTTCCATACTTCTAAAGGAACCAAATGCAAGTGTGAAGTCCTGATAGGTGGCCAGATACACCTACCAAATGTACCACCGATCCACAAAAAAAACAAGACCTAGAAACCCTACAGACCACAGGGTTCTCACATACCCAGGGATAGTCCAACGGGAAAGACCAATACCAACCAAGCCTAGAAAGTAAATTGTAAACAGGGAAACACCAGACTACTAGAAAAACAAATATCGTTCACAGAAGAAAGGGGAAGACACCCAGGTTCCAATGTGCTCCAAACGATGGAAGGAGACAACAGTCTGTTTCGATAAGGGTGTAAGAGCCATTCACAAAGGAGCAAAAAGACCGACGACGGAAGACAAGGACAAAACCCCCAAAAACTATGGACAAAGAAAAACTCGAGTGCCAAGAGGAGAATAAAGTGACCCAAGAAATTCAACCTCGATAATCATGTGACAGGGTGATGCAGGCATTCAATGACTGCCAGGTTACCCAGAAAAGCACCAAAGACAACGTAAATGCCATGCATGAGAAAAAACCAAAAAAACCTACTAAAGCACACAGCAGAAAGGAAGCCATCATGGTTGGGGATCATACCAGCAAGTATAAATGCTCATTCCCACTTTTTTTTTTCATGCGTGGTACTAGTCCCCCAGAATGGGGGAGGAACTCCATGTGGTAGACCACCTGGGGGTTTAACAACGTGGTTACCGAACTGGTGGTTAGAATAAAACCAAAAACGTTTTTTATTGCCACAAATAGACAGAGGCGAGCCATGACTTAGACCTAGAAGGACAGACAAAATGACACGAAAGGACCGAGCAACAAACATGCAATAAAGGCTATCAGATAATGCAAAAAACTTAAAGGGACAAAATTTACGGAGCCTAAACCTACCAGTAGAGCACAGAAAAACCTAGAAACCTGGTAGCCAGGTGAACGCATTGAGGTGTATCCAGGTGAACGCATTGAGGTGAGGCAAGCTAGAGAACGTCAACCCAGGGACAGACAACACCATGACCACCAACCAGCATCTGCAAACCCTCCCCTCACTCCATTGTTTAAGTTAAAACAAGTGGGAGTAGGTTAACTTGCAGATACCACAGTCCAGTGATAGTGGACCCCCAACTTGTCCACAAATCGTCAACGAATAACATATTCTACACCTTTAAATGAGAGAGACCACCAATTTTGTAAATCAATAATACCATTAGGATAACCAATATGGTGAATTTTAATATATATACTATTATTGATGTTTGAATTCTACGAAATTGGTCCTTGTATATGAATTTTGACCTTTGCAACAACGACTTCTTAAAACAAACTGACAGACTTTCCAACTGTGGCGAATTTTGAATGTACCTTTTTGTTTTTGCGAAAGAAACTCCTTTATATATAATACAAATTATGGTTGTGTTAGTGAATGTAAATGTACTCTTGTATGGAAGTATTCAAAAAAAATTGGATACAGCTTTTCCTTGTCATTATTTTGCATATTTGTTTCCTTGAATTCATGATTCTTAAATAATATGTTGAACTCACATATCTTCACACATAATTCTAGAAATTAACAAGATATGTGGCAATTTTTTGCTACTTGAGAATTATTGTTATTAACTTCATCAATATATGGCTGTGGAACTTCCCGCACCCATTTTTGAGAGTGTGCATTCCTTTGTTGACACGACACAATGTCACTTATTTTCTATATCTGTGTTTTACTAGTTTCACTTCCTGCATTACATGGAATATTTAAATCTGACTATCCTTTTAATCTTCGACAATTTTGAGCTTTGATTCCAAATCCATCACATACATAGAATCTTATGGTTTGACAATGTGTTGTAGTATGTCCATAATAGTTGCAACTTAAACATTTCGTTGTAGTATTGGACCTCCTTCTACCATAATTTTCACATTCCAATGCTTTATGTCCATATTCATAGCAAGAAAAACATTAACCACTAAATAATTTAACAAAACTGGATTGAATCTACTTTAATGAAACTCTTTCTAGGTTATCTTGACATGTTGTGCTTTCCTTTTGAAGTCCCTTCCAAATTATTTCTTCTTGATATGTGACTAGAGTGCATTTGTTGCCCCTGACATTTTCAACTGTCTTATTGTAACCATGACCATATTTGTCGTTAGGTAACATTTTACTATTTAATATTTCATCCAAGATTGATGAGTTGTATTGACATTTTCTTTAGCATTTGTTATGTTATGTTCTTCATTTTTGTCATAAAAATCCTTCTCACCCTTTGAATTCATGTTGTCTAAATTAACTGTGATTTCATCCTTGGATCATTTTATTATGACAAAGCAAGGTTTTCAATTCTTTAATGATTGATTGTCTTTTCTGAGTTCTATTAGTTATTCTTCCAAAGAAGTAATATTTGCATACCGTTATCACTCCAGGAAACTCCTCTAGGTTGCAGCTCAAGGATTCCTGGTAACTTAATGTTTTTATGGTTTTTCTAAATGGATCAATTCAGATGACCTAAAGGACCTCACACACTCAAGACATGCATAAAACTCAATCAAAATATAAGGCTTCTAACTACCAATGTTCAGAGGTTTGATAATAGGGTGAACAGATGGAGAACTTACTATGTTGGCAGATTCATATATAAAGCAATTACATATAAATGGCTAATCATAACAAGGAAAAGTACTTGCAATTCAACTCATCAACATACAGATAGGATGACAACTATCATATATTAGATAACATGAATAAACCTGAATCAGACATTCAAGCACAAGTACAAGATAGAAAAGATATGGAAGCTGAACATATAATAGCAAAAGAGCTTATATTAGATGATGAATAACATGACAAGCTTGATAATAATAAGGGTCTAAAGGTCTCTGAAGTCGAACCCTTGCTTTAAAATAAGTCTTAGGCTTTATATCCTTTGCAAAAATATTCAGATCCTGAAAAGTTGGATCTGGTTTACTAAAAATAGATAAAATAAATGTTTTTTGCAAAATTAGGTCAAAAACCCTAATTTAAGTACTAGTCTATCTAACTCTAACACTTTTTCACTCATTGAACTCCTTGATGACTATAGTGAGCACTGAGTAGAGCTTGTAACCTATTATCTGATAGATAATCCATGGTTGGTCAAAAACATGTAGGGTTTGTGACCCATTTCTCCTTGATCACACCCTCAAAACTAGAATAGACCCCTTCCACTGGTGCTTTTAATCAATTCTCAACTTTATAATTCATCCTTGAGGTAGTTGTATCTGCCAAAACTGGTTCTGTGTGTCAAAATATCTTTCTGCACCCTTTTTTTCTTTCGATGGTTAAGGAAGCAGAATCCTGGGTCTGTTAGCTGTCGAAAGCTCTGCTTTCAGTGGCTAATGAATAGCTGTTGCATTCTCCTAAGCCAATGAAAGCTCTATTTTCTGCAAAAAAATTATTAGCCTTCAATCATCTTTTT
Source organism: Pseudotsuga menziesii (assembly GCA_001517045.1). Classification (NCBI taxonomy): domain Eukaryota; kingdom Viridiplantae; phylum Streptophyta; class Pinopsida; order Pinales; family Pinaceae; genus Pseudotsuga; species Pseudotsuga menziesii. The sequence goes on along the minus strand of LPNX010468250.1, from coordinate 14,478 downwards.
ATACTTTGCTTCTGCCCTTCTGGTACTCCTTCAACCTGCATAGTGTTTGATAGAGCAGCAACATCATGAGCTGCCTCAGGATCCTGAAAGCTTGTTGCTGCCTCTGTTAGGGTTTCTAGTGCACAGTGAGCTTCAGAGCTAGGGTTTGAGTTGGAATTCTTCATCTACAACCTCAATATTCTGATCATCCTGTATAGCCTGGTGTTTTCCTGCATAAATCTTAGATTTCTCCTTTTCAGCATGACATACATCCCTCTCATTTCTAGAATAGAACTGTGCAACTCCTTATTTCTCTTGGTTAATATTGCATTATTTATTTTTATCTCCCCGTCCAAGACCTCTAGTTCATGTATGTTCTCCAGTAGTTGGTTGACTCTCTAAGACCTAGGTTTTCTTGAGGAGGTCTCTTACAATGGCTCATCTTGACCTTCCCTTGGTGTTGGTGAAGGAAACTCTTCATTTTCTGCTGCAACCTGCTCTGTGAGGTCAACTTCTTGCTCACTTTCTTCTTCTAAGTCTGAGTAGGGTAAGTTTAGAATATTTCCACTTTGTGCTAGGGCCTCCTTCTCCTTTCCATTGAATTCCAGGTTTCTTTTATCTTGATTGGTCTTAGAAGTGGAAGAAGGTTTATCCACTATTACTGGTGAGATAGCCCTCCTTTTCCTTTTTCCACTCCTGGGGGTGGTGGATTTCTTTGAAGGGGACTTTCCTTTATCTTCTGGCTGTAGGCCTATTTCAAACTCATTCCAAAATAAATAAATAAATGCCCATGCTATGTTTCTCCTTTGCAGCAAATCTTGAACTATGAGTTGTATCAAGCCATGGTGAGATAACCTTCTTGCGATTTTAGTGGGCTGGGCCTTGACTTGATGGGCCATATTGGTTAAGCTCTTGTGGAGGTAGAAGGGTAGGTTTAAAGGGAATATTCCTGTAAAATGGTTCATCAATTTGAAGTGATATATCATCACCCTATTATACCTGCCTTCACAGGTTATATACACCAAGATTGCTTTCAATAATTGCTGCCACATCTCCTCTAGCCAGGTAGATGGAACACTTTTCTTCCATACTACATCTTTGTGTTCAGGTTTTAAATATGATATGAATTCCACATTTTTAGTAATGGTGGTCTTAAACCATTTCTCCCCGGTTCTTAGGATTTTCGTCACTTCTGCAATTAGGGTTTCATCCACTAGGAACTCTTCCTTTCCTTTTAGCGCCTTAGAGCCATCAAAAGAAAGGGCAAATGCTTCTGCCACTTGCTGGTGTGAACCTTGGATTTTCTCATAGAACCTGTAATAGCCTACATCTTTGAAGAATGGGTAGAATTTTGGATGTGATTCAAGGTAGTTGATGTCCCCTAGTTTCTGTCTGAGAGTAGGTCCTCCTCCCTTTTTCATCTCTGGGCTGTGCTTCTTTGTACCTGCAAAAAATCAAAATTCAAACTTTGTGAAGGAATTTAGTGCGTTGGTTTTAGGGATGGCCTTGAGCAGTAAGAATGCATGTAGAGATTGTGGAGTGTTCTGAAGATATGGTGTTGATTTTTAGGGGTTAACCACTCAATTGGTACTTGAGTAAGTTGATGGTGGATTCTGGTGATAACCATGAGATATCCAGCCTAGTAATCATTTCCAACTAGGACTTGATGCTTCGTAGAGGTTTTACTACGGTCGTGGGACAAATGGAGGGTGGATTAGGGTTTTGATTTCCATCAGTCATTTCATATCAATAACAACCTTTTAGCCACCAATTTATGATTTACTGCAGTCCCCCCGGTCTTTTCAGTGGTTTAAAGTGCTAGATTATGACATGCCTCATGCTAACGATTTTGATTTTGATGGACAGATAATCGTTTTCCTTTTTTTGGCCTTTTTGATGGTTAAGAGAATCTAGGGTTTAATTCGCAAGATTCCAAAAGCCAAGCTTTTCGGTGGCTAATGAACCGTTGGTACATTTGCCTAAGCCACTGAAAGTCTCCTTCCCAAAATTTATTAAAAACGACGTGAATGAGCCTTTTGGTGATTAATGTCTTCCTGGACCACCTCATTTAGCTGCCAAAAAGTGGGATTTTCAGTGGCTAATGAACTATTTGAAAGTTCACCTTAGCCATCGAAATTTCCTGTTCCAAAATTTTATTAAAAATGTAATCAACAGGATTTCGGTGGTTAACGTGGTCTTGAGCCAAAACTGTTAGTTGCCAAAAGTTAGGTTTTTTGGTGGCTAATGAAATGTTGGAAAGCTTGCCTAAGCCACTGAAAGCTAAAAACTTTCAAATTTCTTTCAACATAACACCAGATATTCCAACATTGTTAATCACCCAAACATCTTTCATACTATGCCCTGAAATCTTCATCACTATGCAAAAATTAATTATCTGAGTGGACCTATTGAAAATTAATTTATTTAGGATATAAAATTTGGCTCCTACTCGGGGATGGGAACCTCCCTGTGAGGTCCCAAGAATCCCAGACCAAAATTCCTTTCCTAAAAAATAAGAATTAAAGCTATCTTCTGGTATTCCATTGGGCATGGAATCATTTGTCCTTCATAACTTACCCGTTGCAACTTGTTTGTAGTCCGCTTTGCTTATTCATGAAAACAACTGAAAATGAACTAGCTGCTCATATTAAGAGCTTATTTTCCTACCTATTCCTACTCCTAATTATAATCAGTAGAGTCTTCTTATCAAGTGACATCATGCTTCCAATGAAGCGATGTTAGATGTTGATCTGCTGAACTTATCCTTGATCTTGAACCGAAAAATAAATGAAACCCTAGCATGCAGTAATGTAATTTCAAAGGGTGACAGAACCAGCTATCATCTGACAAAAATATTTTGATATCTATGTTGCTCATAAGTTCTAGATAGTCAACAACAGGGTCATAAAAGCCAACAGGAAATACCTTTTTATGCTGCTGATCTTTTCCTCCACTGATTTCAATGTTGAATGTGGACTGCTCAATCTATCATAAAAATGTAACCTCAACAACTGATCTGAATCTTTCTACTCCCCTTCACGTAATCTGAATTCATCATGATGATATGCTGGCTTATCACATCTAACAATTTCCTCTTCCACAATAATATCTTTGCAGGATATATCAAAACTAAAAAGATCTTTATTGGACTTTTGAGCAGCATATTCGTAACAAGAAACTATTTCCTTGTCATAATTTGAAGCAACATATTCATAAGGAGAAGGAATATATTCCTGATGTTCTAGTTGGAGATTAGACAGTCCCTGAAAATCTTGTTCCTCATGGTTACTATAGCTTCCCTTGATCTGCAAATCTGGAAACTGTGAGCTGGCCTTACTGAGTTCAATGGTCATTTGACCAGCAGAAAGCTGATCATTTCCATGCGTAGTTAAAGAAATCAATTCCTCAGATTCACAACAATCATATTTAATGATAGTAGGAAAACATTCAACTCCTTTATAATTCATTTCTAGCTCATGTTGATGGAAAAGTGCATCATCTTGAAGATTCTTGAAGGGATGCTGCATATTGTGAGGGAGAGATCTGTCTCTATTTGCATCTTCAGCCTTATGATGTAATTCATATTCATCACAGAATTACCAAATACAAGCTCATATGAAAAATACCTTTTGCAGCACTCAGCGAATGCTCAGTGAAAATCCTTCAATGATGAAATGCTAGAAGGAGGTAAATAAAAATACCACTGACGTGCATCACCATACAATGAATACATGAACATCTTCATACAAACATATTCATGCTGCTGATCCAATCGATCCATGCATTCATGAAACTTGAGGAGGTGTTCTGTAGGATTGTCTTATTTCTCCTCTTTGAAGACAGGTAGAAAATCTTCCCATTCAGACATATCACGTACTGGATGTGGGAAACCAGGAACTGAAGAGAAGTCAAGAGGTGCAAACCTTTGAGCCAAAAGAGCAGCAAATTCTTTTGACATATTAATATTGTGGAGTTGCCATTGAATTCATCCTTCATGGAGTCGCCAAGGATGAGATCTTCACAAGTAGCAGTGCTTGAAGATTCCTCAACCCTAAAATTTTCTGATTTACATATAAACTTCTGAGAACTAGATGCTTTAGTAGAAGAAGATTGAAATGGAGGTCTATTTGATATAACAGCATAAATACATCTGTAAATACCTGATGTAGCTCCGCTTGCAGCTCTGGAGGTTTGTCTTAGTGAATCCCTATCTCTTCTTAGAATCTCTTCTGGATCTGAAACAATTGTTACTGGTGGCCCTTGAGGGTTTGCTCTGGTACTTTGTCTTCTTAAAGCCACCTTATTCCAATGGAGTTCTCAGATAGATGATTACAACCAAAATAGTGTCCAGACTTTGTTTATCATCAAAGTAGGATCTATGTCGTCTCCCATGGAAGCTGAGATTCAATCTCTTCTCCCTGGCAGTGGCGCCAATTTTTTATCACTCAAGGAAACTCCTCTAGGTTGCAGCTCGAGGATACCTAGTAACTTAAATGTTTTTATGGTTTTTCTAAATGGATCAATTCAGATCACCTAAAGGACCTCACACGCTCAAGACATGCATAAAACTCAATCAAAAGATAAGGCTCCTACCTACCAATGTTTAGAGGTTTGATAATAGGGTGAACAAATGGAGAACTTACTATGCTGGAAGATTCATATATAAAGCAATTACATATATAAGTGGCTAATCATAACAAGGAAAAGTACTTACAATTAAAATCATCAACATATAGATAGGATGACAGCTATCATATATTAGATAACATGAATAAACCTGAATCAGACATTCAAGCACAAGTACAGGACAGAAAAGATATGGAAGCTGAACATATAACAGAAAAAGAGCTTATATTAGATGATGAATAACATGAGAAGCTTGATAATAATAAGGGTCTAAAGGTCCTCGAATTTGAACCCTTGATTCAACATAAGTCTTAGGATTTATAGCCTTTACAAAAATATTCAGATCCTAAAATGTTGGATCTGATTTACTAAAAATAGATAAAAGTAAATATTTTTTGCAAAATTAGGTCAAAAACCCTAATTTAAGTACTAGTCTATCTAACTCTAACACTTTTTCACTCATTGAACTCCTTGATGATTGTAGTGAGCACTGAAGTAAAGCTTGTAACTTGTTATCTGATAGATAATCCATGGTTGGTCAAAAACATGTAGGGTTTGTGACCCATTTCTCCTTGATCGCACCCTCAAAACAAGAACAGACCCCTTCCACTGGTGCTTTTCATCAATTCTCAGCTTTATAATTCATCCTTGAGGTAGTTGTATCCACCAAAAATAGTTCTGTGTCAAAATATCTTTCTGCACCCTTTTTTGCTTTCGGTGGTTAAGGAAGCAAAATCCTAGGTCTGTTAGCTGCCGAAAGCTCTGCTTTCGGTGGCTAATGAACAACTGCTGCATTCGCCTAAGCCACCGAAAGCTCTATTTTTTGCAAAAAAATTATTAGTCTTCAATCATCATTTTATACTTTACTTCTGCCCTTCTGGTACTCCTTCAACCTGCATAGTGTTTGACAAAGCAGCAACATCATAAGCTGCCTCAGGATCCTGAAAGATTGATGTTGCCTCTGCTAGGGTTTCTAGTGCACAGTGAGCTTGAGAGCTAGGGTTTGAGTTAGAATTCTTCATCTGCAACCTCAATATTTTGATCATCCTGGACAGCCTGGTGTTGTCCTACATAAATCTTAGATTTCTCCTTTTCAGCATGACATACATCCCTCTCATTTCTAGAACAAAATTGTGCAACTCCTTATTTCTCTTAGTTAATATTGCATTATTTCTTTTTATCCAATTGTCCAAGACCTCTAGTTCATGTATTTTATCTAGTAGTTGGTTGACCCTCTGAGACCTAGGTTTGCTTGAGGAGGTCTCTACCAATGGCTCATCTTGACATTCCCTTGGTGTTGGTGAAGGAAAATCTTCAATTTTTTGTTGCTACCTGCTCTATTAGGTCAACTTCTTGCTCCCTTTCTTCTTCTGAGTCTAAGTAGGGTAAGTTCAGAATATTTCCACTTTATGCTGGGGCCTCCTTCTCCTTTCCATTGAAGTCCAGGTTTCTTTTAGCTTGGTTGTTTTTAGAAGTGGGAGAAGGCTAATCCACTATTACTGGTGAGATATCCCTCCTTTTCCTTTTTCCACTTTTGGGGGTGGTGGAATTATTTGAAGGGGACTTTCCTTTTTCTTCTGGCTGTAGGCCTATTTCAAACTCATTCCAAAATAAAAAACATGCCCATGCTATGTTTGTCCTTTGCAACAATTCTTGAACTATGAGTTGTGTCAGGGCATGGTGAGATAACCTTCCTGCGATTTTAGTGGGCTGGGCCTTGACCTCATGGGCCATCTTGGTTAAGCTCTTGTGGAGGTAGAAGGGTAGGTTTAAAGGGCCTCTTCCTGTAAAATGGTTCATCAATTTGAAGTGATATATCATCACCCTGTTATACCTGCCTTCACAGGTTATATACACCAAGATTGCTTTCAATAATTGCTGCCACCTCTCCTCTAGCCAGGGGGATGGAACACTTTTCTTCCATACTACATCTCTGTCTTCAGGTTTTAAATATGATCTGAACTCCACATTTTTAGTAATGGTGGTCTTAAACCATTTCTCCCCAGTTCTTGGGAGTTCTGTCACTTTTGCAATTAGGGTTTCATCCATTAGGAACTCTTCCTTGCCTATCAGTGCCTTAGATCCATTAAACGAAAGGGAAAATGCTTTTGCCACTTGCTGGTGTGAACCCTGTATTTTCTCACAGAACCTTTAACAGCCTGCATCTTTGAAGAATTGGCAGAATTTTTTTTGGATGTGGTTCAAGGTAGCTGATATCTCCTAGTTCCTATTTGAGAGAAGGTCCTCCTCCCTTTTTCATCTATGGGTTGTGCTTCTTTGTACCTGGGAAAAACCAAAATTCAAACTCTGTGAAGAAATAGAGAGCTCTAGTTTCAGGGATGGCCTTGAGCGGTAAGAATGCATGTAGAGAATGTGGGGTGTACTGAATATATGGTGCTAATTTTGGGGGGTTGACCACTCGATTGGTACTTGAGTAAGTTGATGGTGGATTCTGGTGATAACCACGAGATAGCCAACCTAGTAATCATTTCCGACTGGGACTTGATGCTTCGTAGAGGTTTTATTGCGGTCGTGGAATAGATGGAGGGAATAATAGGGTTTTGATTTCCATTAGTCATTTCAGATCAATAATGACCTTTTAGACATGAATTTATGATTTACTGCAGTCCCCGCGGTATTTTCGGTGGTTTAAAGTGTTAGATTATGACATGCCTCATGCTGACGATTTTGATTTTGATGGAAAGATAATTGTTTTCCTTTTTTTGTCCTTTTCGGTGGTTAAGAGAATCTAGGGTTTAATTCGCAAGCTGCCGAAATCCAGGCTTTTCGGTGGCTAATGAACTGTTGCTACGTTCACCTAAGCCACCAAAAGTCTCCTTCCCAAAATTTATTAAAAACGACATGAATGATCCTTTTGGTGGTTAATGTCTTCCTGGACCACCTCATTTAGTTGCCAAAAGGTGGGTTTTTCGGTGGCTAATGAACTATTTGAAAGTTTTCCTAAGCCACCGAAAGTTCCCTTTCCAAAATTTTATTAAAAACGTGATCAACAGTCTTTCGGTGGTTAACGTGGTCCTGAGACGAAACTATTAGCTGCCAAAAGTTAGGCTTTTTCGGTGGCTAATGAAATGTTGAAAAGCTCTCCTAAGCCATCAAAAGCTAGAAACTTTCAATTTTCTTCAAAAATAGAACACCAGATATTCCAACTTTGTTAATCACCCAAATATCTTTCATACTATGCCCTAAAATCTTCATCACTATGCAAAAATTAATTGTCTGAGTGGACCTATTGAAAATTAATTTATTTAGGAGATAACACATCCTTTTCATGTGGATGACTCAAATAGTTTTGTTGGGTTTCTTCTAGATTCATAGTTACTCAATCATTTTCTTCAAGTTGTAACCTTTCTTCCTTTAATAATTCTTTTTTTCTTTTCTTGCTTCTTCTACTTGAATTCTTAGACCAACAATAGTCTTTTTAGTCTTTTCATGGTATTTATTATTTTCCATTTTTTTATTCTTGTAGTAGATCTTCTTGAAATGCATTATTCTCTATGAGATTCTTAACTTCATATAGGAAACAAATTAGTTGTTTTTCAAGATCAACTTCATCTTCCTTGTCCTTTGATTCTTCATAGGTTTTGCTTTCATTTTCTAAGAGACCTTTTGTCCTACCCTAACTGTCATTTATTTCATTAAAAATTGCCTCCTCTATTGGTGGCTATTTATTTTTATCATCTTCATATTATTGGTTAGAAGGTTTTGTTAGGAGAGATCCCTCTGTATAAATATTTTGTAGCTTGTTCCATAATTCTCTAGCTAACTTACATTCTCCTACTTTGTTCTTTTCAGAATTTGACAAGTCGCTCAAAATTGCATTTGTTGCCTCTGCATTGTCTTTTTGTAACATTTTTGTAGCTTCACCTTCTCAACTGACTACCAGATATCAAGTCTATGTGACTGCAAGTAGGCTTCCATTCTTATACACCAAAGCAAATAGTTTGTTCCATTAAACAAAGGGGATCTATATGTGCTTAAACCAAATTCCTCACAATCCATATATGCGCAATGATCTTCCTTCTAGTGGTTATAATGTATCTAAAGGACCCTCTCTGATACCAATTGTTTTAACAATAATGTTACTGAGAGGGGGGTGAATCAGTATCATGCACAATTTTAATATTTATATAAAATTTTCATTTCATAGATCATACCCCAATATCAAAGAAATTATCAATATAGAAAACATTGTGTGCTGAGTTTTTATAAAGAAACATTATATATATATATAATATTTGATTACATAGATTCTAGGAGACACCAATTTCCAATGGTATGAGCACCCACTCACATATTTTGCAAACACCAATATGAAAGAGACACCAATCCCATGTACAAGAACTAACATTCTATTTGCAAGCACCAACCTGTGAAGACACCAATCCTCTCATTAGCACCAAATCATAACCAGAAAGCACCAACTTTCACTTTCGGGGACCAACCAGTAGGCGACCACAGTCACTCGTCGTTTCCTTGTCTTACCTGCCTAAACTAGATATAATTGGATATCGAGTTGTAATGACGTTCCTCGATCACACTCTACTGTGTGATTTCAAATCTAAACACTGTGTTCTGCGCAAAATTTCCTAGCACTATTTTCCTCTATGCACTATGCTTCACATATTATGTGGTATTTTGTTATGCGCACCTGACCACATACTTTTCTATATTGCGCACCTAACCATTTACTCTTATATATTCTTATTTCGCACACTTCGGTTCTACTCTTCTTCTACGAGTGTGAATTCGTATATGACTTGGTTCTGTACTATCAGGATCGTCTTCGGATCAACTATCCATTGATTCCCCTATTAGACCGAAGCTTCAATTTCAGATTACTTCCATATCCTCCATTCTCTCACCCAAACACATTAATCATTTTTTTATTTATATTCATTAGCATCAATACTTATTTTCTTGATTCAATTGATTTGTCCACAAGTAGTGGCTTCTCTATGTCAGTGACACACCTTCTTTCTTTCTTCATGGTCAAGTTTACCCAAACATATGACTTGATCTTACAAAGTGTCTTGTTCTTCTATTAGTGTGCAATCTAAGAAGTTTTATGTTTTTGTAATCTCCTTTGTTAAACAATTGTGTGATTTCCAATAATTTCATGTTTTGGAGGCAAACAATTTCTAAGTTGAACTCACATTGCAAGCAACAATGTAGGCGGCTTCAATGCTCAACCCCTCATTTTAAAGTGGGATTTTTTTTATTCATCTCCTCTTCTTATTCTCTACGATTTCCTCAAGCCTCATGGATTTAAGGACCTACATTGGGGAACCATTAAATAAGGAAAAAACATATTCCATTAATGGTTTCAAAGAAATATATAGGCACCCAAATGGTCACTGTAAGATTGCAATACTCAAATACATAAGTTTGGAGAGTGGCCTCCCTTCATTCAAAAATTCTAGGTTAAGACCATTGTAGTGAAATATGAAGTGTGGCAATGAAATAGGTGAATTTAAAAGGACCTTATTAAGGATATTTTTTTGTTATCTTTTGTTGGTTTGAGGCTTTCTTTGTTATTGTGGTGGTATTGAAATCAATGAATGGATCGAGAAAGTGGGCATACAACCCAATTTAAGAATGGCCTCGAGGCCACAAATGCAACCACAACGGAGGTTGAGGTGATGGTTCTGGTGGTAAAATTAATTAACTCATTGATTTCTCTGGTCAACAGGGTTGGGGTAAATGTTGTGCGACTCTATGGGAATATAGTCAGTTGATTACTATAAGGATAACAGGGGTTGATTTGGTTTTGTTAGAGAAGTGGATTCTATTAATACTAGTGTATTGAGGGCCATTGTTAAGAATGGAAGAATTCTTGTGATTTCCCTCATTGAAACCAAAAATAATAGGCAAGCATATAATATCAATGTTGATACTACAATAAGGGAAATCATATCCTCTATGGGGACAAAGAATCACTCTGCTAATTGATGTGGAAGGATTTTTTTTTAGAGTAGAATTTTTTCGTTGCTTTGTCGATCCAGCCTCACATGATCTCCTCCTCTATAAGGTGCATGACACTTACTATAGGAAGCCTCCAATCCTACCCTTAGAAATGGATCCATGCACCAAATTTTTACTTGGTGCAAGACACACCCTCATAAATACAAAGGAAGTGTTATTTTTATTTGGTGGGAGAGGATAAGAGAGTTTATTCATCCATACATGTGGATGCACTACAAATTAAATCCTAGGATGAGTTTTAATACCATCTAGTTGTATCCCAACAACCCTTTATTATAGGGAGATGGAGATGGATATAGAAGGAGTATGTGACACTATGGATATTGATTCTACTAGCACCCTATACAAAGGACCATGGAGAATAAATATTGGAGTTGTTCTCAGGGGAAATATCGATATCCTTATCCCATCGGATATCAAGATATGCACAATTATGTTGGACACGTCTATAAAATGGAGATTTAGGGAGGTCCCAAAGGGATTTTGTTTGTGATTGTTTCCTATGAAGGGATTTCATGCCAAGTGGAAACTCAAACTATTGCATAGGGAAACAATCTAGAATAAAAATTGTTGATGTATTTGTAACTTTGGAATCTATTCACTTGTATATTTCTTATTGTATTTCATTGTACCCCGATGCAAATGTTTGTTCCTCTGATCGGGAGAGTCATTAATATAATTAAGTCATGTAAAATCATTGAGGTTAACCCTCCATTGTAAGTCGGGGCATTAGACCCCACATTTGAGTTATATTAGGGTTATTAGACTCTTCTAGAGAAGTCGAACCTGTAGGGTAAATGTCAACTTGAAATTAAGTATAAATAGAGAGTGAGGCTCTCTATTTGATACACACTCACTCATCAATATCGCATGAGTGAGAGAGGAGTAGCTCGGATATCATCTTTATTCTTTTGGGTTTTACTTTTGCTATTGGTGCTCATTATATATCTAAGAAAGTTACGGTTTTCTCCTTTATGGTTTCCACGAGGAAAAATATTTTTGTCTCTTGTCTCTTGCGATTATTGTTGTGCATGTTATTCTCTCAGATAAGATCCTAGATCATATTGATTAAATGATAAAAATATAACATGGTATCAGAGCTAACCTAAGAAGAATACATTGTGCAGTTGCAGAAACTAGGGCTTCTTAATTTTTGGGTTTCTCTCCACAGATCATCAGCAAAAGGATGCTAGGATAACTCTTATTTAAAGGGCGCATCTTCCTGTCAAAGCAGAATTTGATTCTGGGCATTTTCAGTTTTTTGCCTGTCACTTCTACGGGAAATTACGGATTTTCATAGAAGTGGAATTATTAAGTGATCCCAACATAGGATTGCTCTCCTCCTCAAAATCGAAATTTAGAGACCAAGATCAAAACTGTTGGTTGGGTAAAACTCTAGGAAAGTCAAACCCTAATTTGACCTTGGACCAAAAAATCAGCACTACAAAAGATCAGCTCCAGATCCAGTTCGGGCATCTCAAATTGGTAAGATCTAAATATTTTTTTATTTCCATTTGAGGTTCTCATTAAATATGTATCATCATACCAATCTTGATGGAGCTTATAACTTCCGAGCAGGGAAGTATCAGATTTCACTTGTTCTTGAAGAAAATGAAATGGACACCTACATAAGTGGAGAGGTTCCAGTTCCAGAGGGAGATGAGGTTAAATCCTTACACAAGAAGAACTTGGTCAAGGCCAAGAGAATTATTGTTGATTCTATCAAGGATCACCTTATACCACATGTGTCTTACTTAAAGACACCTAAAGAGATGTTTGATTCCTTGACCAAGCTATTTGAAGGGAAGAATATAAATCAGAAGTTGACTTTACAAAATCAGTTGAAGAATGTAAAGATATAGAATGCAGAGACCATACGGTCATACTTTACAAGGGTCTCTAAAATCAAAGAACAAATTGAATCTATGGAAGAAGAAGTATAGAATGGAGAAATTGTGATGACCACCTTGAATGGTCTCCCTAGGTCATGGGACTCCTTCATTCAAGGGATTTGTGCTAGAAGAAACCTAATCACTTTCAGTAGAATGTGGGAGGAATGCTCACAAGAAGAAACTCAAATAGTAGCTCGAGAAGAAAAGACAGGAAATGAAGATCAAGCTCTCACATCCCATGCCGAGAAAAACAAAAGGGAGCACTATCATCTCAAGAAAGGTAAGCATCCACACTAGAATCATAAATATAACCCTAGAATATCTAGCAGAGATCTATCTAATTTCAGATGCTATACTTATGATGAGAAAGGACACTTCGCTAGAGATTGTACTAGAAATAGAGTTGGCTCCCATAATAAGAAGAACAAACAAAGAAGACATCATGCTCACACTACAGAGGATGATGGACCTCCTAGGAATAGAGTCAAAGAAGAAAGTGAATATTCCCAAAGCGATGAAGAGTATGTTTTGTTTCTACCCTCACAGAAACTATTACACATGGAAGCAATGATTGGATCTTAGATAACGGGGATTCCAAGCACATGACCAGATTTAAAGAATCCTTTGTGAATCTATCCAAACATGAGTCATCCCACAAAGTGAAACTTGGGGATGACTATCAGTATCCTATAAATTAAGTGGAGAAGATTCCTATAAGCTAGACTCTAGAAAATCTATGAAGATGAAGGATGTCTTGTTTGTACCAGGACTAAAGAAGAATCTTCTCTCCATATATGCATTAGTTGCAAAAGGAATGAGGGTTGCATTTGTAGATGGCCAAGTCCTTATATGGAAAAAGGGGAATACTTTAGATGATTCAGTAGTGATTGCAGAGCAAGAGGGAGGCTTATACAAATTAAAGGGCCAACCAGAACAAGCTTTGGTCCATGACTCAGTAGAGCTAAGTGAACTTTGGCATACAAGGCTTGCACATGTGCACTATAGGGCACTACCACTTGCAAGAAAAGATGTTGAATGTATTCCAGAAATACAGGCAAAGCATGAAAACATTTGCAAACGATGTGTGAAGGGAAAGAACACAAAGAACACATTTCCAAGTAGCGAGAGAAAGGAAAAATGAATCTTGGAAATTATCAACTCCGGTGTATGCAATCCGATGTCATCCAGTTCATTAAGTGGGTATGTATATTATGTTTCTTTCATTAATGATTTTTCTAGTAAGAAATGGACATATTTCTTGAAAACAAGGATGAAGTATTCAGTAAGTTCAAGGAATTCAAAGCCTTGATCGAGAACCACATAGAGAAGAAAATCAAGACCTTTCGATTAGATAATGGTGGAGAATTCACATCAGATGGGTTCAAGGAATTATGTAGAGAGTCAGGGATTAAGAGGGAGTTGACCACTCCATATAATCCACAAAAGAATGGAGTTGCAGAAAGGAAGAATAGAATGATTATGGAAGCAACAAAGGCAATGCTTCATGATCGGGATCTTCTTATGTATCTATGGGCATAAGCTGCTAGGACAACTGTGTATGTACAGAATCGTAATTCACATAGAGTACTTGAGAACAAGACACCAGAAGAAGTCTTCTTTGGCAAGAAACCAAAACTCAATCGTCTCAGAATATTTGGCTACTCGGTGTACATACACATTCCGAAAGAAAAGAGGATGAAGTTAGATCCTTCAGGAAAGAAGGGTATATTCACTACTAGATTTCAATCCAAAATGCGACGGTTTTTTCCGACGGCGCGCGGATTTTTTATTTTAACAGTGCCAAAAATCAGGAAGATAAATTTTTTTTTTGTAATGATGGTGATTAGCGTCCCTTAAGCGACGGCTAGGCTTTCAAGCATCGCTTAAGCGACGTCTCTCCTCCTAAGCGTCGCTTAAGCGACGGCTATCCTCCTCTAAGCGTCGCTTAAGCGACGGAGCTTCAATCATTTAATAATTT
>LPNX010468249.1:16736-29590 GCA_001517045.1 Pseudotsuga menziesii | reverse complement strand
TATTGGACTTGGAATTTAGAGAAAAAGTGGTTTCAATGTTTTTGCAATCCAAACCACCTAGTTTACCATTCAAGAACCTAATTCTAAATCAACCATGTAATAAAAAAAATAGTCTTTTTGAATTCCCAACCCCAACATGGAAATGTTGAATTGAAAGAATGTACACATGTAAAAAAAATGTGTCCTCTTTCTAATGTGCACACATGTTCCTAGGAATATATTAGTGTTATTGTGAGTAAAAATTCCCCAAAAATAATATAAATAAATATCCTTCCACACATAGTATTAGCACCTTGGTTGACTCCAAAATATCACCATTCATGTGTTGTATTCCACAATTCCTATGCCAATATGACATCAAACACTCCTTAGATCTTAGACGAAGTATCACAAAATCAATATTTTTAATATTGTTCAATAAATAGTGTAGCAAAACACACAAATAGAATCAATGAAGAAGAATACTGAGAAGTAGACTGCAAAATGTTTGATTTCAGTTCATCAAGGTTGATCTGATATTTTATTATTATCTCCTTTATTCTTTTTGAAAATTCATCATTTCTTAAACAAGTATAAGAGAAAGTGCAATGATATTGATCAAGCAACAAAATTCCGCCAATATAGATCCCATGGGAGGGGTAACTCCTCTTCCACTTAGTATTGCTACTAAGAATTTTTATTTCCATTCACAAGGACATTGACATAATTAGAGAAATAAAATTAAGAACCTTCTACCTTCTTAAATATTCTATAACCATCTAAGATTAAATCCTCTAAAGGTGTCATAATTAGGACAACCTTCACAAATATTTGTTAGAAAACTCGATCGTAGAGCAATAACAATAAAAAAGAAACAAGACGCAAATATTAAAACACATTACAAACATAGATATAACTTGGTTCACCCAAGATGGGCTACGTAAAAAAATAAATTGCCAGTCCTTTATTATTATTTTGTCCAGCAAAATGAAGGGATACAACCTGCAGAAATCCCACCGCACTTCCTCTTCACTCTCTCACAGTCTCTCTCTCACAATCATAGAGATCGCTTTTACAAAGATACAATACAATACACAACCATATTATAATTCCTTCCTTCTATAAAGGGAATACCATAGGAAAATACCATGGGTTGTCCAAAACCATGGGCCCATAAATCACCCAGTATTGACCAAGTCATGACTTTGAAATTACAACATTTTACAATGAATTTTTCCTTATATTTTTGCTACAGGGGCACTACCCCTGACCCCCTTAGACCCCACTGATGACTATAGTAGGGAGGAAAATCCCCCCACACACCCCGTCAAGTGATGGGATCCAAACACAACTGAAATAACATCTCTGAATCAGGAAGGTCAGGCTCCAAAACCAACAATCTCCCAATTGGATACTGGTCACAACAACTCCATCATTGTTGCACTTGTTGTACTATGCTCTCAACATTGTACCTAGCAAAATCTCATCTTCACCTTCATGCTTAAATTCCAACAAAAACCGAGTAGGAAATCAGTTTCTCTCTTGTTACTACCTTTGTCAACATGTTTGTTGGATTCTGGCTAGTATGTATCTCTTCCAACTTTAACAGTTCATCTTCCAAGACAGATATTATGAAATGGTACTTGAGTTGTATATGTTTATTCTTTGAATGGAAGGCTGAGTTCTTTGCTATATGAATCGTACTCTAGCTGTCAATGTACAACCTTCTATTATCCCGCTTCTTACCCAATTCTTCCATGAACCTCTGCAACAAAATCATTTATTTACTAGCCTCTGTAGCCACAACATACTCTGCTTACATTGTTCAAAGTGCAACAACCTTTTGTATTTTCGATATCCAATTTACTGTTGTTCCACCCACAATACTAAGACATGTCCTGTGGTTCTCCTCCTATTGTCCTTATCACCTTCCATATATGCTTCAACATATCCCTGTAGAACAATGTTTGTACCTCCAAAACATAATGCATGAGAGTGGTACCTTTAAAATACCTGAGAATCCATTGTAATTCTCTCTAGTGTTCTTTATCTAGATTGTTCATGTACCTTCTCACAACTTCCACTGCATGTGCAATATCTGGTCTTGTGCACACCCTATCATAGTACATTAAGCTTACAACTGGTGATGAATAGGGAACCTTGAACATGTATTCTATCTCATCTTGTGTCTTGGAACACATCTAGTTACTTAGTTTGAAATGGTTGGCCAAATGTGTACTGAAAGTTATGTGTCATTGTTGGCATATTTTTGTAACGTGAAAAAAAATGGAATGATGACATCATCATTCCATTTTTTTCAAGTATTTCTTGTTTTTGGGGTAGCGGGGTCCGTCGAAAGTATGCCGAGTGGGTACTCGTTGGATGTGGAATTTAATTCCGCATCCAACGAGCTCTCTCGATCGAAATTTGAGTAAAAACACAGGGAGATATATCAAAAATACAAACAAAAAAAGTAGTTTTTTTTATGATACCTATCCCCAAATTTATATTAAAAAAGTGTTTAAGACCTATACAGTATTTCAAATTTAAAGCAATTTCATTGGCTAACACATGATGACATGGAATTTGAATAAAAGTTAAAAGGCCCATTTTGAGTTGAAATTTCCTCTAATGGGTGGAAATAAAAAAGATGTGCTCATCTGGGAATGAGTCTTCTTCAATAGCTACATCTTCATCTACTGGAAATTCTGCAATAAGCTCAGCAAAAACTAATGATTTTTCAGATTTGGTGGACTGAAAATCCAAGTCAAACTCTTGGAGAATGACTATCCATTTGTTGAATTTGCCTCTGAATATCCATCGGGACAAAACATATTGAAAAGGATTAACATCTGCCACTACCATTGTAGTCCTTAGTAAGATGCAGTGACGTAACCTTTGAACAACATAAACAGCTACTAAGGATAACTTCTCGACGTGGGAGTACCTGATTTCAGGTCCAGATAAAGCACGGCTAAGATAGTAAATGACATGCTCTTGGAGCTTATCATCCTCCTGGACTAGGACTACCCTTATGGTCGACTCAGATGCGGCCAAATACAATATAAAATCCCTAGAGCAATCTGGTGGACGCAATAATGGTGATGACAAAAATGATTTTTTCAATGCCTCGAATGTGAGTTGTGCAGTTTCATCCCATACAAATGGGGTGTCCTGTTTTAGCAAGCGCATGAAACCCTTAGTAATCTTGGCATAGTTTACAATGAAAGGTCGAAGAAAATTGGACTTTCCTTGCAGGCTCTGAAGTTGCCTGATAGAATGAGGAGGAGGCAGATTTACAATGCCCTCAACTTTTAATGGATCCACCTGAATGCCTCGATTAGAAACAATGAATCTGAGCAATCTCCCTGAATCGACACAGAATGCACACTTGTGGGGATTCAAGCGAATTTTATAGTATCTGCATCGTTCAAATATGAAACGCAAGTGATCTGGATGGTCAATCCTCTTACGAGAATGTGCAGGCAGATCATCAAGGTAAGGTTCGATAATGGCTTTAATATCATGAAAGGCGAAATTCATTTCCCATTGAAAGGTTGCCCCAGCATTTTTCAATCCAAAGGGTATTTTTTTGTATGTGAAGGTACCCCAAGGACAGATGAAAGCAATTTTAGGTTGGTCTTTCAATTTTATTTGAATTTGATTATATCCAGAGAAACCATCCATAAACGAAAAGACTTCACTTCTCACACAAGCATCAATAATTTGATCTATAAATGGCGTGGGATAGTTTTCCTTAGGACAGGATTTGTTTAAATATCTGAATTCAGTACAAACGCGTATGGTCCCTTGCTTCTTATCAATAGGAACAGGGTTGGATACCCATTCCGTCAAAGCTATGGGATAAATAAAACTGGCTTTCAACAGTTTTTCCACTTCAGCCTTCACTGCCACTGCTTTACGTGGGTTAACAGGTCTCAACTTTTTCCAAACAAGTTTAGCGTTAGGGTATGTTCGGATCTCATGCTCGACTATAGATGGATCAATGCCTGGCATCTCCTCATATGACCAGGAAAAAACATCGCCGAATTCCTTAAACAAGGCAGTATAAATGGAAATCTCCTCAGGACAGCAGTTTGCTCCGATATGTATATTTTCCACAATGTCAAGATTTATAGAGATGTTGATAGGGATGGTAGCAGAAATATTTGCCATATTCCCCTCAGCAAACATTCATTTCCTGGGTAAGGGGTTAATGGGCGTATCAATATCATCTACCAGTCTCACATGAAACTCTTGATTCTCTGTCCTGCTTAGCTCTGGAAGAAAATAGGATCAACGATGAAGATCTTCACAGATCTTATCTCGTCTGCACCTGGCTTCCACAATGGCTTCATCAGAAGGTAAAACCATATCTAAACAATCTGTCAAATGCAAAGATTTTTCTGCCCAAGCAGGAAAATAGACTTCTTCCAATTCCTCTAAGATTGAGAGTGGAACCCGAATGGGATCAATAGTGGTTTGTGTGATAGATTTATAAGCTACTTCCACTACCGATAGTGGCACTTTAGGTTCATGGTGGGTAGGGAGAAACCAAGGATCAATCCTATCAACAACCGTAGCAATGGAGTTTCTCACACTAGTAGAACCTATATAATTAATATGAGCTGAAAGATCGAATGTGCCCATCAATGATGTGTACATTCCATCCCCTAAGCTCTATGTAGTAGGTTTAACTTGATCAACCAATGACACAGTGGACTCATTAGACTCCATGCGGCCTTTTCGAGTGAAACTAAGTTGGTCAATAGTAACCAACTTCCCTTCGTGTGGGAACACTACCACTCAAAAGAAGGCTGATGCAATAGCAGACATGGCATAAGTCCAACTTCTTCCCAAAAGAAAATTATAGTCCAAAGGTGCATCAATCACCTCTACCTCAATAGACACCGCTTTCCCTGCCAACTTAATTTCAAAATCCGGTAGGATACCATGCAGATGGAATGACCTTCTGTCGAAAGCAGTAAGCAGGGTGTTTGATGGGACCAGCTCTGGGGATCCAAGAGATTTCCAACATGACAAGGACATAACACATGTAGAAGCACCCTCGTCGACAAATTCCCTTCCAATGGTCTTTCCACCATGGATGACATCTATCGATAAGGTTACATGGTAAGGTAGACGAATTTTGACATCATACAAGTGAAATTTCACCATGAAACTCGATGAGTCCATACTACCTAAGGCTACTAAGAGTGCATCCCGTTGGGTGGGACAACTCTGTAACACCTCTAAAGCCGACATTGCATAAGGTGTCTGGGCTAATTCTTCAACCATGGAGTAGCTGGATGCAGCCCTAACATTAGGATTATGCAAGGACTTATTAAAGACACCTTTTGGTATCTTGGGCATAGTTTCGATAGGTTTCTCAATCGTGAGAGGGTTAGAAGTTTCACCTATAGACTTACCTTTCTCAGAGGTCTCTTTTTCATAGTTCTTATTCCTGGTCTGTAGCAAAGTTGAAGATCGAACCATGTTGATATAATTGGGGTCAGGGGCATTTGGAGTGCCCCCTGCTACATTTGAAGTTGAAGCAGAATTATGTCCTTGGGGAAACGGATCCTTCAGGACAGCCGGTTGTTGAGATTTCAACAACTTTTGGGCTTGTTCCATAAGGGGACAAAGATGGGTAAGGTGATCTTCATGGCACAACTTGCAGGGGAATTTCACCTTTTATTTTCTTTCTTTCCCCCATCAACATTATTTGTGGGTTTCTGCTTGTTTTTATTTCCCTCCCATTTCTTTCCTCTTTTATTTTTCCCACCGGGCTGTTGATTTCCCTTTTGAGAGGTCTGTGCAAAAACATTTGCATTTTGGGGTGAGGGGGTAGCCTTTGCTGCCTCTACCATAGAATGTTTGACGGACAGCTGATGGAGATTTTTGGCCAAATATTCTACAGTGAGAGAATTGACGGACCCAACCACATGATCGGCACGAGGTCTAGGCTTAGGTTTCTCTGCATCATGTGTTGGCCTCGATGCCTCAAGGATAATCTCATTCAAGACCCTAGAATGAGAATAAATCAAGTCAAGTTGCTAGGCCCTGAGGATAGCTTCTTCCTCACTAGTCACTCTTGAAGTAGATACGTCCTTAGATATATAGGGCAATATTTCTTTAAGGAACCATTCTAGTAAGAATTCAGGAGGAATAATGGCTTTAATAAGGCTCTTTCACCTCCTCCATTCTTGGATGTGATCCGAGATATGGGTAGCCTTGTTCGGTTGGAAGGTAGATAACAAGTCCATTCCGAAATCATATCAGAAAGGAAGTTGAAATTGGCTAAGAAATGCGTAAGCCAAGTCCCAAAAAATACTAAACACAATAGAAGGCAACTCAATGTAGCATTTTACTGTAGTGCTCGTCAAGGTTCTTTGGAACAACCTCAACTGAACTGAATCTTCATTCAGTGAGTTGAAAGACCACCGTAAATGAAAAGTGGTGGCATGAGCCCTAGGATCTTCACCAACTTTTCCTTCAAATTTTTGGATGTCCAAGGGAAACTTGGTGGGTACAGGCGGCTAGGAGGGATCATGCCTCACTGGGTCATTCATCAGTTTAGAAAAATCTGGCAAGTTTAATGTTGCCGCGAAAGGAATCTTAGGTCGAACCGGAGCACTAAAAGTTCCAAATTTGGGATTAGAGGGATTTTCCCTCAAATTCCCATATGTAAAGGTGGGGTTTCCCCTTACTGCCGGTTGCGAAGTGGATGGGTTACTTTGAAATGGATTCCATCCGTAAGCCACATGATTGTTGGTATGAGGTGCAGTATAAGAGGTTATCGATGCCCCAGTCGAAACTTGGGTTTGAAAAATAGGAGCAGGTATCCCTCCGCTAAAAAGCGAAAAGAGAGAGGTCATGAACGGAGCAGAGACCGGGGTTTGGAAACCTTGACCATAAGGGTTAATGTTTCCAAAATGCACCCCTAAATAAGAGGGTGGTGGGGCTACGTATGGAGTGGATGGGGGTATGTGCCCCCCATTCCAAGGAAATTCTTGGACAAAAGCCGAGGATCCTATAGGACCACTCTGGGCAGTGTGTGTGAAGGAGGTTGGAACTATAGGTGCATTGGGAATCCCAGTGACCATACCACCAGAAGCACCTGCTAGGCTTGTGGGAACAAGTGGTTGTACCACTCGGCTCGCTGGAGTTAAGGGCATAGTAGGTATGCTTGATCTAGGGGTACTTACCGGGGGAGGTAGCACCCCTTCAGCCGGGATGGCTGAGGTGAAAATGAAACAACTTTCTCCTACACTAGACATTATTCTACTCACATGGACACCAATCACGGGTGGATCGAAAGGATGAACTTGAACGATCACAGGATTGTTTAAATTAGTCAGAGATGTATTAAAATTCCTTGCAAAATCGTCAGCCTACAAGTCTTCTATCTCAACTGTGTTCAAATCAAAATGGTTTTCCCTAAGTTCTGGTTCACCCGGAACTTCACTCACTCCTATCGGTTCAAATGAACCATCTGTGTCCAAGCTCTGCCTTTGAGGGGGAGGTGGAGGTTCCAATGTGATAAGAGGAGGAAGGTTTTGCAACCTTCATGACCTTCTGATAGGTTGGTCCTCCATGATTGTAAATTTGACAATTCAAACCCTAAGGTCGGCTAAACATAGACAAACCACAGAGAAATCACTATGAACAATCCTAAAGTCTCAACAGTCAGCAAGGGTAAAAGATATGCTTTCCCGAAGAAAGCTGAAATACAGTTACTTGGTGTCCTTGAAGAGGTTCTTAGGAACAAGTGGAGGAATCACCCACCACCCTCCTACACTTTCAACAAGGGTTACCTTCCAAGCCCGCCCAATGTGAACCATAAATAGCCTTCTGGTTTACCTATGTATGAACCCTAGATGTCAATAGACTAGAGGCTACCTTACCTATACCAACAGTCAGGGGGGACAGTCGCAAGCCTAATTTGTATGCATGGGCAGGGTAGCTCAGCCCGAAACTTTGTCTAGGACAGAATCCCCAGATGCGTAAAAATCCTGATTTGCGTAAAAATCCTGATTTATGTTTCAACAAGGAATCGGAGGGTTATCTCCTCAATCCAATGCCTCCATGCGGCCTGGTGCTTGACTCCCGTTTGAGAGGATCTTCCCAGATACTATTGATAAAGAGAAGGATTTACCTATCGATTGGCCCACTATGTCTAAATTTAAATACTTGAGGGGAGTTTGCACTTCCTATCCCACAAGTCTATCCTAAGCTAGTAGGTTTATGGCCCTAAAAAACAAAAATTACTAATAAATTTTAATTATTGCGTTCATTTTAAGGGCTATTTTTTACTCAGAAGGCAAGTGGAGTGAAAGACTATGATGTTTTTGACTCGATAATAAATGTAAAAAACAATAGGTGTATACTTCCAAAGCAAATTATCACTACTTAAAAAACAAGCTTCTCTTTTCTTTTTTTTGTAAATGTAAGCTAATGAAAATGCAACGAATAAAGAGAAAACTAAGACTATATTTTTGTAATTTTTGAGATTATATTTAAAAACTGAAAACAAAACAACTGTATGCAAATCGAAAGCAAAAGTTTCTAATGTTTTCTTTTCACTTTTCAAATTGCTCAAAGACTACTATGCACCTAAATGCACAATACTTGAGTATGCTTGAATAAACTAACTATACAAAATAAGCAAAATGAATTAAAGCGGATTCATAGACCCAAATATCAACTACCTAAGGAAGACTTGGAACCCCAACTTGGGAAGGCACAATGAAATAGAAATCACTGAACACAAACAAAGGTAAGTGACTAAGCAATACTATTCAAAAATAGAATGGAAAATACAGTGTCTAGAACCCTGATCACTGATTCAGACAACCAACACTTAAACATGTTACCCAATAGGAAAATCCATTTCAAGTTGCTAACAGACAGACAATCCAAACAATAAGAACTCAAGGGATTACAAGAAAGCACAAGGTATGGCTAAAAAGGTCATCAAACTCACAGTGAAATGCTCATAGTGAAGGCCACTCAACAAGACAAAATCTATAGAAGGACAGGGACAAGAAAAATCCTAACCCAAAAATTTTGTGCTCAGACTTGTACGCGATTGTGTACGAGGGCAACCTACGTACTGTATGCGACTGTGCTATAGAGCAACCCGTGTATGCAGACCTCTGTACGCGACTGTGTGCAAGAGAAACCCACGTACATGAGTTAAATTTTTCAAAAAAGAAAATTATCAAGAACTTCAAAGCACCACTACAAATCTGAACCAAGACAAGACACCACACACTGAATCAAGGCAAAGACTGGGCACTAATCTATAGAATTAACCCATAGCAGTCTAGGCTCCCCAGCGGAGTCGTCAGTTCTGTTGTTAAGGAATAAACACCCTTGTAACATGTTGCTGCCTTTCACATACCTGGGTCACGTGGTAGAAATCTTCAAGCCACTCGGTGTGTCCTTGGGGGCAAGTCTCGAGTCAAGGCTATCACCTTGTTCTTGACTCCTTTGTTTAGGCTCAACTCCTAATGAAGCCAAGGGGGGTAGACCCTATTAAGTTACTAAGACTAATTACTTAGTATGGTGATGTTAAATTGAATGAATTACTTAGGAGTTTGAAATTTAACCATAAACAACCATAGATGACAAGATACAAAATGAGCACACGAAAGCACAATGCCAAGACACAATATATATATATAGCAAGAAAATAACCAGTGCCTTAAAATGGAGTCAAAATATAACCAATGTACTTGCATGTGCTTGGAGTGAATTGTTTGCAATTGCCTCTTGGTACATTTTAAGTTAATGTGAAATATGAGTTGATTAAAATTAGGCAAAGGGGTGGACTCTAGATATACCCGAGAGTACTTGGAGTATGTCCAAAACTAAACCTTCACGGCTACCCGCAAGGAATATGTGGGCTAAATGGAGTCTATGGGGCTATTGTTCATAACGAACCCATTAGGGTGTGACAGAGATCGGCACCCTAGGGTCACTTTTCAAGATTTACTGCTTCCTTTGGGTATTTTTCCACCGTAATGGTTTGATCTAGGTGTTGGATTTTCACCTAATGGTTTGTCAATTTGGGAGAGTGAATCCTAATTATACTAGTCACTCAAGTGCTTTTGATACACCTTGACTAATTGAATGAACTACAGCCAAGTGCAGAGCATACACACCGGAGTCTTGTCAATTTTAGTAAATTTTGAGATGGATGTTCTTGTTAAAAAGAAAACCCTCCAGGAACCTCTTTCAGTCCAAGTGGACCTCAATCGGGGAATCAAGGAGGGGTTGGTTTTATTATGGTTATTAAAACAAATGATGATAGCAAATGAAACATGAAAATCTAAGCAAACCACAATTTTCTAATTAGACTACCACGAACCTTTCTTCACCTTTTGGCTCAAAAGGAGGCTCAAAAGAAAAAAATGACACGGACGCAAATCCCCCCAGGGGGGATGGGAAATGGGCTGAAAAGAGACTATTCAGAATTATTTTATTACCAGCGGTTACAATATCAGAAAACTAATATGATGCCTCTTGATTCTTATATAGAATGAAACCAAGAGCTTACAAAGTGCAAAAATTAAAGATTTCAGTCAAAAAGGGAGACCCCTCGGGGGATTCAGAAGGCCCAAAAGTCACTTTCGAACAGCAACTCCTCCTCTTTTCTGTTATACATGCTAAAAACCAGCAATCTTATTAGACTGAAATATTCCCAAAATCACTCTGAAATTACCTTTGGGTCAGCTTATGTTTAACCAAAAAAAGCTAAGTTAAAACTAGCTAAAAAAGGTAAAAAGGGAACCAAGGAAAGCAAGATTTCCTTGGGATATTGGCTTGCCTTTTAGGCAGCCAATATGATGTGCACTGGTTGCTATATTTATTTTTTATAATAGAAAACAGAAATCTAATGCTTGCAAGCTACAAATTCTCTTTAAAATTCTATGCAAAAATGACGATTTCCCTAAAGCTAGATCTAGAATGCTTATGAAACCTTTTAAGAACAAGATCTAGATTATGGGATTTGAGAAGATAGATCTATGTTAAATTTAATTTAATATAATATATATAAACAATATCAAAGCTGTGAACAAAGTAACCGGGTAAAAGAATTGATTTTGAAGGAGGAAGAGGAGGAGAGAAATGTTGGTAGCCTTAAAGATCCACCGTGGAGCTTTCAGGTGGAATGTCGAGGGACTATGCCTTTGGAAGGTTTTGGAGAGAGTGAAGAAGCAAACTAGATCAGCATCCTCTCCAATATAGGAACCTACAGCTCAGCTGAAATAAAAAAACTTGCCGAAATACTTATGAGATCCGATTAGTACATACACAGAGATTCAGAATAACATGCATATAAACTTATAGAACATGCTGAATCTAGATCTCTAAACATGCATCAAAGGAAATAGATGGCCAATAAACTTATTGAAAATCACCTTTCCTATCAAAATTATAATAAGCTTATTATCAATCTTAGCAATGAATCAACAAGTAATCAGCAAATTATGAACATAGATACAAGTTACCTCAGTAAAAAATGGCAATGATCATCCACACATACAATGGCATAACACCGTCTTGCCTCCAAAGCTTCTCTTTATTTCAAATGAACAATAACAACAGTACAATAGCAGCAGCAGCACCTCAATCCCAGTTCTAACTAGCTTGGAAGAGGAGGCTTATGCTTGGATATATATAAAAACCAGGAGATCTAGCCTAGGGGGGGCGCAAATCCCAAGGAGACAGATCAAATCAGCTGATGGAGAGTCAATCAATGCAGATCTGAAGCTGAACTAAGGCTACTTGTCAACCGGGGGGTTGATTGAGTTGACACATCAACCCATAAACCAACACATCAGTCCACAGAGCATCCAGGAGAGTCCACACATGTGGAGGAGAGAGAGAGGGTACAATTCCCCATAAAGACTGCTGAAGATCAACTCTGGGTCTGATTTGATCACCTCCTTCAGTCAAGGATTTGTCAGATCTAGTCAATCTGGTTCAGATCTGACTAATTTCAATCAAATCGGCTAAGAATCCACTGATCTATGATTTTGGATTTGCTCTGAGCTGAAAGTTTGGAGAAGCTAATAAATTGGAAGCTTTAAATGGACTGGTAAGGTGACATCAAGGCCATAGACTGGTTCGAAAGGGCTCCTCCCAGTTGAAATTTTCTTGGTGATTCTGTCAGCCCATAATGCTAAATTGATCTTGCTATCCCAAGCCTTCTTATTGTCACCCACAATTTTTTTGATTATGGTCATTAAGTTCTTGTTACTTGATTCAGCTAGACCATTTCCTTGGGGATAGTAATTGGATGAGTGGGATAGGACAATGTCGTACTTGAAACAGAAAGATGACATCTCAGAGGAAACAAAGCACAGGTCATTATCCGTGATGATTCTAACTGGCACACTGAATCTTGTAATAATCTTATCTTCTAAGAAATCCATGACTATAGCATCGGTTGCCTTCTTGGTGGGTATCGCCTCTACCCACTTGGTAAAATAATCAGTGGTGGTAAGAATCCAAGAATAACCATTGCTTGAGTTATCTTTGAACTTACCGATGAAATCAAGCCCCCACTGCTAGAAAGGGGCTTGGACTACTATTGGATTTAAAG
The DNA here is from genome assembly GCA_001517045.1 of Pseudotsuga menziesii. Taxonomy (NCBI): domain Eukaryota; kingdom Viridiplantae; phylum Streptophyta; class Pinopsida; order Pinales; family Pinaceae; genus Pseudotsuga; species Pseudotsuga menziesii. The sequence continues at coordinate 16,995 of LPNX010468249.1, read as the reverse complement.
GCAAGGATTTCATTTGTTGCTTTTCAGTGAATAACTGACACTGGGGGAAAACTCTAACAGCCTTATGCACATCTGAAAATAGGTTCGGCCAACAGTAGCCTGCTCTAAGGATTTTGTGGGCGGTTTTTTGCTGCAAAATGTCCACCACAAAATCCTGAATGGAAATCAACCATGAATTTCTTGGACTCAAGTTCATCGACAGATCTAAGTATTAAACCATCGAGGTTTCTCCAACCCAAACCATATTTTGTCAAACAAG
>LPNX010468239.1:75585-106285 GCA_001517045.1 Pseudotsuga menziesii | reverse complement strand
GAGAGAGTTCATGCTCTAGTTGCTGGAACATCAAGCTCACCCAGTTTTATCATAGATTCTGGAGCTTCAAGACACATGGTTTCGACTAAGGAGGCCTTCTCCTAATTGGATATGTCGAAAGGACCATCTATTGTACTGGGAGATGACTCTCTCACTGAAAGTAAAGGAAAAGGAAGGATAGATCTTAATCATGGTAACTTCAACAATGTGCTGTATGTCCCTGGTCTCGCCTCCAACCTTCTATCAGTGTACCAGATGACCCACACTGGGTCTCCTAAGAAATTCATATTCTCCCCTGATGAAGTTGAGATCACAGAAATCTCAAGTGGTAGAGTCATTGCAAAAGGAGTAGCGAATCATGCTCAAAAGGTATACATGTTTTCACACTTCCTACCTTACTCAAACCCCTCTGCTCTTCTTATCCATGCTAATGAAGCTAGCAAGCTATGGCATGAAAGATTTGGCCATCTCAATTACAAGTATCTGTCTAATCTTAGTGAGAAATAAATGGTCATAGGGCTTCCCAAGATAAAATTTTCCAAAGGAGTTTGCCAAGGCTGTATCCTAGGAAAAAACCCAGAGCATAAGTTTGAGAAAGCTAGTCATGAGAGAACCTCTGCACCCCTCGAGCTGATTCACAGTGATGTTGCTGGCCCATTCCCTCATATGTCCATGAGTCAGGCCAAATATGCATTGACCTTTATTGATGGTTTTTCCAGGTATTGTTGGGTTCACTTCATGAAACACAAGTCTGAAGTTTTTGGCCTATTCAAAGTCTTTAAGGCTTTGGTTGAAAACCAATGTGGAAGGAAACTCAAGGTCCTCAGATCTGAAAATGGTGGTGAGTATGTCAAGTCTGAGTTTATTAACTATTGTGCAGATGCAGGTATTCAGATGCAGCATTCTATCCCCTACACACCACAGCAAAATGGTGTTGCTGAGAGGAAGAACAGATCACTAAAGGAGATGGCAACATGCATGATGAAGGCCAAAACTTTGCCACCAAAGTACTGGGAGGAAGCTATCAACTATGCAGCCTATATTCATAATAGGGTGCCTCACAAAAATCTTGATGGCATGACTCCCTTCGAAGCATGGAGTGGGCACAAGCCAGATGTGACCCATTTCAGGATTTTTGGCTCAAAGGCATGGGCTAGAATCCCAACAGAGAAGAGGAAGGATTTGCAGCCCCAAATCCAAGAGTGTCTTTTTGTTGGATACTTTGAAGATTCAAAAGTGTACAAGTTGATAAACTTGAGCACAAACAAAGCCTTCATTGAAAGGTGTGTTCAGTTTGAAGAAGAACCCCTTGCAGAAGTGGAAATTGGTGAAGCCTCTTCACCACCTGAACCTCAAGAAGTAAGTAAAGAGTTTGTTGAACATGCTGATTCTGATTTGTCTGATGGAGATGAGTTTATTGCAGACCCAAACAGCCCCACAAGGCCTAAATTGGCAGCCAAGACACTACATGCAGCAGGTGAGCTAGCTGGGGATCCAAATGACCCAAGGAGGACTAGATCTCAATTTGAGAGTGGTTTGTGCATGAAGGATCCTATGTTTGATGAAAAATGCTATTTGATGGTGGAGTATGATCCTCAAACATATGAAGAAGCATCAGGAGATCCAAGATGGCAATCAGCCATGAAGGAGGTGTTCAGCTCACTCCAGAAGAGCAACACATGGGAGCTAGTGGATCTTCCTCCAGGGAGAAAACTAGTACAATGTAAGTGGGTCTATAAGACCAAATTTGTTGCTGATGGTTCACCACTGAAGTACAAGGATATATTGGTAGCTAAAGGCTACTCACAAGTTCGTGGCATCGATTACAATGAGACCTTTTTCCCAGTGGCAAAGATGGATTCCATCAGGCTAGCTCTAGCCATTGCAGCCTCAAGGCAATGGGAAGTACATCACATGGATGTAAAATGTGCCTTTCTGAATGGAGATCTCACTGAGGAGATATATATGCAGCATCCTCAAGGTTTTTCTACTAACCCTTATCTTGTGTGCAGGTTGAGAAAGTCATTGTATGGGCTAAAGCAAGCCCCCAGGGCTTGGTATGCCAAGATAGATAGCTTCTTGCTATCTCTGAATTTTGTTCGGTGCAAATCAGATCCAAATTTCTATTTGAAGTCTGTTAATGGTTCATTAATGATCATTGTGTTATATGTTGATGACCTCCTCATTACAGGAAGCTCACAGGCTGAGATTGCTTCCTTAAAAAGAGCTATGAACCAAGCCTTCTCCATGACAGATTTGGGGCTCTTAAGTCAATTTCTGGGGCTTGAGATTGCTCAACCAAAGCTGGAATAAAGGTGCACCAGTCCAATTATGCCTTGGATTTGCTGATCAAATTCAGAATGCAAGACTGCAAAGCAAGCAAAAGTCCTTTCCTTTCAGGAGTAAAGCTGGAGGAAGATGATTCTCCACCAATGGTAAACAATACACTGTATAGACAATTAATTGGATGTTTATTGTATTTGACACATAATCGACATGATATTTGTTATGTAGTAAGTGTGGCTTCTAGATTCATGGATCAGCCTCATGAGATCCATTGGAAAGCAGCCAAAAGGATCCTTAACTTTGTTCAGGGAACAAGGACACATGGGATCTTCTATAAGGTAAAATCTGATCTTGATTTGATTGGATTTACTGACAGTGATTGGGCAGGTGATAGCACAGAAATAAAGTCCACTTCAGGGTATGTGTTCATGCTTGCAGAAGGGCCAATCAGCTGGTCAAGCAAGAAATAGAGTGCCATTGCACTCTCATCTACAGAAGCTGAGTACAGAGGAGTTGTTAATGTAGCAACTCAGTGTTTATGGTTGCAGGGTTTACTTGGAGAGTGTGGTTTTGAACCTGAGTACTCAACTACCATCTACTGTAATAACTAGAGTACCATTCGAATCTGCAAAGATCCAGTTTAGAAGTAGAGAAACAGACACATTGAGATTCACATGCACTACATCAGAGAGCTTGTGCATGATGGCACCATTCACCTACTCTTCTGTTCATCTTCAGAACAAGTAGTTGATATCTTCACCAAAGCATTTTGTGAGAAGACCTTCAGCAATCTCAAATCACTGCTGGGGATTGCTAATCATGCTGTAAAGGCATGAGTGGAGACAAGATTCTACAATTTTGTTTTACAGCCCATGTTTAAGGGAGGATTTTCCCAAGTTGGTTTTGCCTCTTTCCTTGGTTGTATGGACTTGCAGTATGTAAAAGGGTGACTAAGACTTGTTTCTAGGCCCTATATTTTTTATTTATTACTCATAAATTCAGGCTTAAGGGGGGGTGTTAGACTAATCAAACCCATAGTATTACCCACTTAGACATTAATTCATTTATTTTTGTCTTATTTGCCTAGTTCATGAGTCCCACCATGTGCAAGTTGCTAATTGCCTATCCATAGAGGTCAAACTTGCCATCTTTGACTCATGTAGCACTTGGGAAAGCCTTAGGAATCAAATCTTCTTTATTCGTGGCCTCCTAGGTGCCCTTCTGCTTTTTCAGTGTTTTAAGGCACATAGGAAAGCAAGACTAGGTGAGGTGAACTTGTTTTTTGCCCCTTTCATCCTCCACTCTTTCCTCCATGCAAAAGCATGTATGATCTGCCATTCCACCACTCATTAGCTTGACCATGCGCCCTTGCCAATTCATGAGCCTCATGACAGATTTGGGATCAACTTTTTACACCTATGGGGGATTTGCCTATTTTGGGTAAGCCTGCTTTATGCTAGTTTTGGATGCCTCCTTATGCATTCGACCTCTTGATGTATTCTATATATTCAGCAACCTATGTTATTATAGGGTTGGCTATTGTACACTCAGTTAATGTAATTTTGTGTTACAGCTCCATATTCAGTCTCCATTGTTAGCAATTTTGCATGATCAATTAATAATTGTTGTGGGTAAAATTAATCTATTGCTGGCCTGAATTTCTACATTTATGTACTACCCAACCTCTCCATTGTTTTAAAAATATGTTCTTGCAAATGAACACCAATATTGCCTTTCCTAATCGCTTCGTTGTTAAGGATTCAAAGAACTTAAGAAAAAATATGATTGAATTCACTTATCATTGAGATGACACTTTGACATATTCTTGATAACTTTAGGTCCGTGAGAAACGTTTGACCGTAGAGAGATCATAGGATCATTATTGACTTATAATCGCTATGAATTTTTGAAGCCATTATTTTCTAAGAAACATGTAATGTCCCTAAATCCATAAAAAAAATGTAAGGTCAATAACACTACTAACATCTAAGGGATATCTATAATTATCTTCAACATTGTATAAACTTAATATGTACAATACTTGTATTCATGTTCTCGTTTTGTCTTGTAGGTTAATACATGGCGTTCTATTTTCTTATGGTGATATTTACCTCCGTTTATTTGTATACTGATGTCTCTTGTATATTTATGTTGTTTTATTTATTTCATACTGTTTTATAATGGATGTTGTAAATACGTAACCTAGTAATTTTTACTAAAAATACGTGGCTAACTTACTTTTGCTTCTAAAAGGAAGGAGTGGTTGGATTTACCTAACGACTCGATCGAAAAGGTATGAAGACTCCTACAACTTGGGCTTACTTAGTTCTTATGAACTAATAGATGATGTATCCGTGGTTTTGCAAGTGTCATGTAGTTGATTCTATGCTACATGTGTGTACTAAAGAAGGGACAAGAACTAGAAAACAAAGGTTCTAAACCCTAAGAACTAACGGTTAAGTTCTTGGTGTAAAACACAACCAAAATAAACAAAGGCATAAGACTCTAGGGAAAGGGTAAAAATCGAAAAACTTAGTGAGATGTAGTTGTAACATTAATGTGAGCCATGTGATGGGATTGTGGCTCCCACCATGCTGGAGCATGCTTAAAACCATTTCTAGGGTTTCAAAATTCCTCCTTTTCATGTTAGAGTAGGTGAGGGAGCGAGATCCCTGGCTGTGGTTTCGATGCTAGAGCGTTGAAAAGGAGTCACAGGTTTGGCCAAGCTACTCAGGTATGTGCTCATTTCATGTGGTTTACAACATTTTACTTGTTTATTAATTTGCAGAGACATACTCTTACATTTGAGTGGCTTTTCATGGTAGGTTCAACATTGGAGCAGCTTGCGATTGTGGGAAAGGATATACAGTCAGACCACCACATGGTAATCCCATACACAAGGAATATTAGCCTTTGTTGGTCATTATGTGGTTTGAAAGGTTATGGGGGTTCTCTGTTTATATTTTTAATGGATTCCCATTCAGAAATTCCAAGGTTTGGGAAGAAAGGAAGCTAGGACCATCTGTGGGGTTTAGGGTTTTTATAAGCTTGTTCAGGCAATTGTTAAAATTGTGAACTTAATATTTATTGTGGTGAAATAAAACCCTATGTATTTATTTTCGATAGTTGTATCGTTACTCTGTGTTTGATTTAAGTTATGAAAGTCGTGGCCTGCTTTAAAGTCCGAGCAATATTTTAATAGTAAGAATGGATGCTCTGTAATTGGTTGTAAATGTTTATTTTTAAGAAATGAAATCATATAAATTTTGATTTTTAGGAAGAATATTTCAATTCCTACACTATAACAAATATACCCTTTTGGGGATGGTTTTGGCTTGCGGTCGTTTTTCTAACACCACCCACCCCGCCCCCCCCCAAAAAAAAAAAAAGGTCCCGAGAATTAGACTTTTGGGGAGGGGGATAAAATCCCGCCCCCAAAGGTATTGAGAATTGGGGTTTTTTTTTTGGGGGGGGGGGCGGGGGGGGGGGGGTTTGGAAAGACCATCCCAAAAAAGTCCAGCATATGTTTTTGGGGGGGTCTTGGAAAGATCCCCCCTAAGGGTTTAGTTGATAGTTTTTAAAGTTAGAGGTATAATTAAAGTATTATATGTAGTATAATATATAATGGGATCACAAAAAGAAAATCCAAGCATAGAAATAATAGATGCAATATTTTGACTTTGGAAACCACAAGGGATAAAACAAAACAACCTTGTGATAGAGATCTTAGTTCAAAGTAGACCATACATCCAAATACATAGTAATCACATATATCAGAAGATAAACCCCAAGAACAAAGGAGAAACTCCTCCAAAAATAGGGAACCCCAGAAAAATACTTCTTCTAGCTGGTAGCGTACTTCTTCCTTGAGTTGAGTGAAATTGGTTGGGTGAAAACGAGTGAGGAACCAATCTGAACACCAATTGTCATAGAGAAAATAAGCACATATCCTTACTGTAACTTGTATCATTTTTCCTATTGATGACCACGCACATCAAGGATCCTCTCAACTTCCTATACAGTGGGATCCACCAAATATTAATAAAAAAACAACATCACTTATATTTGTTACCATCAATGTAGACATGTACTCACAGTCCATCATGTTATATCTACTCAGGATCTCAACTGTATTCTTCTCTTAAAGGAGGAATACCTCATTATGTCTCAGACACACCTCCAATACCAATACATTGTATAATGGTCCAAGATCCTCATCTTGGACTCAAGGATAACTTCCTTTCCACCTGTTAATAATTCTCTCTATCTCCTTAGAAGTAAATTGAGTAAATGATCACGTCCTTCAGGACTAAAAGGATATAACCATTTCTAGAGTCTTCCATGACTCCAACTAGATGCCAACTAATTCTCATGATCATCAATAGAATGAAGAATTATAGCAAAGAGATCATCATTCATTGGGTCCTCCTTCCAACCATCAATTTACATATGAGTTCCTCTAGACCTTGGGGTCATGCGTACACATATGACTGAATGTACTATATCCACGTCTATTTCATATTAGTGTTTCTCACTTTATCACAAAATCCATGCTCCTAGAAGATTTCGGCTTTTGAGCACCCTTCTCTCTCTCGAACGTTGAATATCAACGAGATCTATAAACAAACAAACTATATAGAATATTTTTTTTATTATTATATTAAGATGTTAATAACAGTGTTAAATAGAAACAAAGAAACTATATAGAATATTATTGTTGTTAACATTCTATATAGTCTATAAGTCGGTTTACGGTTAAGTCAATTAGAACAATATAAGTCATAAGATTACCCACCAAATAATTGGTTTTTGCAACCCATCATTGACATTGACAAAAGTGGTTTTTTTTCTAAAAGGGTAGGGGCCTGACAGGTCGTCCCGGGCTCTGGGCTGGTGAGCTTCTCATGGAGTCCAAACACCCAGAGCCCCCACATAACCTTTTCACTACACATTGATTAACATTGATATGGCTGGTATTTATAAACACAAAATATATCAACTTCTCTATCGATGTGGGACAAATCCAAAACACCAACTTAATATGCACCGTTCATTCCAGCTCTAACAATTGCTGAGTCTCTTGGTTGAATTTTGCCACATATTTCATTTCATCGATTGCCCTGCTTCCTGCATCAATCACCGTCCATTTCATCAATCACCCTGGAATATAATCAATATCGATGGTTGAATTGGGGTTTAAACAGATCAATTGGTGAAAAAATATGCCCAGCTTGGTTTCTTTACCATTTGACAATTATATTTACATTGAATTTCAGAGGAGAGATGGCATGGACAATTTACAAGAATTAGAGGTGGTCAAGTATATGACCATACCACCAATTTTGAAGAGGCATAAGAATTACAGTGGAAATCATTGGAAAATCAATTTGAAACCTACTCTTCTTCTTAATTTAATAAATAGTGATCTGTTATAATTGATTGCATATTTTGTGACCAAATTTTTATTTTACATAAACCATCATGTGCATAGATATTGAAGAAATCATTTATTAAGGGTTATGTCCACCATTCTTGAGCGTAGGAACTATTTGGAAACACTCTGTCTATTCCAAAAATTGATATTGCAAGCATTTCAGATAGGGAGGGTGAGGAAGATTCATGGCCCTCTTGTTGAGGTCTAGAGGGATCAAAACAAAGTATTTCAAGCCAATATATTCAACCCATGAAAACCTTTGGTTCACAAAGGAATTCAAAGATACTGAAGTGTCCAAATACTGAACTATTAAATTGCATTTCTCAACATTCTAACCACGATATTTTATTTTTTAACCCTATTGCAAAATTTCAATAAATAACACATCTAGACACCCAAACAAGCATAGCTGATGCAAAATTATATTCTCTCATCTTCAACATTGAAGATCGGCTCAAAAAGAGTGAAGACATTTTATAAGCAATTCAATTCCTTAAGTTAAATTAATGTTAAATAAATCTAGAAGGTTCTAGTTACGTTATGAGTCATAAGGACAAGAGCTTAGTCATGAAACTAAATTTGCATGTTGGAATAATTCGTTGGAGAAGCTAGCAGATAGGATGTGGACTTATCTACTTGGTTAAGTAAAGATAGGGTAAAGGTTCCTAAGTTTAGAATTAGTTGCATAATTCTAGGAGGTTTGTTTAGTGAGCTAGAGGCATTGGCTTCCAGGATTTATATTGTAAGTCTAAGGACAAAGTAAACTTGGCTTATTGAATTTATTGACCAAACGAATGTGAAATCAAGCCATGGACAGAAATGAAATTTCTCTGAGTAGAATACGCATGTACAAAAATGATTTGATAAAATAGTGTTTCATTATATTATGGATTTTTTATGTGTATGTTTAGTGAAAGAATTATATTCTATGTGATATCTCAGGAAATGGCAGAATGTCATTGTTTGTGTAGAGTTGAGATTAATAGAGTTTCATTATCTGTGTGAGGCAAGAATCTAATGATAGGTTGGCATTTTAATTTTTCATGAGAGTGGTAAATCCTGAGCTAAGGATTTGAGATAATTCAGTGAGGAATAACCCTGTGTATATTAAGTATGTATATGAGACATACATGATAAATATATGTTGTAAATATAGATAGAATTCAAATTCAGCTAGAGGACTTAAGGAAAAGGGGTTGATGTTTGATAAACACTGGAAGAAAAAGAAGAGGAACTCGTTTCTGACACTTGGTAACTTAAACTCATAACTGATCTAATGATGACCAAATATCAATTCATGACCCATTCTTTATTGTTTCATACCCTTTGTTGAATTGTGGTCAAATCCTTGTATATGGTGGTAGGACAAAGATAATTTAAATAAGTGATTATTATACAATGAATGAAAGGATATGGTTGCATTCTTAGAAGCGGTGAGAGAGATCATGGTTTCCTCTTTCAACTAGATCGATGCAAATTACTTGGAAATTGCTATGCGGGAGCATCTTGTATATGTTGAGTATATTAGATCTATATTGCCATAAACGTTTGGGAAATGGAAATGTTAAGGGAAAAAATCAGCATCTTGTGAAACGCAAACAAAATGCTGAATCCTCGTGATAGTTTTTTATTATGATTCCTTTGAGCATATTCTTTGTGTCTACAATGTAATAAGATGGTGGCTTCAAGTGCAAATTGAGTAGTATGTATTTAAACATATTTTTTATTTTAAAATTCAAAATTATTTGTAGATTGGTTGTTTTGTACAACATAAAAGGTCTCGCCCTCAATTGAGTTAAGAAATCAGCTTACTATTATTGTTATTTATTTCATATGAATTTGTTTCTAGATGCAATCTTATTCCTTTAAATATTTAATTTTGGTCACTTTGTTATTCTTTCTACAATGTGGAAAATAAATTACATTAATGTTAAATATGATCAAAACTGATAATTAGAACTGCAAATTACATCATGTAGAAAACATTAATGGAGTGCCTTAAGAAACTCTGGGCCATTGACATTAAAAGCCAAAGTATTTAGATAGAATATGTTACTGACTCATACAGCTATCAGAAGGTGAAGTTATCAAAACCCCTGATCGATCACTATAAAGCTCCTGAAACCTATTTGACTTATCATCTAGAGTACATATTATAGCCATAAAGATATCCTTTGTAATCTTGGTTCATGGTTGGTTTACATCACATGAAGAATATTTATCTCTTCCATTATGGTAAACAAGAAGCTCATTTTATTTTTGCTTATTGTGGTTTTTTTAGTTTTGGAAAATTAATGATGAAAATTTTCAAGGATTAGAGTGAAGAATGAATAATTTGCATGTGCATCATTTATGCATTCATAGTGACTTATGAAAATCCTATACATTTTGAATTTTTTCCTGCATTAACTTATTTGTCAATGTATTTTTAGCGAGAACTTAAAACCTATTACATATGGATGTGGATACTATATCAAAACACCAAACTGGTGTCTTCAGCAAGATGGACAGTATCCCCTTCCATTTTCTACTACCCAATGGTCTCTTGTTGGACATGGGATTTACCTATCCTCCCTGGAATTGATTGTCTTTGATTGACTAAGCACAACAAAATATATAAAGGCTATAGGATTACACTCACATTCTAATATCTATAAGTGTTTTTTTTTAACCACTCTACAATATTAGGATCTAGCTGAAACTCTACCACCCCTTCTCCATGATGAAACTCAGAAGAATTTTTATAGTTTGTGATGTTGTATAGATTGAAAGAGAATTTGTATGTGATTCTCTCCCATGTGATCTTGTGGGGATGAATTCTAAGCTTATGAGTCAGTACATTGACTTTGTTGCTGATAGATTGTTGGTGAGTATGCTTCGAGGTTTTATATTTTTTACTCTTCAAAATCATTACATTCTTATGATTCATATATTGATTTAGTAGTTCCATTGTTGGGTTGGTTAGGGCTTGATTTGTAAAATATTTTTGTGATGCATTCAGGTTTCCTTGGGTTGTGCTAAAGTTTATCATGTGCTACAGAGTCGTCTTTTTCCAAGGGAAAAAAAGACAAATGTAGTGATTAACCATTTTGGGAAACATTTTTTGTCTTCAATAGATTTACAAATGACTAGTTTGGTCCATGGTATAGCCACTTATTTCACGAGCAACTTCGTATAGGCCATGTTAAAAAGGTTGAATGGAAGGAACTAAATTACCCCGGATAACCCATAGAAATACATAATTCACCAGATACAGGATGAGGACGCAACCTCCAAAGTATAAATATGATTGAATTGCATCACAATCCCTAAGAAATATACAAATATAACTCCAAGTAACTGCAAAAGTAAACAACATCAAGTACTTACTTTATCTTTGTCATGAGCATGTGTGTCCTAAATAAGTATATACATATGTATGCAAAATGAGTTATACAATAATTCTCAGTCATTATCCATGTTTGTAGGAAGTTACACCATTTATATATTAGACTAGGCATATGAGATATAATTTCAAGTTCCGAGAACACCAATCTAATTTTAATGCTAGGTAGACGCCAAAGGCACAAAATAAAAAATACCCAACATGCCTAAAATATTTATACCTCTAAGATCAGCCAAGGTTTTGAATTTAATGAAAAGGTCGGCTGAAATGCATGTGATGTCCACAAAAATCATCTCCCATGCGTCGACTGCAAAGAATATGTTCGCACTCCCAAGCTTCCAAAAAATGAAGGTTGCTTCTTATGTTTTCCGTGGAGGCCCATACAAATGCACAAGACTTAGTAATTATGACAAGATTCAGTGATATCATGGTTTTGAATGGGTAGATATAGTGGAAAGGTTGGCAGAACTCAGCATGTGGCCCATTATTTCATTCCATCAGGTTACGTAGAGATTCACCATCTCTAGTGGAAGGCTATATCGATCTTTGCTTGTCTTCAAACCATCTCTTGGATAGTCCCTATGGAGTTCCCTCGCAAAAATTCTAGACCAGAGATGGGAACCCTCCTATTCCTGCTTGGCATAAGGGTGTTGCCATTCTTGTGTGCAATTGTTCCATTTGAGCGTTGCAGTATTCAATTTCAGGTTCACTCAGGATAAGGACCTACTGGGTAAGATTCATACTCTACCTTCTATATGTGTGTGTGTAACCTATCCTGTAACACTCTGTCTATCCACCACCCCCTTGTCTTGGTAGCAAATTTTATTTGCGTAGCTCTATTTTTCAACCCGGACCACACTCTTGTTACATTTAGAAGTTCCAGAGCTTTGTCCCACAACTAAGCTAGTTTTTTTACAAACACCTATGCCCGTGGTTTTAAACTCTACCTGACCCATTACCATGCTTCTCTTCATCTCTCGATGACAGACTTCCTGTCTGTAATCATGCATCCCTGAAAGGATCATCTCCATGCATCCATCCATCCCGTGTCTGGAAGGTTGGAACCTATGAGACCACCCCTCCGATTTCATAAACAACTCGTGGAAAATAAAAAACATTACAAACATGAAATCCCTGAGTCAGTCCAAGACAACATTCAATGCGCTAAGAGAGAGGCTGAAATAGAAAGAATCTTTCTCGGACCAAAGGAAATTAAAAATGAATTCAAGGATTAAAGTACCAGATCCTTCCTCCTATAGAGGTGGACTCACTCTTTATCAGAAATCCCTAGAACTATAATGGTCGCAAAAGATGATCCTAGGAAGAACTTTAGTGGAAAAGGACAAACGACATGCGGAAATTCTTCTTCAGCAGGAAAAAATCATGATGCTCCTGCAAAGGATTCTAGACAATCAGGATGAATTAGCTAAGAGACTAGGCATGAAGCTCATGCCTCATGATCAGTCTGTCGATTGAGCATAATTTTATTTTAGTATCAGTTCTAGTTTATTTCTGTTTTAAAAAATATTATAGTTAAATGGTGACATTTTTTTTCATGGAAGATACATTTCTAAGACTCATAAATAACTCAGAATCACTCTAGTACTGTCTCGCTTCCTTTCGAGGGAGACTGCCAGTTTGATTTCCAAGCCTGTTTTCCTAGAAATGGGAGAGCTTGTTTTTTTTTTCTGTAAATGTCTATTTTTGGAAATAGAAGGCAATAGAAGGATAAACTAATTTTTTTTTGCAAGTTACTACTTACTCTTTGTTATGCTATTTATCTATCAGAAACTTTGTTGGAGAAAGGACTATTTTTTTTAACAGTGCAACTATCATTTCATTAATAGGTTGTTAAAAATAAAATTAAATGTATATTCGATGCAATAGGGAAACAATAATTTTAATGTTTTCTTTTTTTAACTTATTGAAGACCTCCAGAGTCTTTATTTACAAGAGATCTTAGCTAATTGGAAATACAAATCTATGTGTATCTACAGAATGTAATTTTGTTCTCTGTGGATGAAATAAAATTATGCTTTTTTTCCTAGGAAAAGAAAAAGGATAAACTAATTTACAAAAAAGAGAAAAAAAATTAATGAGAATATGATAGATAGACTGGTTATTCCACATATTCACAACACAACATCTCTTTTCACATGCAACGAAGATTATATAATATTGATGTATTACAAAATTAGAAAATGTTCCCATGGCATATAATGGAAAATTGTGCCCAAACTTTTAAGTAAATGTAAAGATTAATCCCGAACTACAAAAAATTTAAACTCTGTTCTAATCTAACTATAGATATTCAATAGATCAACTATTGTCACTTGATACAACATCACAGAAATCAATAGTCACACTGTATAACCACTAGTTACATAGTTCAATGTCATCCTTATGCCAAGAAATGAAGTTGAACAAAGCATCTTCTAGATTACATAATGCGCTAATGGGACATGGTAGATCTATATTTCCAAATAGAGGATATAAAATTTCTATTGGACTCACAATATAATAGCCTTTTCCAATAGGGACACAATGTACCATTGCGTTTGGGCCAGACTTATGTATTGTCTCCCTTGCAACTTTAACCCTCGAGTTTAATGCAATGAGAAATCATTTCTTTCCTTCCAGCCCCAATTGGGAAGTTGGTGTCAACTCATTAACATCAACTTGACCTTGCAAATAAATGAGACAAACTAAGATGCTTGGAAATAAGAATTTAAACATTGATGATCCTAGATTAAATAATTACAATCTTACGTGAATTGGTGTTTTCATTTTGTCAATTTGTAGTTTCGATGGAACCATTGGTGTTTTTTGTACCAAATGTTGATCATATTTTGATGGATGAATCTATACCCAATAGACAAATATTTCTAATATATTGATAAAATAAAATAAAATTGAACTAAATTACGAAACTTTTCAATACTTATTAGCGATGATGGAGTGAGTATGCATTGAAGTGAATTTCTTTTGTATTAATNTTATGTCCCATGTATTACTCTGTCAAGGAAACAAAATTTAATATAAATATATATATATATATATATATATATATATATATATATATTCAAAAGATGAAAATAAACTACTATTTAAAATAATAGTTAAACAACTAACCTCCACCACATGCATGATTTCAACATGAGCATTTTGTACAATAGGATACTCTTTATATGAACAATAAGATATTAGAATTCAGATCATTAGTGTGAAAATATTTATAGTGAGACAAGATTAAATAATTGGATGCTAGCACTTTCTTTGTTGACCACATGTTCTCTCTCCATATTTTCTACTCGTTTCAGTAGTTCAGTTATTGTTGTTTTCAAAGATGTGATTTCCTGTGGTTTTCCTTTCACTATAGATTGGCTTATAGTTAGTGCCTCCTTGTATGGAATTTTTCCAAACAAGTTAGTTGGTGTAAATCCTAATCTAATGCCATGACATCGTCCTCTTGCATCAACCCCTAGTACCTTAGCAAGGGAATCGTCCCTAGATCCAATGTTTTGAGATGCAACATCTACTTGTGCTTGTTCATTTTTTTGCTAACATTGACATACAATTAAATCGGATCATAGAAGAAAACATTTCTAACATGTAAAATGAAATTTTAATCAATATCTAAATTAAAATTTTTAGTACATACTATTGTTTCTCCTACAGCTGATATGATTGTAGTGCCATCCTTCTTTTGATGGCACTTCTTCCATAAGCAAGCCCTAATAATGCTTGTAGCTATATCAAGAGATCCTATAGATTTTTTCTAGTTGCAACATGTAAAATAGTATAGTTAAGTTGTGACATTACAATGAAACTAAAATATGCTAATATTTCTCATATGGGATAAAATATCATCACAATTGTTTACCATATCATCTTCGACCCATTGATAACCTCGATGTCCAAAAGTGTGCAAGTCCCTCTCCTTTTCTCTATTTTCCTTGTTTTTTTCCTTATATCATAGAAATCAATTGAAAATAACATATATAAGTCAACATCACAAGCCAATAGACATTCTGAAAAACTTGATTATATAATATGTGAAATTTTTTCTTACCAAGAATTCAGTGGCGGTCCATGATAGGACGGATTCTCTCCACACTGTCTCACGTATCCTAATTGGAGGAACATTTTTTAATCTTTACTCTATTGACTCATAAGGGTCACAGTATTTTTTTGTCAACCGATATCTATGATTTTTTTCCTTATGGCCAATGGATTTCATACAATATTCTTTAAGGACCGGAGGGATTATGAATTTTTCCTGCAACATACAAAAATTGCATTTTTTGATGTCATACATGGTTTGAAAATAAAATTCAAAATCATCCAAAAATATAAATGTTGAAAAATATACACTTAATATATAATACTCACATTAATAATGTTCCACAATTCCTCCCTTAATTGATCCAAAACATTCCTCCAATCAGAATAATTGATTGGAACCATTTCCCTTGCGAGCACACCTAATGAACATATATTCACAAAGTTTGGGCCAATTGGTTGGTTCCTTTCATTGATATGAATTTTGATCTTTTCCTCCAAGTTATTGATTTCTGCACATTTAGTCGCTCCTCTACCTTTCTTCTTGACTTTCTCTGTCGATGCTTGTGTAGAGGGATATTCACCTTGTATACTAATATCTTGTTGGAATTGTTCTTTGTGAACATCTTCTATAAAAGAAGGGGGCGTAAAGGTGTTATGGATTTCTAAGTCATAAAATTTTATTTACGAAGAACTAGAAAATTATATATTAATGAACTTACCTTTTTCTTCATGTTGCTTCGCCTCTTTTTGTGTCGAGGGATCTTGTCGAAGCATTAGCCATCTGGAAATGTATCTTTCAATCCTCATCCCATGGTATTATAGATCTTATTGTTTTTTGTGATTCTAGGTTTATCATCCACTCGCTCATCTCCCAGAAACTCCCTTCAAATAGACGACTAAAGCAAGTTCTTCAGAAAATACAGGTACTAACTTCTTCCTTTTTGCAAATCCATTTCTACCATATTCTTAGAGGCCAGAATAAAGAAGCAAATCTAGCTGCTAATGGAGCGGTCCCCTTAGGAAAATGGGTCTTATGTTTGAATGGGGAGACAAGCACCTTTCTACTCCCATAGAACCAATGGTCAGATCCACAACTCTCAAGGCCCAAGGTTCAATTTAGGGTGGAGAACTCCAAGGCCCTGAACTGACATTAATACACGTCGCACCATGCAAACAAAACCGTTCAATGAATCCGTTTGTTATGAAAAAGAAAGAATGGGTATTTTGTATCCACGCGTGACCTGCGATGGAGGAGATCATCTTTGCAGGCTATGATGTCTATCATAACCCCTCCTCTACTCTGCTATGTGGGAGGGATATGTGCGACATTCCACCGAGACGCCCTCATATGCTTGGTATTCAGGGAAGCAGCCATATGTGGATGATTATAAGCCCCATTTGGTGGAATAATCAGGATATTAGGCTTGGATCTGATATTCAAAAGTTCTTCATTTACTAGCCTCTTTTGCTGAGGATGGATTTAAGTCCGGAATCATGATCCCCCGACCCTTACCCTCTCTTAGAACTTACAACAGAAATAAGGGAGATTCATAGAAGACTCTGTGCTCATACAAGGTTAATCCAACACCTGGATGAAGAAGGAGGATGCAAATTCAAGGAGGTAGAGGCAGACCTGCTTCAGACAAGACGAGAATTCAATGAAGTACTCTGGAATACAGAGGAAGGAATTCACGACAAGCTCATAGATCTAGAATCCACAATTGAAAGTTTGGAGGGAAAAATCGCAAAGCTCCAGGAGGAAAAGAAACACACCCGGTCTGAAATTCATCTTGTTGAAAATCCTACTTTTCGTCATCATTGATTTATGGATTATAGCTTTTATGATGTTACCTGCTAGTATTTAGTTTGCTTCTTTTCATATGTCTATTTATTTGACTGTTAGTTGGGGCTTTCCAGATCTAGTAGTGGCCTCTATCAGTAACTATGTCTTTACTCTCAAGTAGTAGAAGTATTCCCATTTTTTGTGATTGATAATTTTTCTTTTTTCAAATAAATCTCATATGTAACCTCTTGGGTGGCTCAACCACAGTTTTATTAATATAAAACCTACTTGTTTCTGTTAAAAAAACAATTTAAATTAAATAAAAATAATGATATACTTCAATCACAAACAATCACTTACCTCCATGTATCCAATTGTACAAATATTGCATAGCAAAAAAAATAAATTCTATCATCACTCAATCTCTAGGTGAAGGTACATAACTATAGAAATTTGTTTAAATGATTAATCTATCTAAAATGTTTCAAAAGTAAAAGGGAAAACTATCTGTGAGGAGTATCTGCTAAAAGGAACATATTTCATAACTTGAGAGAGAGAGATAGGTTTAGAGTGTTTTAACTTTAGGTTAGACACATAGAGTATCCAACAATATATCTTAGTCTTGAAGATTGAAGACTCCTCAGCCTTAGAGGCTGCAACCAGGACAAGGTCTACACATGCATCCCCAAAGATGAACATGACAACGGTCTTGCACTAGTGGAAAGTGCAATACAACTCTAGTGGTCACAAAACAAACACAACCCATCTAAATGAATGTCAAACAATCCATGAATCATCTAGGAAGAGCCACCATAATCCACGGTCAGCCCTAGGAGAAACCAAATTTTTTATAGAATTTTTAAAATTTTGTAGAAGAGGAACTGGCTATTTTGATTTATGTCAATAAATAAACCATAAAATGCATATTACACTTACTAAGAATATGATAAAATTTTGTACAAAATGTAGCACATAATGCATATTACATTTAAAATTTTGTAGCAAAGGAACCACTATTTTGATTTTTGTCAATAAAGAAACCACATAATTTTTTCAGTCCCTATGTTGAGCGTATGATAACTTATTATAGTGTTTGTTGTTTTAAGTTATTATTTTTTTTCATGAAATCATTGTTAAAATACCTACAATAACACAGAACATAGAAAACATAACAAGAATGCAGTGAAACTTAAGTTATACCTCACGCAATTCACCTCAATATATCCCAACAGCTTAGCTTCAGCTTTCGTGGTGTTGAATACTAGAATAAAAGAAAGTAAATGATGGCCTGTGCAAAAATAAAATGTCACCCTTTCCCAACAAAAATATTCATGGGAGATAAAATGTGAAAAGTTAACCATGGACTATGTGGGCCATGACATTGTCTAGAGAGGATACAACCTTGTTTGTGAGAACAATTTGTGGAGATTTGTGGTGTTTACTTTCTGTTGGGAACATATACTTATAGTTCCATATATATAGTGATTCCCATGCTTTATCTCAGACAATATCAAGGTTTGTTGCAACAAAAAAGGGAGCTGCAATCTACACCTACAAGAATATACTACAACATTGTTGGGTACTCTCATTGTAGCCTTCCTTCTTGTTATGACTGTGCATAACATTTCTGGGTAGTGAAGGAGGGCGCTGCAACATAATAAGGGATTATGCAATATTATTTGTCACTCATGGTGTTTAGAAGAAGACGATTTGGTTTGTTTTGAGGAGATGGCAGGGCAAGGCAAATACCAAAGAAAAATCAAGACACCAAAGAAATGCAACTCACTTCCATAAATCCTTGTGCAAACCCAGGAATCTACAGGTTAGAGTTAAAGTAATTTCATATTTGCTTGTCCACCTTAGAAATGCTATTACAGTCATTGTAAACTCAAAGTTATATCAATATGATACTTAGGGTTTATTTTCCCTGTTATTTAAGCAAAGCATTCTCTATTGCATTTACTGTTCACTGTTAGTGCTACAGAAATCAAGATCTAAAAAATATAGTCAATATACAAGACAAACATTAAACAAATGATGGCATTGATTTGTGTAAATACTTCAAAAATTTTGAGATCCAAAACAAACAGGCCAAATTATCCGTGTTAAACATATTTTCGCACTGTCTAACTTTCTTCTGCAATGGAATTCTAGGTTTCTGCATGTTCCCTTTTGCATTCTATCTTTCCAGAATGTCGGAATGTAGGAATCGGAAGTCGTCTTTCCTCCTTTCTGCACTCTATCTTTCCGTAATGCAGGAATCGAAAGTCGAATTTCCTCCTTTCCACACTCTATCTCTCAAGAATGTGGGAATCGTAATTCATCTTTTTGAATTTCGACACTTTCGAAACAAGAGTTTCTGCACAATGCTTCTTCCTCCTTGTCGATCTAGTGCAGCCTTGATATCAATTGTTGATCTAAAAATGTTGAAAACATCCTGATTGTTCATACAACTTACTTTTTCATGCAACGAAATGGATTTCTGATTGTTTGATAAGTGTCCCCACCAAATCAACGGTTGATTGCAAAAAAAATTAAGTGCATTCCATAGAATATCGCGTACATGAAAATTGTTTAAAGGCTTGCAACTTCTCTTGGAGATATCACTATAAATCCTCGGCCTTCCCCATTATCGATACCCACTCTATGATCTTGTTTTATTTGAGTGAATGGTTAAGGTTTAACCCTCTACAAAGCTTCAGTTCATTGATCACTAACAGTATCAATTCTTCTTTGTAATTTAGAAACTATGGAAATCCAAATCCACAGAGTTTATACATAGGTTTATATGGAGTGGATGAAGAATGAATTCATACTTCTATAGAACTATATGAAGAAATGAAATCCATCAAAACCACACACAAAGCCTAATCCTCTGTTCTTTATTCAATTCACCAGAAATTCAAATACACATAGAGAATTCTACTTGTTCACTCCTCGCTCACTCTTCTTTGCACACACCTCTCATTCCTCCATTCATGCTATATGGAATTTCTCTCCCTCTCAATATCTATTAGCTATTAAAATCTTCTTTGAGCTAACCTCAAAAGAGCTATCCTAATATCTATGAGCTAACCTAAGCTTTCACAAGCCAACAATCTCTATAAGCTAATTAAGCTGGTAAGAAAATAACTCAAACTTATTTAAATACAAGAGGATTCTATTTCCAGATCCTATAACAAAGGATTACAGTCCTTATTGATCTCTTCTAACCACATGGCTCACAAATAACTCAATCCTAACTATTACATGTGGAAAAGGATCTATATTCCTTATCCATTTTATTCATCATTTACAAAATAAATCAAATTAAAAATTAGGTCTCTTAAGAGTTCCCTTGACCTTGTGAAGTCATGAATTACTTCTCCCTCTTGACCCTATGCTCATGCATCAACATATTAACATTACATTGAATACAAAAACCAACTAAGACTATTTGGCACAACTCATTGGTATTTTTTACAAGTGTTTTTAGGAAATCCCATAGCCAAATTAAATAAGCAAATAAGCCGAAAAATCAACAGGGTCTAATGGGGGCCATTACAATTTACTATCCAAAGCATATCCCCCTTGTATAAAAATCAAACCCTCTCACTTCCTTTAGATAAATATTGTTCATTAGTCATTGTCTCATCATATTGAGTGGAGACGAGAAATGTGTGAATGTGCATAGGAACCATGCACCACTGTCATTGTTGTACTCAATGGTTACTTTTGTTTTTCCATCGGCCTCAAATAAGAGTAAGTTCCATTCTTTCTGACCTCTGTGATATTTTCTCCCATCTTGGTAACCAGCACATGGGTGAGAGGCATCAACTTAGGGGTTTCATTAGTTGCATAACCAGTCCAATAAAGCGTAGAGAGTCGCATACTAGACCTCACATAGACTACCACACATACTAACATATCATGACCTAGTCAAGCAGTACACAATTAGTCTTCCAACACATTTACACACCCTTATGACACCCTTAGTAACCCACCGTAGTTCATGGTACCTTCATACACATGCTTGGGACCCTTAACAGTCCTCAAGGCACTTTCAACCAATCATGACAGTCCTAGCAGGCTTAAGACATGTCACAACCACTCTTAACTGGCTCAAGACAGGTCATGGTTTTCTCTAGCCTACTTACAATAGTAACGACACTGGCCTAGGTGCCTCCAACAATCATGTCCCAACCTAAGGGCTTCCAAATAGTCATGAACCAGCCCCAAGGTATTCCAAATAGTTACGACCCAATCCTAGGGCTTGCAACAGTCACCACCAAGTCCAAGGAGATCAGCATATGTCATGAATCATATCCTACCAGCCTACAAAGGTCACGACTTAGTCCAAAGGATCCACATAGGTCATGGTTTAATCCAATAAGCCCTAGTAGGTTGAGAGGAGGCCATGACTTGCTCATAAGTAGTAGCTGCAATAAATGCTAGGTAGCATCCCAATAAATAACATACTTTAGTAGAAACAAGAAATTTAAAAGTCAATCCAAGGAGCAACAACAAGCCCTAGACATCAAGCCAAGGAGAAACAAAAATCCTTGGGACAGTCAATGAATTGAATCTTCCATTTTCTATTGTCAAGACACACACAATGAATGATTAGGACTTGAATTTTTAATCTTGACAACTCTTCTAGAAGGGTCATCCTCTTGCCATACCTTTTAGGAGAGTTACCAAAACAAACATAAAATAATATTATGTTGACTTAAGACAGGAAATATGTTATCACCCAATAATTTTCATATGGTTGTGGTAGGAGAATCAATGGGGTAACCGATCCAAACCAAGATTTAGACGGTAATCTAGACTTTACAGTCAGAGAGGGATCTCTTTTTGTCACAAGAACATTCACATATACATTTGGATTTAATCAATCTTTCAGAAGGATAGATTTCTGATAGGGAACATATTTGTTTGTAACTTTAAATATTGTAAGACAGACGGATATCAAATACCAATGGGAAATGTAGTCACAGTATAAATCATTAAAGGATATTACACCAAATAATGAGCACTGATTTTCCTTTTGTAATCTGAGGAAAAGTGAGTGTATTATTCAGTCAAATATCTTCAAGGGGTTATAAAAGAAAGGAGAAAAATTCCAGTGCAGCAAGAGGCACCTATCAATGGATGAATCTCTTGAAAACACCTTTAGTAGAAACAACAATAAGGGTAATGACAAAAATGGAGCGTCTAACAAGGACGAATTCCACAACAATCATTACAGACACATTACGATTTTTATATCTGATGAAAGGTGCGCTTAATAAAATGAATTCCTCACATACAACTAGAAAGCATTATCAGAATTTACACATATGAAAATGATGCAAACATGAAACACAAACTCAATATGAACACTGTGATGAATCTTAGAAACTCAGAGCAACACTTTTCATTGACACTTCCAAGAAATTTTACATATCTATAATCCAAGCACAAAGGATTCAAAAATGAAATTCGAACCCTTCCTCCTCTATAGAGGTTACATTTATAGTGCAATTTACCCCCAATATGTATCTCAAAACAAGGAATCAAAATTAGTTACATTGCGGGAATCAAACCCGAAAGTATGTCCTAAATCCTAACAAACTCTGACATGGAAGATGTGTTGTTTCAAAAAAACATTTCAGTAAGGCACGTTGTGCTTCGCATGACCAATAAAAAAGGGAAATCTTGACATCTAGTCCTTTCTGGCTCTCTTGATGAAAACAACAACTTCAAGCATATTTTTAATAGACTACAGCTGAGTCAGCTATTGGCAGTCCTTCTAGGATGATGATTACTCAGTCTATGTATATCCTTCCATTTTTGATATGTAGGCATGGAAATCCCAAATAGATCCTTTATTAGAACATCCAGGTCAATCAAGGGGCTATGGCCAATAGCAAGGAGATCTGATTTGACAGTCCTAAATTGAGCCAACAACTCAAATTCTTCGTTGAGTTTATCGATTATTACCTCTCTCTTTAACCCACCATTCATACCCTAAAACTTTGCATGGTTTACTCTTTCCTATTTCAGTAGTTTGACATATTTTCTCTGAGGGATCATCTCTCCCTCTAGACCCCAAAACTCAGAAACCCTTTCTGAAATAGGGGTTGGAACAATTTGTTGAACTTTTCTACCCATTGCTATATAATTTCAATCCTAGTAAGTGCATTATGCAACATGTTGTTCGTTGTGGCAATTCTCCTTGTCGCGACCAGAACTAATATCATGTCAGTAATCCCTAGGGAAATTAGTTCTTCCCCAAAGGCTGAGTTCAGATCAACAATCCCCTTTTGGGCCTCCTCCCTAGGCCTTTGTGTTAGACTTTTCTGCAGGGACTTACATCTTTTGCTTGCTACCATAGCAACCTATTTATGCTCATCGAACATGACCAAATTATTTCCTAATGAGGGAATCTCCTTTATCACTACATCCCAGAGAAATTTTTAGTCCCTTGTAGGGGAATTCGGCCTATGACCCTTTCCCCAAATTAGGCAACCTTCTGTTTGACTGTCCTGATATCTTCAACAAAGTCTTCACTTTTCTTAGAAATGATCATGTCATTGAGCTCTTGATTGAACTCCTTGTATTGATTGATTTCCAGGTCCTTCAAGGACATGTCAGACATATCTTTAGTCTCCATAGTAGTGGGTCATCCATCCTCAGAGATGTTATAGTAATTTAATTCATCAATTCTCTTATTGATCTTTTCCTTCTCTTATTCCCATGTGCGCTTGTTAGCCTTCAACATAGCAAGGTGGCCTTTCAGATCAAAAAATTCATCCTGCAATGTCTCAATATCCGCTTGTAACTACACGATATGAGGAGGTAGATGTATGTCTTTCATAGGTGTCTGCTTTTCTTTTTGTAAGCCTGTATCTTAGCCAACGACTTAGCTAGTAAAATAGGATGCTCTATTTCCACTGGATTCTTAGATGCAAGGGTCTAATGTAAATCGTTTTGTGCTATTAATTCTACTACTTGGTCAGTTAGGAGTCTCACCTATAGGTTCCAGGCCTTGTTTATTTCCTTTTCCTGCTTCAATTGGGTCTCTCGTTTAACCACCCTTTGTTGGGACCTGAGATGGGATAACGCCTCCTTAGTTAAATCAACATATATGAGATCAATAAATCCCTTATGGAACACAACCTTATATGAGATTGAGAATTGATCCATCTTGAACTCAACCTAAGAAAATCCTTCCTCATTAGCGATGGATAGGTTCAGGGATTTTGTTGTAAGATTCCTAGAAGTAGTGAAAGAGACTTTTCTTCCTGATAGATTCCTTAGCTCCTTGGACTTCTTCTGAGTCTCAACCTTGGATTTCTATTTGAGCTTCCCATAAGTGGTCAACATTTTCCTTTTAGTCTTAAATTACCCTTCAACATCAAAGGAAAAAGAATAGTTCTGATAATTGATTAGAGGTTCCTGAACCCCTTTCTTCATTGATTGTGTGGTTCCTGGGGACTTTCTCTATGAGTGTGTAGTGGCTGGATTTAAAACCACTAGCGGTTGCATGATCACCATTTGATTTGAAACCTTTCCCCCAACAAGGTTTACTGAAACAAGATTAATTTCCTCTATCACTATCTTTAGGGAATCATATTCAAAATTAAACTCCTCCTCCATATTGATTACGTCCTCCTCTACATTTATCCTAGGATTCTTGCTAGGGGTGTGTTCATCACTTTCCAAATCCTCCACCTCTGATCGAGACTTTATGCTTCTACCATCACTATTTAGGGTCAAGGGAGTAGCTGGGACGGTACCTTGCACTTCTTTAGGAGCCTGAATTTTCTCTGTAGAAGTCCAATCAAAATCATAGGAAAGAGAATTTTGCTCCTGGGACAAGTTGGGGATCATGGAGTAAATAAAGACTGACCTTTGCACTTTGACATTCCTCTAGGAAATGATCCCCTTAGGATTATAATTTTTTGCATGAGTCACGTACAACTTCATGATCTACAAAACATTCTCCACCATTGGTAATTGTGCTAGCTTGTTCACAACGAAGGGCTTGAAATTAATAGGGTATTTGATCCAAGAGTCCTTCCTGTGAGAAGTAAAATGCTCCTCATCACTAGAAATCCTCTGTCTGATCAATTCTAGTGTGAATACTTAGGGAGTTAGGTAAAATGGTAGCATGAAAGGGGAAACTGAAAAACCATGTACTCGGTTAACATAACACTTCTGCATCAGGAACCAATCTCTAATACCCTCTTGTTGCAGACAACCTTCATGTCTTCTGATATCCTCTTCTCTTAAGGGTTGAATAGTCTGGAGATGCTGAGGACAATTCTGGCAATGAGAAAGGTGTAAGACTAGTCCTAGATCTTTTGGAGAGACCAGGGCCAGTATTTGAACACCTCTGGATCGATGCCCTCAAGGTTTTGCTGGTTAGAACTAACTATGATAGAAAATAGATACACCTGGTATCTAAAGTGCTTATCCAAATGAAACTTCTCAAGCTAAGAATTGATTTCTATGGAAAATAACTCATCAAACTTCATTCCTGATTTAGATTGACTCAGGTAAAGGGGAATTCCTAGAATTACTTCAGATACCATGATATCGCTATCAAGACTTAGGATTTGACTCAAGCAGGAGATGGATGATACGACATGATTTGTGAACAATTCATAGGAGAGTGGGGTGATAAGGGTCTCTCAGGGAACTAGGATATTCAAAATGGTCTAGAACAATTTATTCTTGGATTCTTGGTTGGCTTTCTTGACCACCAGTAGAATCTCTGATTCGGTGAAGGGGATCAGGTCCTACCATTGGGCTTCAGAGAGAACCAGGGAAGCGTTGATAGATTCTAGTGTAATTTTGCAAACGTCATGGGAGTGGGTATCATATAAGATGGCCTTCATGGTAAATGGGGCAATTGTTCTAATGTGAACCCTATTAAGGATGAATTTAAATTTACCAACAGTTCTGAATGGTCTCCGGAAAGTGACAACAAAGCATTCCAGGAATCACTGACTTTGGACAACCACAAACGAGGATAATAAGTGTTGTAAAGTCGATCGCAGATGATCTCCTCAGATGGGTCAAGGATTCTTACAGATAAGTCCATGGAAAAAATGTCAATTGGATGAATTACAAAACACAAAAAGGGTTGATAAATGATGAACGAGTACTTGGTGGTGACGGTCGATACCTCTGGAGGTTGCAGTTGTATCCAGCTGACTCATGCTTAGCGGACGTCGAATTTGTAGGGTGTTGGGAATATTAACAAACTGTTAATGTGAAGCGGATTAGCCTTATAAACCATCGGAGTCCATAAACGTGACCTTTGTACCTCCAATATTCAAGTGCAATATCCAATGGGGAGGGGCCCACCATATTTCACAAATTTGTTTTTTTATCTAAGGGTTATATTAATGGGTTAAAAACTTAAATATCTTGGCTTCAATATAAAACAAATATATTATGTGATTGATGTTAGAATTTGGTTATTATAAGGTGGAAGCTTGTATGGTGTAATATATGGTTGTCATGTCCTGGTAAAGGCTATTTTGGAAATCATATGGGTGTACTACATAAATATTCCGAACCATCTATTGGAAGGAAGTTGAGAGGCCAACTCTCAAGGAGCCAATTCGAGAAATTAGGTTGGTTTTATTTTCAAATGGCCAAAAATAGGCATTGGATAGATCTGAAAATGAGGTATACTTTTTATATTTGATTCTTCAATATGATATTTTAAAACATATGTATTCATTGTAATTTGTAGTGGTTTTTTCTTACATGATGTGCAAATTGGTTTTATGTAGGATGTCAAAGGAATATCAAGTCGGGGTTGAAGAATTCATAGAGTTTACAAAAAGGAATTCAGAGGATAATAAAACCACAAGATGCCCTTGTAAAAAATGTTGCAATGTTCCAGTATTGACATTTCAGGAAGTACAAGACCACTTGATGATTCATGGTATAATCAGTTCATATAAAACTTGGTTTTTCCATGGAGAGAGAGTTCCTACTCGGGACTATATATTTGATAAGAGAAAAAAATTCCACACAACAAATATGCATGATTTTCCTTGAGAAATTACAGATGTCGATGAACACATAGTCGGACATAAATATGATAATCTTAAAGATGAGATATTTGTAACATTACTTACAAATGATACCGAAGCTTCTGAGAATGACGATCATAATGAGGAAACCATGGTTGATGATCATATGGTTGAAATGGTGAATGATGCTTATCAATATTATAATGAAAATCCAGATGTGAATTGTGAAAATGGCCAAGTAGAATCAATGGAAGAAAAAAATTATATCAATCCATATCTAAAGTTAATTAAAGATTCCAAGGCACCATTATACCCAGGTTGCGCTAGTTTCACTAAGCTATCGACCAGTGTGAAATTGTACAACCTTAAAGTGAGAAATGGATGGTCTAATGCAAGTTTCACCTAGTTGTTGAAGTTGCAAAGAGAAATGCTTCCAACATGAAATACACTCCTAGAATCTACATATACTGTAAAATGTTTGATTAAATCATTGGGGTTGGACTATGAAATGATACATTCATGCCATAATGATTGCATTTTATATTGTGGAAAATATGAAAAAAAATGCCCAACATGTGATGAATTAGATGGAAGGTTGATGCCTGTTCTAAAAAGGTGCGTATAGGTATCCTGACCAAAGTGCTGAGGTATTTCCCTATAGTGTTGAGGTTGAAGAGAATGTACATGTATGATTTGAACTCTTATAATTCCATTATATCATACACCTTCATGTACTACAAACCTACTAAAAAATCATCTTCTTTAATATACTAAGTATTGTAATGTATATATGATTCTTTATGTTTTTGTTACAACTCTACATGTATTTCATAGAAATAGAGGTGGAATCATGAGAATGCATGTAAGGATGGAATAATGTGCCAGCCAGTTGATATCCCAGCATGGAAAACTATAGATTCTAAATGGCCTGATTTTTCCAACGATCCTCGCAATATACAACTTGCAATGGCAATGGATGGATTTAATCCTTTTGGAAGCTTGAGTAGTAGTCACAGTATATGGCCAGTAGTACTAGTCACATATAAAATTCTTCCATGGTTATGCATGAAAAGGATATTTTTTTTGTTGTCATTGTTAATACCTGGTCCCAAGCAACCAGGAAATGACATAGATGTTTATTTGGAACCATTAGTAAATAAACTAAAACTAATATGGGATGAAGGGACAAGGAAATGCAATCCTCATTCAATGTCATTTTCTAATATGAAGGCTATATTGATGTGAGTAATCCATGACTTTTTTGCTTATGGAAATATGTTGGGTTGCACGACTAAAGGGTTTTGTGCATGCCCTATATGTGGAAGGAACACAGATTCAATGTATATCAAATGTAGTAGGAAGTGTGTGTACATGGGACATAGGAGATATCTTCCAATAAATCATAAGTATCGTTCACAAAAAGGAGCATTTAATGGGAAGTTTGAGCATCTCATTGCACCTACAATTGTAGAAGTGTCATATTGTTTTATAGAAACAGAAGGAAGGGAAGAGAAATGGGGAAATACTAAAGGTACAAAAAGAAAGAGAAATTTAAAAAAGGTGAAAATTTGAAGACTATCATGTGGAAGAAAAGCTCAATTCTATTCAATTTACCATATTGGGAGGTATGTGCACACATTAACTTAAGGCCTAAAATGTACGATGCATGAAGGATTTCATTGTGTTTAATTTGAATATGTTGTTTAGTTTTTCTTTGATGTTATAATTCATTGATTTTTTATAGGGTTGGATGCAGAAACTCCTAATGCGTCACATTTTAGATAATGCACATAGAAAAAAATGTATGAGAAAATATTTTTGGAACCCTTTTTGGGAGTATCACCTATAGGTTTCCTTTTAGGCATTGAGAGTATCACCTATAGGTCCCCTGAAGCTTCCTTAACCACTATTAAAGAATTTTACATAATGTAGTTAGCAATCCCATTGACTACTTTTTAGTTGTTTGTGGCCATTGGTGGTAAATGAATTTTCTTTTAAGACATTAATATAAAACTATATATGAATTGCATCCTTTTTTTTTGTTAAACGGTGAAAAATTGAAGCACTTGTAGAATATTTCAAAATGTCTCTACTTTAAGTGAAATGCTCATATTAATTACACACACAAATGATGAAATTAGATGCCATGCATATTCTTAGGTTAACATACATTAGTTTCATGTTGGACCTAATATTTCATTCATGGATTGGTGATGTTTGTGAAACATTTTACTATATGAAGGCCCAATTTGTAGTAGCTTTGATTCTAAGAAAATTGGAATTACATTTTTTTGTTGCAAGGAGCGCTTGCTAATTTATCTAGAAGAAGCATCCTATGTTGTTAGGGTCTACCCAACATTGTTTGACTTGGAGTAATTGAATTGTCAAGAGATCTCACAGTATTCAGTTTTGAACTGCTCCAAAGTCTAGGATTCCTTGCAAACATCTCAAAAAAACTTATCGTAAGTCTTCTTCATCCAATTTCATCCCAAGAAATACGATCTTATTTATTCTTTTCTCATTCAAATCGCTATTCTTTGTTAGGGGAGCTACGTCTGCATGTGTTGTAGGGGCTGCAACTTCTTTAGTGGAGCCACTGGCTCCTGGTGTGACTAGACATTATGATGCATACAAGATTTCTATAGATGAAATTTCTTATACTAAATGTTTTGATAATGACAATAAGTCAGTTAAGAGAAATGAGGAATGTGTGAAAGTAGACACATTGATCCAAAAAGAAGCAACATAAACAGGAGGTAGTAAGAAACCTATGGTGTCTTCATATTCATATAAGTTCTTTATAAGTTTTTCTTCAGAACCTGCTAAATGGGTAGAGTAGAAGCAGATGGATCCACGGTTTGAAGATTCAATTTTAATGTCAGGCTCGCTTAGTAATAGTGTTTGGATGGGTTTCTACTCAATTTAGTCATGTTCTAACTTATTAGAACCTCTAAACTTAACCAATCCTCCCAAATGTCCCACAAGTGCTTGAACAAAGGCAGACTTCAAAACATTGGTGAACTGGATTACACAAAGATTTCACGTCGAGATTCTATAATTAACCTCCTTGCTAGTTCATCGGTGAACATGCCTAACAACCATCATATCTAGATCAACAGTGGACTTAAATTTTTACAGGGCAGATTTTATAAAGTATCACGCCTAACAGGAATTTCTTCTACCACTCTAGTTCACCCAGTGAAATAGTTCTCTGCCATTGATATGCAACGATATCATTCTTAACCATTGATCTTCTTCATCCTTGTAACGTTTAGTTTCCAACTTCACAACCAATTCGCCTTTAACTTTCTCGCTAATTAGTGAGCGAAATTCCTATTTCGTTGTTGATCAACTCACCTCTTGATCAACTTCGTGAACTTGTAACCTCATTAACCAATCTCTCTTACTCCATGGATCTGCCTTGCAATGCACAACTAAAAGTGACTTACTATGTGTAAATAATTCCTTCATCCTCTGCACCCAAAATCAATGAATTCTACCTGCAATACTTTTCAATACTCAAGAAATTGCTTCATTCAACTAACCATACAGTCAACGTGGTCAGAAGATATGATTTGAATGGGAAATTGCTTCCAAACTCAATCAATAAACTCAATTAAACCACAAAATACATGGATACGATCTTATTTCACAATGGTCCTTATTCTTAACCTAAATACAATGGATCGATACATAGACCTCTCTCTCTCTCTCTCTCTCTCTCTCTC
>LPNX010468239.1:38067-72149 GCA_001517045.1 Pseudotsuga menziesii | reverse complement strand
AACCAACAAAATAAGATTGATGCCCCTTCTTGTCAAATTTATTTCTAAGCTCATTTGGAACATGAGCATATGTGACACAACCAAAAAATTATAAATGAGAGATATTGTGATTCATGTGTGTCCATGATTCTTGAGGAACTTTGTTCTTCACACTCTTTCTTGAACATTGGTTCATAATATATACAACAGTTTCCATTGCATCATCCCAATATTCATTTGGAAAATGCTTGGCTGCGATCATGTTGCGCTCCATCTCCATAATGGTTATGTTCTTTCTTTTGGTGACACCGTTTTGCTGAGGTGTATACTGTGTAGTGAATTTATTATGTATGCCATGGGTCTCACAAAAATCTAGGAATTTATTCGAGACATATTCACCGCCTCTATCCATCCTTAATATTTTGATGTGGTATCCACTCTAGTTCTCCACGAGTACCTTCAACTATTGAAAATAAGTAAATGCATCATATTTATGTTTCAGAAAATATACCCATGTTTTTCTTGAGTAGTCATTAATAAAAGTAAAAAAATAATTGGATCCACCCATGGATGATGTTTGCATTGGGCCACAAATATCATATTGCACAATCTCAAATGGTGTGCAAGCTCTATATGGCTTTCCGACTGGAAATGTCTCTCTGTGTTTCTTCCCAAAAATGCATCCTTCACAAAATATCTCTAGTTTGTCGATCAATGGAAATACTTTTACCATAAGGCTTTGTGTACAATAGCTTCAACCCACCAAAATTCAAATGTTCAAATCTGAAATTCCACATCCGCGGCTCATCCTAAACTTATGTTTGAAATGCATCTTGAAAACTAGTGTTGTCATTTTATTTCTTTTCGGAGATATTGTCTATGTTTTTACTTTTTTCCTTGAATGCAACTCCCTTATTTGTCTTTCCTTTCATATATGGAACTATCCTGAATGGAAACAAGTGATTGCTTGTCATTTACACATTTGCTATCAGTTGGTTGCTTAGACGCTTGCCTTTAATCACATAGTGATTATCTTTTATGTAGACTATGTAACCTTTTTGTATCAGTTGTCCAATACTCAACAAATTGTGTTTCAAACCTTCCACAAGATAAAATTTAGGAATAATATTTTTCTCCCCCTATTTGGTTAGAATATGAACAATACGTTTTCCCAAGACAGTGACTTGGACAATATTTCCAAGTGTCACATCGATTTGGACTGATTTATCTAGACTAGAAAAAAAACTTGTATTACCACTCATATGATTACTATAGCTTGAACCTAAATACCATATGTCATGTGGAATTTCTCAGAAAGCATTGCATTCAAGTGGGGATTCAAATTCCAACAACATTGTGCTCGACGAAGTGTTGGTGTTGGTCGACTGGTTTTGGCTTTTCCTTCCTTGGTCATACTGCTTCTTCCTGCATTCATATGCATAATGACAAAATTTATTACAATAATGACATTGAATTTTTTATTTATCAAACCTCTGACCACTATGCTGACTTGGGTTATGATTATGCCCTCTACTACCATTTCCTCCTTTGGAAGAACTTCTTACTATGCCTCTAGAATTGTTTCTCCCCATGGCTCTACCATGGCTTATGGATGACTGTGCTGCAAATGTACCTTCCAATGATATGTTTGATCTACTGATTTTGTGTTCATGATTGATGAGTGACACTTGCAACTCATCGATGGTAAACACCAACATGTATTTGTTTTCTTCCAAGGTCACAACCAAGGATTCAAATATTGGGGGAATACTTCTAAGAAATTTTTCAATAACCCTTATGTCTTATTTGTTTTCTTCATGAGATTTCAATTGATTTATCAGACAAACAATTCTAGTGTAGAATGAGTCTAGTGACTCTGTATCTTTCATTGAAAAAGATTCTAAATCTCCTGGAAGCATCTGCAACTTGGAAGTCTTTAGCTTGTCCAAACCTTGATAGGCAATTTCCAATGTGTCCCGTGCCTAATTAGTGGTAATTGTCACTTGCTACTCTTGGGAGTATGCTTTCATCCATGGCTTGGTGTATGCAAAACATAGCATTTCCATCTTCATTCCTCTATTCTCTTAGACATCTTTCTCAACTTGCATGAGATTGTCATATGATGCTTGATCTGTTGGTTCTGCATAAACATTTTTGTAATCTATTATATTGAAGGAAAGTGCCAATAAAAACCTTATCAAACAAATACTTTCACTCAAATTATTCATTTAATCCAATACCAACCCTTTCAAAGAAATAGGCTCACTCAAAGTATCCATTTAGTATTGCCAATAACAACAATAGTCTAACTCTAAGCATCCATTTAACAATTGCCTTAATTGTGAATGCATTATGAATTCAAATGATAATATATACATGACAATAAAGAAAAATTAACAATGATTCATATCCATCCATTATTACAAAATAATAAGCGATCAACATAACAATGATATACATGATAAAAAAATATTTCACAACAAATAATATACTCGATCATTTAAAAATGATATTTCCAAGTTATTTAAATCATCAGAGAACAAGGAGACCATATCAAACCAAATAAAAAACCAAAAACTCGCAAAAATAAAGAAAATGGAATTAACAAGTTGACAAGAGCTATTTAAAAGGCTCACTTTAGAGAACAAGAGAACACTAAAGATATAGTGTCCCATAGGCTTAATCACTTGCATAAAGGAATGGTGCTCATATACTAACTAATGATCACATTTAATGATATTACACATAAGTTTGAATTGTGTATTATATACAACCCAAATAGAGCATCCTACTAGGAAGGATTATGGATTTATGCAAATAGGGCACACCCCCAACAAGGTATTTATCCAAAATTTCTCTTTATTGACCTCAACCATAATCTAATATTACAATGAAAAAAAAAATTAGCCATAAATAATCCCATTATGAGATGGTCTTAATCATATAGTTATCAACAAAAACGCCCATCACCTTTAATAATATAATCAAATATTACAATGAATAATTTCTTTAGCCATAACTAATCACATTATGGGATGGTATTAATCACATAGTTATTAACAAAAATGCCCATCACATTCAATAATATAAACATTAGAACACCGCATACAAAACAAATAAGAGAGATTAAGGCTAATAGGCATCCAAAAGTTAATAAACCACAACATGCATATACCAAGAAAAAACTTCCTTGGACTTCTACTAATAAATTGTTTAATGGAGGTTACAGATTATGAGTTTGCTATGTACATGCTTTCACAATACCTTATTTACGGTATTGGAAAAAAAAACTCAAAAACGGTCTTTCTAATTCAATCCATGATAAAAGCAATGAGTGTGAAAGAGTTGGGCATTTCGGTAACTATGCCAAATTTTTCAAAATATGTTTTGATGTCATTCTTGGTAATAGTGGGTGCTAAGAAGCCACCAACAAATATCTTCTTTGTCCTATTTGGATTTTGACACCATTACAGATTGAATGATCCATGCTCTCAATATGTGTAGCATTTGGTTTTTTAACTTCCACCTAAATATTTGATGAAAAAGATAAAAAAATAAACTAGTAATTACTAGTAACTTATAAATATTCAGATTTGTTAAGAGAACAAAAGAGAAGAATGTTAAGAAAAACAACTTACCATCACAGGGTCTTCACTTAGTGAAACCATGTCATACTGCCTTTATTCATGGGATATTAAACAATACCCCTAATCTTACTAAATATTGATAATTAATTGAAAAAATCATATTGTTGAGCCCCCCTCCCAAGACATATTTCCAATAAAAGAACCTATACTCTTACAATATATTCCTTATTTTTACTAGAAACCCTTTTTATACCCCCAATACGTATAAACCCCCCATACCCTATTCCTCGCCCCCCAATACCTACAATATATTAACCTTATTTTTCATAATTAGTTCCCCCCTTATGAATGAACATAATAAGATATTGCTCAACAAGGTGAATCCCCTGTACTTACCATTTCACCATCAATGTTATGCTTAGAATTAAGGAGAAGCCCCTCTTCCACAACGGGATAAGAGAAAACAAGAAAATCAAAACCCCATGACCGGCCTGTGAACATATTCTTAGTTATCATCGATTCTACTACTTCTCCAAACATCATAAAATAATATTTCAGTCGTTCCTCTATTGTCATAGACCATATTCCACCAATGAAAACCCTTCTCTTCTCTGAATCCATATTTCTCGAAATGAGATCATGTCTGCTTAGTGCAGACGAAAAATATCACACATCCACCAAATCTGAATTATAGAATAATCGAACAAACAGTAGAGTTAAAAAGTAAGACAATAAAATAAAAATTGATTATAAAACTCCAAATATCCAATAAATAGGATGAACAAAGATCCGTTAATCAAACCCTGAGTAAAAGACATAAAATTTGGTTATTGAACTCCAAAACCCCAACAAATATGAGAAACATATATCTATCAATCAAAACCAGTAATTAGGAAGGAAGCATTGAGGTACGCATTAACCCAGGAAGAAAGAAGAGATCTCTCAATCAATATCTCCCCCACTGCAGATATCGTATCGAAACTGAGTGTGGAATGTATGTGTTTTTCTTACATAGAGATAATAAAATAAAATATATAAAATAAAAATATTTCTTACATACATGATAGATGGGGACTTTTAACTGACGTGAAAGGAATATACCCACAAGATCGTTCATCGGGGAATGCCCGCTTGACTGCTACCATATTCCCATTATGAATATCCTTTTGCACAACATCTTCTGACTCAAACGTGATGACGCCAAATCTGATAACTATTGCAAATTGCTCAAAATATTTTCTTGTGTCCTTCTCGATAACACTAGGGTCTAAGACACCAATAAATATCGTCTTTTTCCTTAGATTTTGGACACCATTTCCATTGCCAACTGAATTATCTCTGCTCCTAGTAACTCTAGAATTTGTCTTTTTAACTTCTACCTAAATATAAATATAGAAATATGAACTAGTCATTACTTGTAAATTTTAGGTAGCGAAAATTCGGTACAATGAATCATTACTATTTATTTGTTGTAGTTTATTCTTAGTGAAAATCAAGTGTTTGTTCACATTTTGTCTCAATAAATAAAATATAACAAAATGGAGGGATGGATCCATGAAAGGGTTTTAATTTTTCATTTTTATGGAGTTTAATTTATAAGCTTATACAAAACATATCTCTCTATGGCTATACTTATATTTCCATGATATAAAATTGGTTGATCGACATGGTGTGATGTGAAACATATGCAATTCTGATATTTTCTAAGCAATATTGACTATTGGACTATGAGTCTTTTACATTCTTTTTTAATTCATATATTCACTCTGTTTCCTTTTATGCATTTTCCCTTCCCCGTTACTTTTTTTGTTGGGTCTTCCACTATCCAATGCTACAAATTGATTAGTTGTCCATGCAATCTTAATGGCATCATTATTAGCATTATAGTATTATTTTATTTAACATCGTTTTTTCTTCTACTAAAATGCGTTAGGGATCCTATTCGTTACAACTTGATAATATGATATATATATGGTGTATTACAAATGGGCCGATAAAAATGGACACCTTCAATATTTGGTGAAACTAGGGGTTTTCTTAATTGAAAAGTATATTAGGAGGGGGGTTCAACAATACTATTTTAGGAGTAATTTTCCAATGATTTAGTGAAATTAGGGATATTATTTAATATCATATGAACAATCATGCTATGTAAAAAGTTCACTGTGTGAACCCTCATGATCGAGGTCCACCTCAACACAATTGTTGGCTTACATAATATTTACCTTATATTTCGCCTTAGCATTGATATTTTTTTACAAGGGAATTGGGAAAACCCCTAGAGCTAAAATATATCTTAGGTATATAACCTAAATATTTTCCCATTTTGTTGTTTCCCAACCTGTCATGTATATCATGGGTAAATTTAATCCACCTCTAAATTTCTCGATGATAGCCCTTTTAGAGTGTTATAGGTTCACTCCTTGGAATTCCCCATCTTGTATATCTATATGCATGTATATCTATTCCCATTATGAATATCATTTTGCACAACATCTTTTGACTCAAACGTGATGACGCCAAATACGGTAACTATTGCAAATTGCTCAAAATATTTTCTTGTGTCCTTCTCGATAACACTAGGGTCTAAGCCACCAATAAATATCGTCTTTTTCCTTAGATTTTGGACACCATTTCCATTGCCAACTGAATTATCTCTGCTCCTAGTAACTTTGGAATTTGTCTTTTTAACTTCTACCTAAATATAAATATAGAAATATGAACTAGTCATTAGTTGTAAATTTTAGGTAGCGGAAATTCGGTACAATGAATCAATACTATTTATTTGTTGTAGTTTATTCTTAGTGAAAATCAAGTGTTTGTTCACATTTTTTCTCAATAAATAAAATATAACAAAATGGATGGATGGATCCATGAAAGGGTTTTAATTTTTCATTTTTATGGAGTTTAATTTATAAGCTTATACAAAACATGATCTCTCTATGGTTATACTTATATTTACATGATATAAAATTGGTTGATTGACATGGTGTGATGTGAAACATATGCAATTCTGATATTTTCTAAGCAATATTGACTATTGGACTATGAGTCTTTTACATTCTTTTTTAATTCATATATTCACTGTGTTTCCTTTTATGCATTTCCCCTTCCCCGTTACTTTTTTTGTTGGGTCTTCCACTATCCAATGCTACAAATTGATTAGTCGTCCATGCAATCTTAATGGAATCATTATTAGCATTATAGTATTATTTTATTTAACATCGTTTTTTCTTCTACTAAAATGCGTTAGGGATCCTATTCGTTACAACTTGATAATATGATATATATATATGGTGTATTACAAATGGAACGATAAAAATGGACACCTTCAATATTTGGTGAAACTAGGGGTTTTCTTAATTGGAAAGTATATTAGGAGGGAGGTTCAACAATACTATTTTAGGAGTAATTTTCCAATGATTTAGTGAAATTAGGGATATTATTTAATATCCTACGAACAATCATGCTATGTAAAAAGTTCACTGTGTGAACCCTCGTGATCGAGGTCCACCTCAACACAATTGTTGGCTTACATAATATTTACCTTATATTTCGCCTTAGCATTGATATTTTTTTACAAGGGAATTGGGAAAACCCCTAGAGCTAAAATATATCTTAGGTATATAACCTAAATATTTTCCCATTTTGTTGTTTCCCAACGTGTCATGTATATCATGGGTAACTTTAATCCACCTCTAAATTTCTCGATGATAGCCCTTTTAGAGTGTTATAGGTTCACTCCTTGGAATTCCCCATCTTGTATATCTATATGCATGTTTCTAGGGTTTTTTAAGTCAATTGGACATGTTCATAGAGAGGGATATAAAAAATGATTTAAGTACTAGGTATTGAAGTGTCCTCCTAATTAGAGAGGTTTTGTTATAAATGGGTTGGATTAAAAAATAGATAAATGGATTTGTTATGAGCTCTGTAGGGGGTAGATTGATAGGTTATGATGGGAAGAATGATATAAATGATCCCAAGAATGGCACAAGAGTGGAGATAGGTTGTGAAGGGATGGGGTGTTAGTTTTTCCATGAGAAAGGGATTCCAATAAACCTCTAATTGTGTATTATTATTGCATATTGTCCAAATTAAAAGTTTTCTTGTTGGGACAATGCCAAGAAGATTTTATTTCACTTTTCCATTATGAATGATTTCCATGCTATGATTCTTTGTATAGTTTTTTATATCTAAATGTGCATTTCAACCAATGATCCTTTTTTTTGGTATTATAGGAATGTGCATATGCTCCAAAATGAGAGTTTTGAGTGTCAAATTGGTAAATATTTTATTTGCAACATTAAAGATGTAATTGTAATGTTTTTTTCTTCTTTGTTGATAATGATTATCTTTTTTAGTACATTAAGGGTTAGATTTACATTGATATTTTTTCCCAATGTAAACTTTTCTTGAAATCAAAATACTATCTACTCTTTTGTATGTGTCATTCTCTTGATGCAATGTTTATTTAAATGATTAGAAATCAAGGAGATTATTTTCCAAATAAATACTAAAAAAATCACTTAAATGCCAAGACATCTACAGTCCCCATTCCTTCCTATCCCTCCAATAAGAGGGCCAAAAAAAATTAATAGTTATTAGATTACCTTTACATAATATGGAATATCTTCTTTTACATAATAGTAGTATTCAAATGGTTTAAAAAAATAGATGATTTGGTTTTAATTTACTTTTTATTATGCATGTGTTCATTTTTGTGGATTTGAAAATGTGGAAAGGATTATTTGACTCAGTGTTGGTGAGTTGTTCCAATGTTGTTGGCTTGAACTTCGGTCATAAGTTACAAAACCACCATAATTTGAAGTAAACGTTGAAACCTATATAATGGTACTACAATCATGACAATGAAACACACATACAAATGCCAACAACAATAGTAACAAAGCTACACTATGAAAGGAATATACTACCCTAAGCAATTATGAAGAGTTTAATAGAAGGGTGCACTACATGTTGCAAATCCTAATTTAAGGTATCGAGAGTAGAAAAAACTAGAGTAGCATTTGATTAGTGTTTTGATACATGGAAGCAACAATGAAGGGACTTGCGTCATAACTTATGGTTATCTAAGAAGATCTCTCAAATCCACAATGGGGTTTGTTTCGATTCATGGTAGCAAAGAGTCGAGCATATTGTATAAATCATTGTGGAGGAGAAGGAAAAATTGAGTGTGAACAAACACAATTGAGTAGTTGAGTTGTTCACAAATTCAATCTTTCTTTAATTTGAAAAAAAACAAGCATAAAAGTGCAATAAATCTAAACCAAGAAGGTAAGTGAAGTGTGATAGTCAAACACTAGTGTACATGGTGCTTTCCCTTTCCAAGTCAACCCCCTTTCTATTTTTGACACTTTTTTGGGCCAAAATCACATTGCTTCATACATTTCTTTTGTTTTCCACCTTTTTGATAAAAACATGTTTGTTGCACATTTGCATGGAAGAGTTATATGATCTAACAAATTTATACGAATCCAACAAAATTGAGTACATTAAAAGGGAAAATAAAGAATGGAAAGAATAAGAGAGATTACCTAAACTTACGTGTGATAGATGTTTTTCACCTTAAAAATTTGTAGAGATGTATAATATAAAGGGATATGTGATTCATTAGGCACAAATGAGAATTATTTTCATTTGGAAATGGCAGTGACAAGGAATGTATGTATGTTTGATGGAACCTTTTGATTTAACCTAGATATCAACTATTCACACACCCAATATTTCAAAGGCATGATCAAAGGTTTCTTAATGCAAATGTATGGGACGTATTCGTGCATAGCTAGTAAATCTATGCAAAAAACATCATGGTGTAACCCAAAAGGAGGGTGCGAAAATTAAGACATTTTAGCCATGGGGAACATGCCCAAGATAACATCAATAGAAGGATTATTGAAGTATCCATGACTTATTAGACTAATTAAGAAAGGTGTCCTTATGCCCTAACAATAATGGAACTCAAGGTGAAGTAGAAAACAAGTTGTACACCACATAAAGGAATGAAAGAACCATCAAGTATGTGTATGTAGATAGAGGATAGGGAGATCATGAATCTATTTCGAAAGTAGTAGAATTGCTCTTATGGAACTAACAAATAACCCTAACATAAATATGCAAACAAGGAGCTTGATGAAACATGCATACACTTGGAATAAAACCATTAACAAGCAAGAAATTATTGTTCAAAATTAGGGATATATATAAAAATCATGAACTACTAAGGTGGCCTAGGTTCACTATTCACAATTGACATCTATTTTTTGCAAAAAAACTAATTTATCATATCCTATGGGAATTAATGGGATATATGCTCATAAAATGGGTTAAATTGCATCCATTTATCTTGAAAAGTATGTCATATTGTGATATTTTTCATAAGTTTTTCAGTTGTTATGTTTTCGTGCAAAATTTGAAGTTTATGGAGAGAGGGTGAAAGTGTTGGTTGGATCAATAGGTTTAGTTCTTTCAATAATATTAAAAAACTATTCATTTCATTATGTAACATGAACAATGAAATAAATAGAGCAAGAAAACACATAAGAATGCAAATTTTAAATTAATACTCTTGGGTTTAAATTGAGTTGTTGTTGTGGTTTTAGTGTATATTTTCAGTATTTTACAATAAATGTAGGATTATCCAAAATGTTTATGCATAACATTTTTAAAGCATATGATAAATTTACAAATTAAACAAAAAAAACCTATTAAATATTCTTAAATTCCCCTAAAAATATTGAAGCAATCATTTAAAACATGCTAAGGTTTTCAAATAAGGCAAATAAGACACACCCTCAAGCAGTTATTTATCCTACATATATAAAATTTGTTTTTATTGACTTTAACCATAATCTAATATTACAATGAATAATAGATTTACCTATAACTAATCATAACTATTCCCATAATATAATATTACAATGACTAATGGTTTTACCATGATAACTAATCATAACTAATCCCACTTACAGATGGTCTTAATCACATAATTATCAACAAAAACCTCCATGGTATTCAATAATATAAACACTAAGACGATAGGCATCCAAAAAAATAAAAAAGATTAAGGCTGCTAGGCATCCAAAAAGTTCATACAACACAACATTCATATACCAAAAAAAACCCTTTCCACCTCTGCTAATAATTGTTTAATGGTAGTTACAGATTATGAGGTTATTATATACATATTTTCATAGTAGCTTATTTACTAACTTTGCAACAAACACCTCAAAAACAGTCTTTCTAATTCAATTTATGATAAAAGCAAACACCTGCTAATAATTGTTTAATGGTAGTTACAGATTATGAGGTTATTATATACATATTTTCATAGTAGCTTATTTACTATCTTTGCAACAAAAACCTCAAAAACAGTCTTTCTAATTCAATTTATGATAAAAGCAAAAACTGAAAGAGTTGGCCATTTTTATTTGTTCAAAACAAATATATGAAAGCTAAAATATCATTTATTGTCCATTGATACAGTCAAAATAAAATAAGAGTTGAACAAATACCCCACAGTGCAACTCGAAATAAATCAAAACAAGTGTAAAAAAAGGTCGCAATATCATTTATTGCGCCCATTCCTCGAGAAAGTTCGCTTGACTTCTACAGTATTGCCATTGAACTCATGAATATCCTTTTCGACAACAATATCCACCACATCTTCAGAGTCGAACTTGACGAACCCAAATCCCCGAGGTCTTCGAGTCTGGGGATCATAAATTACAACTGCTTCCGTAACTGTGCCAAATTTCTCAAAATAGTTTCTGATGTCATTCTGGGTAATAGTGGGTGCTAGGAAGCCACCAATAAATATATTCTTTGTCCTGGTTAGATTTTTTATACCATTACCATTATCCCTGCTTTCAGTATGTAGATTTTGGATACCATTACCATTACCCCTGCTCTCAGTATGTCTGGCATTTGCTTTTTTAACCTCCACCTAAACATTTCATGAAAAAGATAAAAAAAAGAACCAGTCATTCCCAGTAACTTGTAAATATTCAGACAAACAACTTACCATTAAGAAAAGAATGTTAAGAAAAACAACTTACCATTCGGCCATCAATGTTGTGCTTGGAATTAAGAAGAAGCGCCTCTGCCACAACGGGATCTGAGAAATCAAGAAAAGCAAAGCCCCGTGACCGGCCTGTGAACCTATTCTTAATGATCAGTGCTTCTACTACTTCTCCAAACGTCATAAAATAATCTTTCAGTTGTTCCTCTGTTGTCTTATACGATATTCCACCAACGAAAACCCTTCCCTTCTCTGAATCCATCTGGGTAACATTGGCTGCTAAGCCACCAATAGATATCATGTTTGTCCTTAGATTTTGGATACCATTACCAAGTGAATTATCCCTGCTCCTAGTAACTCTGGAAATTGCTTTTTTAACTTCCACCTAAATATAGAAATATGAACTAATCAAGAAAACAGAAATATAGAAACATAACTCTGGAAATTGCTGTCATTACTTGTCAATCTTAGGACTAATCAAGAAAACAGAAGTGACGAGTGTTAAAGAAAAGGGACTCACCGTTCGGCCATCGATGTTGTGTTTGTAATTCAAGATCGCAAGGCGGTCTGCCACAGCACGATCTGCAAAACGAAGAAAGGCAAATCCCCGTGAATGACCTGAGAGCCTGTCCCTAATGATCACCGCATCCACTACTTTTCCAAACGTCGTAAAATAAGCTTTCAGTCGTTCTTCTGTTGTATCAAAGGATATCCCTCCAAGAAAAACCCTAGCCCGGTCTGAATCCATAAGTGTGCTTCATGCAAACCAAAACTATCACACACCAACCAAATCAGAATTATACACTAAAATTGTATCGTAGGATTAAAATGCAAGACACTAAAAGAAATTATGCTTTACTCACAGTAAAAGACGCGAAATTTGATTATAAAACTCCAAATCTCTAAGAAATAGGAGGAACAAAGATGTGTTAATCAATACCGCAGTAAAAGACAGAAAATTTGATTATAAAACTCCAAATCTCCAAGAAATAGGAGGAACAGAGATCTCTCAATCAAAATCGGATTAACCCACGATTTGAATATTGTATCGAAGCGGACTGTGGAGAATCGTCGACTCTCGATATTATTTTATCGAAGCTGACTGTGGAATGTATGTGTTTTTCACGTACTCGATGATGACTATATATATATATAATAAAAAAGTTTTTTCACATGGTCGCTGGTACTTGTCGGTGGACTTTTAAGCGAAGTGAAAGGTTTTTAATAATCAAATTAAATTAAAATTTTTATTTTATCCCTAAAATAGTGGTAGACCACTTATCCAATAATTTTCCACAATTTATGCCTTTAATAAGTTTAATTAATAATATCTCAAGGCATTATATTAATAGCAATGTTCTCCCAAGATTTCGGGACGGCGGGACGCGGGGTCGGGGAGACGCACATTTGGGACGTGTGAAGACCACCCCCAAATTTTAGAGAAATTCAGCGGGGACGGTGGGACGCGATAGTCATAAAAATTTTAAAAATACAAATCCCAACAATAACAAACATTCATCATTCTGGAATCTGCAATCTGCAATCATACAATATAAATGCAAAATTCAAAGTTCAAACACATTACATGATTCATCAAGATTATCATTATATTAATAATAATTTATAAATATATTATATATCAATATGAATCTATGATTAACATAAACATCATATTTGATAATCTTCAGATTTGACTTTTAAGTGATTGAAAAAATGAATCAATGATACTAGATAGTATGATACTGTATTTGTTTCACGTCCATTGATAGTTTAGAATTATATAATATACTTTAAGTTAGACATTGTAAACTAGAT
This sequence comes from Pseudotsuga menziesii, assembly GCA_001517045.1. NCBI lineage: Eukaryota > Viridiplantae > Streptophyta > Pinopsida > Pinales > Pinaceae > Pseudotsuga > Pseudotsuga menziesii. The sequence continues at coordinate 58,727 of LPNX010468239.1, read as the reverse complement.
TTAGTTTTTATTATTTAGTTTTTAATATTTTTGTTTCTGTTTTAAATTTAAAATTTTATTATTATTTAGTTTTTAATATTTTTTTATGTTTTAAATTTAAAATTTTAATATATAAATAATTTATTTAAATGGTTTTAATTTTTTTTAATGATTTATTTTATTTTTTTTAAATTAAGAAGAAAAAAAATTTCGAAGTTTCGGGGAAGTTTCAGAGTTTCGGGGCGGGATGCCCACAAGTCTCGGCAAAGTTTTGGAGTTTCAGTCGAGACGCGAGGAAGTCCCCCCAAGTTTCGCCAAGTTTCGCTGCCCACTGAAACGTTTCGGTCCACGTCTCACCAAGTTTCGCCAAAAGGGTGACGTCCCGAAACGTTTCGGAGCCCCCGGGACGCGAGAAACGCCGAAACGCGTCCCTGTGTAACACTGATTAATAGTTCATTTAATTATCTCCATAATTGTGTGGTGTTTTACTTTTACTATAATTGTGTGTGTTTTATATTTTATATTATAAATTTTTTATTATGAATTAAATTTTTATTTAAGTATGGTTAAGAATTTTCATTAAGAAATATTTTTAAAACATGATATAAAAAAGTTTTGCGGTATATTACTTTACACATTGCAACAAAATATTGAAATTTTAAATGATATGAAAGAAATTTATGTCCATTTTGGACTTTAGTAGTAAGGTCAAAATGAATCTGTTATTATTTTTATCCATGATGCACCATGCAGGATTTGTTGAGGATCTAGAAAGAGTGACGCAAAATGAAGCTTCCATAAAGCTAAGGGAATGAAATTACCTAGCAAGCAAGGTTAAGATTTTATTCTCTCATACCCAAAGTGTGGTTTGCAATGTCAATTGTACACATTGATCCAAGAGTCTATTAGTTTCTGAAATTTTCTTTTTGAATCTATGCTAAATAGATTATCTTGCAATGTGTCTTTTACCACATCCTTTTCACATTGTTTCAGCCTCATTTGCAAACATTTCTTCTCATAAAGATCAACAACACTTATTAGAAGAGTAGCAATGTACCATGGTTGCCCCTAATCTTGGTGGCAACTGCCAACTAATGTTGGAAACCTTGATTATGATTGTATCAACTCCAAAATTCCCATAATATATATATATGTGTGTGTGTGTGTGTATGAAGATGATAACTAATATTTATTGCAACATATTCTAGTGTCTCATTGGTAAGTGTTTTAACTTTTCTACTACAAAATCTATCACAACTTCATTATTGATCATAATCTGAATGTTTTACCAACCATGTTATCATCAAGTTTGTAGGTTATTAAAACTTCTTTGAAGCCATTAAGTCTTATTAATTTGAACAATCTCTTACATACTTATTGCCACTTAGAGTGTTGTGGTTGAAAATATACTAATTGTCATGTATCTAATTTACCCCTTAGGTATAAATATAATTACACTTATATTTATATATAATTGCATTATTATTGTTATATTATAATAATAACCATCCCTAAAATAATAAATCTAATGTTTAAATGAAACCATTAATACAAATATAATATTTTAGACCAAAATCATTATAATAAGACCCTTATAAAAGTATTAACATGTTATATAAACAAAATGAAATAAAGGACTTATTTGGTTAACCAACCAACTTGTTATGGAACAATCTTGTTGCTCCCAACCCGAGATTACACAAGAATTCATAACCTCTCAATCCTTATATAGATCACCCCCAATGTAGACCAAGCTTACTAAAAGATAACGACTTAGGGATTGTGTGAAATGTGAATCTTGCTTACTCCAAATGTAGATGATCGTAAGTTTACATGGAAAGGATGGAACAAACATGGCCACCGTGGAAGAACCACGATCAAATTGCCATCTCTTTACATTTCCACCTACCTCACACTCATTATGCATTAATGATGTGGGTCTCATTTTTGAGGGAGGACAAGTTGGTCATCACATGCGTTTAAATGTCAGGATCATTGTTTATATGACCATCATGTCCATCATTAATAGAGGCACCTTCACTGCGAAAAAAACCTCATAGTGGATGACACATGTCAAAACCGAAACATTGCTTCTAACCACAAGAGTGCCACGATGGCTGGCATGACTAATCACCTTCGTCCCTCTCCACTCCCTCCGAGACAACATTAATTGGTCTCTCTTGATGAGGCCTCTGTAAACACGTATATGTTACAATGGAGGACACCGACGCTTACTAGCTAAGGCAAGATTTGACCTTGTGGTCACTTCACTTGCTAGCCGCAGTGCAGTTCGGCTCGGTTAGGGACTCGAAGTGGTACATAAATATTTACTCCCCTTTAATGGTTGATGCGCCTTCTATTTTTTTATTGTGGAGATGAATCCTTCATTCTCATTCTGTTGGTATCTTCCTCGGCTAAGCACTCTGACCTTGATATTGGTTATTCTCCTTGTCTTTCGATTCAGATTGTTCCCATATGGTCTAATATGGGTGCACTCTTGTTCTTCCTAGTTTTTCTTGAGAGAGTCGTCCTTCCCACCATTGTTGTTTTTGTGTTGTGTCTGAACCATTGCACCATGTCTCGGCAGTGTGGTATGCCCTGCTGAGCTAGCAATGGTCCGAGTTGTGCACAACGGATGGCACACCTGTTGCGCGTGGATGGATATGCTAATGAGATTTCTCTGCAGGTTCATAATGTCATTGATGACTGGGAAACCAAGCAGGTTAATGAAAACTTGGCTCGTGGTATTGGTGGTGGCATCCCAAACAATTACTGGATTGTTAAAAACATGATGGGTTATATAATGGAAGAAATGATTGGTACATGGAACCATACTCGCAGTTCTGTTTTACAAGCTAAGTCCAAAATTTTGGAATTAGAAATTGTTATCACTCACAGAGATGCTATGACCACCTGGAAAAAATCAACCATGGGACTCAGCTCCATGGGTGATGGGGGTAGCGACAATGTTTCGATGGCTCCGTTAGGATCAATGAATGTCAGATCAGCTCCTGCTATGCCACACACATCAAAAGTTCCTTTTCTGATACCGCCCACCATTACTCATCATTCTAAACGGATACATAAGCCTGATGCTTTTGTCCGTAAAACTGCCCCCCTTCCGGTTAATCTCAATAAACCATCTATGAATGAGGAACTCTATGGAGCCTGTCTAATACTTGAGGAAACCTATGAGACGCAGGACCCTGCTATCACTACCAACAATGCTCTGCAATGAGCTTGGTTCTTTTCAATTTTTTCTCTATACAGATTACTTTTGTTTATATCTAAGTATATGTTATTTCTAGTTTTTAAAGTGTTATCATAAACATTCCTAAATAGTAATCTTTGACATATCCCCCATATGATACATGGGTAATTATGGCTTTTTTGAAAAAACTCTATAATTTTTGTATAAACTTTTATCTATTATGCATGCCCCATTTGTTGTATGGTTTTTTTGTGCCTCCTCATACCACTATTGAATAATTTTCTGTTTTTGATGGACTAGGGTGGTAGTTTAGACCACCCCATTCTCTTGTTTAGAATACTTCACATTCTGTACTTTTTTTGTATAACTGATTAATACAATGTAGGCTTACACAACAAAATGTGAATCTTTCTTAAGTATACTTGCCAATAAGACAACCTCTTTAATTAGTTCTCTGGATACTATGTGATTTTTCCTTCATCAAAATCAAGATTTCACATCCCAAGCCTTAAACAAATAGAGTTTGGGATCTTAACTCAGTGCTCAATATGATGATTGGGCTAGACCTGTACCGTGGTGATGGCCATACTTTCTTGATGCAATCCCCCTTATCTATTGTATATGCATTACTTACTTAACCATTTTTACATGATGGCTTCTTTTCACTTTTGGGGTTGGTTAAATAATAAGCAACCTTTTTCTTTTGGTGTCTCTTCTTTTATCTTTTCTTGATTTGGAGAAAGTAGTTAGGGTTTATTTTCACATTTCTTTCAATTCATAAATTATTAATATTTTCAACTTACTTTAATTTCTCTTCTTTATTTTTACTTACTCTTTTAAGTCATATCCCCCTATAAGCTTGGTCCCTCATTTAGCAAGTTGTCCCATAACAAGTCATGCATCAACAATATAAAAATGATATAAATCAATCACATAAAGTGCCTTTTATGCATGATGCCTAGAGTTGTAACTCTAACATCAAACATAGGTTAAAGTCTTCATGACTTATTAAAAAATATAACCAAGGCCTTCTAACTTATTTAAAACATGTTCAAGTCCTCCTAACTTATTCAATAGGGTTAAAGTCTTCGGACATTACTGTAATGTCACCAAAAACTGAAAATACTTTTTTTTATAAGGCTAGTAAAAACTAGGCTATGTTGGACATTATTGAACTTGTTGAATGTACCTAGTATTTAGTCGTAAGTTGTTCTTACGTTCTATCATCTTACTTTCACTTATGATTATTACTGTGTTTTACTTACGATGTCCTAATGTTGTTTACTACATTATTCTTATGGTTGTACATGGATGTGTATATGTAGTTACTTGATTATATACTTTGTTCATTTTTGCATATGTTTACTTGTTATTTATATGGTTCTAACTTAACTTTGTTTATGGAACTAAAGTGGCTGGAGTGGCACAACTAGTTCTCCCATCTTACTATTATTATTATTATTTATTTACTTGTTATTTAAGGTGAGTGGTAAAGGCGCCTCCCTTCATTATATTTATTATTTTATTAATATTTAATGAATTGGAGTCAACAGGGGTGCCTTCAACCACCTCTGATGGCCAGTTTGACTTCAGTTAATCTCATCGGTGTTCCTTGGAGTTATTGATGCTCTACCACTTGTTGGTTGGCACGCAGCGACATGTGTCTGAGCTACTTTCAGTTAAAATCAATCATTTATTGCACTCCGACTTTAGTTTGGACTCAGTTGAGTCAATCAAGACTTGATCAGTTGGTTAACTAGTGTGTTTACTCTGGCTTACAGTCGGTTAATCTACACCCATTCATTCAATTAGAATGACCTCCTTGGGAATTCGAATTGTCTTGGCATTCATGCATCTTGCATGATCATTGTATTGTATTATTCATTAATCATTGATTATATAGAGCTGCTACTTCAAGTGCAACACCATTTTTCCAATTTTATGCATATTTGTCTGTATTCTTTGTGAGACTGTGTTTTTAGTTCCTAGACCACTATGACAAATTAATATGGTATCAGAGCTCACGGTGAGATGAAGCTCAAATCTCTCAAAAACAAGGTTTTTGACAGATCTTGCATGAAAAATTGAGCAAAAGCTAAAAAATCCAGCACTGCACCAGAAGCTAAGGCTTACCACTTAATACCCCAAGTTAAGGAATTGTTGGTCAAGCTTGCTTGATCAACTATGTTGGGTGTGATGAAAGCCTAAAATGTGCAGACTATTTGACCTTACGGTGCCCCTTTTGTTGTGATTTGTAGGTTTTAACAAGTGAAAGCATTTTCTCCAGCAGTTTGAAATGGCTTCTTCTGTAGAACTCTTGACTCTGTTCAATTTCCATTCATGGAAAGGAGACATGGAGATCCAACTACATGCCAGAGGACTCTATAGGGTCACTATGGACACTGAAGAATATCCATCTTCTGTGACAGACAAAGCTAGATTCTTGAACAAAAAAGATGACGCATTCGGATTCTTGTGCCTCTTAGCTTTCGAGGATCTTCTTTTCCATCTCTCGGGATTGAAGACTCCAAAGGAAATTTGGGACAAATTGGAAACCCTGTATGGAAAACAGGATTATTTGAGAGTATACCATCTTGAAAATGAGTTGATGTCTCTCCGGCCTTCCAATTTTAAGACCTTAAATGAATTTTTCACAAAGTTCAAGCACATTGTCTTACTGTTGAAGCAATGTAAGGTGGAGAAGAAGGATGATCAGCTCATCCTCTCCATACTCTCCAAACTTGGAGCTGATTATTCAGTGTTTGTCTCTACATTCCATGTGGGGAAGCTCACAACCCCTAGATGGAAGATGCCTTCTCTCAATACCTTCATTGAGTCCCTAACAAGTGAACATGATAAGCTTATCCAGATGGGGATCATCAAATCCTCCCATGATCAAGCCCTCTATGTCTCGGGGCCCAAAGATCTGAAGGGTAAGGGAAAGTAGTAGAAGAGCCCAAAAACCAAATTCGAAGATCCTATGCCTAAATTTGGAAACCAGCAACATGCAGAGCCTTCTAGCTCAAAGAAGAACAAAGGAAAAGGGCATCATGAAAAGGCAAAGGTCAAGTGTTCATACCACGAGAAGGGCTTCCACCCTGAACATGTCGGAATGAAAAAGAAACTTGATGAAGCTACTTCTCTTCTTGAGAAAATTCACATCAATCTTCCGAAAATATTTCGGAGGAGAGATCGGCAAGATCGGGAACCATAGCATGAAAGAGGTCATGCCCTCATGGAAAGCACTTCGAAGTCCAAAGCACTCTTGATAGATTTTGGAGCTTTGAACCACATGATGGCTTAAAGAGACTCCTTCTCATCTTTCGAGACTGGAAAATCCATTCCCATCCACATGGGAGATGACTCCACAATCATATCCGAAGGACAAGGCACTGTAGATCTTGAGCATGGTTATTTTTCCAATGTTCTGTATGTACCATCTCTTGCATCAAACGTCCTAAGTGTTTATCAAATGATGCATATGGGAGTGCCCAAGAGAGTCTCCTTCAGCTCGTATTATGTAGAGATCACCGAAATTGCATTTGGAAAACTTGTAGCAAAAGGCCTTGTAAACCATCATGCAAAAGCCTACGATTTCTCCCATTTTGTGGTGGATACAAAGCCCACTGCATTGCTGACTCATGGAAATGAAGTTAGTAGACTATGGCATGATAGTTTTGGCCACCTGAACTTCAAATAGTTACAGCAATTACAGAATAATTCTATGGTTGAAGGCCTCCCGGCCATCAAATCTAGCACTAGAATTTGCAAGGGTTGTGTTGTTGGAAAGCACCCTAAGCATAAGTTCGATCAGGGGAAGGCAAGCTGAGCATCATGCATCTTGGGAATGATACATTTTGATATCAGTGGTCCCATGCATATCACATCCATGAATGTATCAGGGTACGTTCTGACTTTCATTGATGACTTTTCTAGATATACATGGGTCTTTTTTATCAAAAAGAAGTTGGAAGTCTTGGAAAAATTCACTGAATTGAAGGCCTTGATTGAGAATGCATTTGGAAAAAAGATCAAGATCTTGAGATCAAATAATGGTGGGGAGTATGTTAGTAATGAGTTAATGCATATATGTTCCCAAAGTGGTATTCAAATCCAGCATTCAGTCCCCTACACTCCCCAGCAGAACAGTGTAGCGGAGAGGAAGAATCGGTCTCTCAAGGAGATGACCACCCGTATGTTGGAATCAAAGAAGTTGGCCGCAAATTTGTGGGTGGAAGCCATGCATGCTGCAACATATATTCAGAATAGAGTTCCACACTCATCTGTGAAATGGAAGACCCCTTTCAAAGCATATTTCAGACACAAGCCGGATGTGTCAAATCTGAGGGTGTTTGGGTCCACTGCATGGGCCCAAATTCTGCTTGATAAAAGGAGGGATTTGCAACCGCAAAGCATCGAATGTCTGTTTATCAGATATCCTAATGAATCTAAAGGTTTCAAGCTACTAGATATCAAAACAAAATATATCATCATTGAAAGCAGTGTCAAGTTCGATGAGCCTCTTCAGGAGGTATAACTAGTGAAGGAGAAAACTACTGAATTTCCTTCCTATTCTACTGAATATTTGGATGATGTAATTGGGGGTGATGACCCTGATTTGGATCCTTTGATTTCTGATATCAATTTATAGCAAACATCAGATGCTGAATCAAAACCTGAAGTACAAAATCATCTCCCAACTTGGGCCCGACAGACACTCTCCTCCACAGGAGATAACATTGGAAATCCAGATGATCCTGCAAGGAGAACCTAGTCTGATTTCCAAAAAGCAAGTATTGCACTCTCTTGTCCTGATTATTTTCTGTCCAAATATTGTTATTTGATGATAATTTCAGACCATAAGTCTTACTACCATGCTCATAAGGATCTGATATGGCAAGTTTCCATGGATGAAGAGATGAATTCTCTTAAGAAAAACACTACTTGGGAGCTAGTATCTCTTCCTATGGGGAGGAAATTGGTTCAATGAAAGTGGGTGTTTCAGACTAAGGTTGCTGCAGATGGCAGCACCTACAAATATAAGGATGTGATAGTGGAAAAATGTTTCTCCCATGTCCAAGGTGTGGACTACCATGAGACTTTTGCACTGGTTGCAAAAGTGGACTCCATCTGCCTAGTTTTGGAAATTCCAGCATCTAAGCACTGGGAAGTGCATCATATGGATGTTAAGTCTACCTTTCTACATGGAGATCTTCATGAGGAGATATACATGAAGAATTTTGAGGGCTACATTTTTTATCAAGCTAAAGAAGTCACTATAAGGGTTAAAACAGGCCCCAAGAGAGTGGCATTGCAAGATGGATGCCTTCCTTCTCTCACAAAACTTCCAAAGGTGTAAATCAGATCCAAGTGTGTATATACAGCAGTCTGATGGTCATTTGATTATTATTGTTTTATATGTTGCTGAATTAATGATTATAGGTAGCACAGTTACTTCTATTTTAGTCATCAAAACTGCTCTCCACAATGCATTTGAAATGCACGATTTGGGGCTCTTAAAGCAATTTCTTGGGCTCAAAGTTGAGCAAAATTCTGATGGGATAATGGTCACTCAGTCCAAATACATATCAGACCTATTAGTCAAGTTTAACATGGTTTAATGTAAGTCTCCTCCATTCCCTTTCATTTCAGGGATCAGCCTTGAAGAAGGAAAAAGCACACCTCCCATGGACTGCACTATTTATCGACAACTGATAGGTAGCTTTCTCTACTTGAGTCATTCTCAGTTTGATATCTGTTATGCCGTGAATGTTGTGTCAAGATACATGCAGCAGCCTCATGATATTCATTGGAAGGCAACCAAGAGGATCCTCTAGTATATTTATGGAACCAGGACATACGACATTCACTATGTTGCAGACTCCGAGCTAAAGCTGGTTGGTTACATGGATTCCGATTGGGCAGGTGATTCTATTGATTGGAAGTATACTTCCGGATATGTCTTCATGTTTGGTGGTGGCCCCATTTGCTGGTATAGAAAAAAGCAGGCCGCCATAGCATTGTCTTTAGCAGAGGCCGAGTACTGAGGAGCGGTGAATGCTTGCATCCAAGCTGTTTGGTTGCAAGGCATTCTTTCAGAGTTTGATATTGGTAGTACTTTGTACACTATCCTCTTTTGTGACAATCAAAGTGCTATTAATATATCCATAGATCCAGTTACTAGGTAGAGGACCAAGCATGTAGAGATACACATGCACTACATCAGAGAGTTAGTGCATGTCAGGACCATCATTCTGCAATACTTCCCGATTGATGAGCAGATTGTAGACATCTTCACCAAGATAGTTTTAAAAAATAAGTTCACTTACCTCCGTTCACTATTGGGGGTAAGTTCATCAGGGTGATTAGACTACTTTCAATGTTCAACTTGAGGGGGGGTTTTTCCCATTAGGTTTTCCCTCTTTTCCTCACTTAGATTTATTTGAGCATTGTTTGATTTTCATTATTGTACAGGGTGACATATGGCCTTAGTTACCAGGGCCCTCGAATTTCATGCACTTTATGTTTCTACTCCTTTGAGTATAGCTTAAGGGGGGGTGTTGGAGACATTTACCCACCATGCACACTTAATTTGGTCAATTTGACCTTGTTAAACCACTATCCTAAGTTTTATTGACTTAATTGACATCAGAGGAGCACTGTATGACATCAGTATGGGCACACCCATGCCTACCTTCAATCAAGGAGGCCAGCTAATCCTTCTCCTTCATTCGAGGAGGCTAACTAGAGCACTATGAGGGTGATCTGAGTGTCATAAATGCACCAAATTGATAATTAAAGGTTACAATCAGTTAAGGTGAGTGGTAAAGGTGCCTCTCTTCATCATATTGATTATTTTATTAATATTTAATGAACTGGAGTCAACAGGGGTGCCTCCAACCACCTCTGATGGCCAGTTTGACTTTAGTTAACCTCATCGGGGTTCATTGGAGTTATTGATGTGCTACCACTTGTTGGTTCGCATGCAGTGACATGTGTCTGAGCTACTTCTAGTTAGACTCAGTCATTTATTGCACTCTGAATTTAGTTAGGACTTAGTTGAGTCAATCGGGACTTGATCAGTTGGTTAACTAGTGTGTTTACTGTGGCTTACAGTTAGTTAAGCTACACCCATTCATTCAATTTGGATGACCTCCTTTGGAATTCAAATTGTCTTGGCATTCATGCATCTTGCATGATCATTGTATTGTATTATTCATTATTCATTGATTATACAGAGCTGCTACTTCCATTGCAGCATCATTTTGCCAATTTTATGCATATTTGTCTGTATTCTTTGTGAGACTGTGTTTTCTGTTCCTAGACCAATGTGACAAATTAATATAAAGGCCAAAAGAACAAATAGGTAATATATTTGAAATAAAAACTAGTTTGTAATTAACACAATTTCAACAGTAAAAATAATACAGGAATTAAAACTAGGGTGCAAAACCCTTGATAAACATTTATAAATGAATAAAACTTGGATAAGTAAAATGATGAATAAACCATGGATAAGTCAGGTATAGAAAATAACTTACAACCTAGGGTTATAATTTAAAATGTAAACCCTAGAATATTTTAAATAGAGAACCAAACACATAGGGTTAGGAAATGCAATGTAATCATTTTTGTAACATAGCCAACATTTATTTTAGAGAAATGGAATAGGTAGTCTAGGGATTCATACCTATAGCTTGAAGCTCTTTTAATGGTTGAACGTGCACACTCAAATAACCAACATTAACAATTCATAGGTAGATCTAACCTCTATATTAGATGACTGAATGACTTGGGAACTACCACATTCCACCCAACCATGACCCAGAACCGTTCTTGGTTTAATCCGGATCCCTTCAAGCTGGACTCCAACATGAAAGTAGCTTAGATCTCCTAAGATAGGGTTTCCTATCTTGTATATCAGGCCTGGATTAGTTCTCCTTTTTCCCTTCCAAGAAAATGTTCTCCAAGAATGCACTTGAGAGCAAACCATGCATAATAATGACTCCCACAAGATAGATCAAAACCCTAATCCTTTCATTGGCTTGAGACTTTATAAACATCCTTTTCGATCAAAGGGTAGTTAAATCAAGAAAACTTGGTTTCTTGATTTAACCCTTTTTAATTAATTTAGGGTTATTTTTAATACTTTAACTTTGGAACTTTCAACTAGTTCCTAATTAGAATTTTGTAGGTATTGTACTATTTATTATATTTTAATAATAAATAATAATAGATGGAGTTTTTCTTTCTTTCTTTCATCATTATTATTGTTACTATATTTATTTTTTATACATAACATGTATAAAATACATAATAATATAACATATGTTAACATTTGTCTTTGGGCATCATATACCATGATCCCTAGACTTATGACACTTCTTCATTAAGGTTAAAATAGGTAGATGGTTAGGTCTACTAGGCTAGGCAACTCTAAAGATCCTTGCATGTTGGATTCCCTCATATAACATGGTAGTTCTTTAGTATTTGATGAGAATAGAGAAATTCGAATTTTCATTTAATCACTTATAAATAAGTGTGATGAGATTAATATTTTTCTCGAGTCATTTTCACTCGAGAATTATTAAATTCTTTTAAGTAACCCCTAGCGCTTACCAGAGCCCATACTCAATGCTTAAACAGGTAGTTACAAACTTAATACAATTCCAGATCTCTTTGCTGAACACTAATGCTAGGATGTACTTGTACGATATGCCTAGGGATACAATGGCTAAGGATCCGATGCTCCAGAGCTTATGCTCAAAATCAACATGGAAGGCTCCAGTTCTTATTCCCAACACTTCCAATTATCTTTTGATGTGATCCAGAGCTTCTTGATCAACAAAAATGTAAGTACTCATGTGCTCCAGAGCTTGTTGCTCAATGCAAAATATTAATTACCCATGTTCTCTAGAGCTCCTCGCTCAACACAAAAAAAATATTACACATTTTCTCCATAGCTCCTTATTAATTCTTACACATGATCTAGGAACTAGGAATCAAAATCATCAAAGAATAATTAACAATACTCATGAATTGGAAAATAATCGGAACCAGAATAGGTTTCCTCTTTGTATATTTTATAAACAATAAAGGGTTACAATTCCCATGCATGAACAATGGCTTAACTCCATGAAGAATTCGAATACCTAAGGAGACAATTAGAATTCAATGAGTGAGTCTAGCTTAATTGACTCTTTTCCATACAATCTCACTCAGTTAACCACTTGACCAAAACCCTAATTGACTCACCAAACCCTAACTGAAGTTGGAGTGCAATAAATGACTGAATCTCAACTGAAGGAGATCAAACACATGTCATAGCAATCCAATCATCAAGTGCTAGTACCGCATGACTCCAATAAAACTTGATGAGGTTAACTGAAGCTGAACTGACCATCAGAAGTTGGTGGAGGCGCCTTGTTAACTCCAGTTCATTAAATAATAATAAATAATCATTAAATAATATATTTAATGAATGGAGGCACCTTAACTGAGTGTAACTGACTGGTTGACCTAAAAGTAACCACCAGTTAGCCTCCTTGACTGTAGGGAAAGGCTAAGTTAGCCTCCTTGACTGTAGGTATGCGTGGGTGTGATTGGGATGATGGTAATTAATGCTCCACTGATGTCAATTAAACTTAGGATAGTGGTTTAACTAGGCCAATTTGACCAAAAGAGTGTGTATGATGGTAAATGTCTCCAACACCCCCCCTTAAGCTATACTCAGGAAGAGTTAGAAAACATAGATGCATAAAATGCTAGGGCCCTGGAAACAAAGGCCATAGGTCACCCTATACAATAAAGTAACTGAAACAATGCTCAAAACAAACTAAGTGAGGAAAAGAGGGAAAACCCAGTGGGAAAAAACCCCCCCTCAAGCTGAACATTGAAAGTAGTCTGGATCACCCTAATGAACTCACCCCCAACAGTGAACGGAGGTAAGTGAACTTATTTTCTGAAAATCTCTTGGTGAAGATGTCTGTAATCTGCTCACCAGTCGGGCAGTATTGCAGAATGATGGTCCTGTCATGCACTAGCTCCCTGATGTAGTGCATGTGAATCTCTACATGTTTGGTCCTCTGCCTGGTAACTGGATCTGTGGATATCTTAATAGCACTCTGGTTGTCATAAAAGAGAACAGTGGACAAAGTACTACCAAGATCAAACTCTGAAAGAATGCCTTGCAACCAAACTGCTTGGATGCAAGCATTCACCGCTCCTCGATACTCAGCCTCTGCCGAAGATAGTGCTATGGCAACCTGCTTTTTGCTTGACCAGTAAATAGGGCCACCACCAAACATGAATACATATCCGGAATTTGAATTTTGATCAATAGAATCACCTACCCAATCGGAATCTGTGTATCCAACCAGCTCTAGCTCGGAGTCTGCAACATAATGAATGCCGTAGGTCCTGGTTCCCTGAATGTACTGGAGGATCATCTTGGATGCCTTCCAATGAAGATCATGAGGCTGCTGCATGTATCTTGATACATCATTCACGGCATAACAAATATCAGGCCTAGAATGTGTCAAGTACAACAAGCTACCAATCAGCTGTCGATAGAGATTGCAGTCCATGGGAGGTGTGCTTTTTCCTTCTTCAAGGATGATCCCTGAAAGGAAAGGGAATGGTGCAAGTGTACATTCAGCCATGTTAAACTTGACTAACAGGTATGAAATGTATTTTTAATGAGTGACCATAATCCCATCATAATTTTGCTCGATTTCGATCCCCAAAAATTGTTTTAGAAGCCCCAAATCACTCATTTCAAAAGCATTGTGGAGAGCAGTTTTGATGGCTTAAATGGAGGAAATTGTGCTACATGTGATCAGTAAGTCATCAACATATAAAACAATAATAATAATATGACCATCATGCTACTGTAAATACACATTTGGATCTGATCTACATCTCTGAAATTTTTGCAAGAGAAGGAAGGCATCCATCTTGGAATACCACTCTCTCGGGGCCTGTTTTAACCCGTATAGTGGCTTCTTTAGCTTGCAAACCAATGATGGATCAATGATGTAGCCCTTAAGATGCTTCATGTATATCTCCTCATGAATATCTCCATGCAGAAATGCTGACTTAACATCCATGTGATGCACCTCCCAGTGCTTGGATGCGGAAATAGCCAAAACAAGGCGGATGGAGTCCATTTTTGCAACCGGTGCGAAGGTCTCATGGTAGTCCACTCGTTGGACCTAAGAGAAACCTTTTGCTACCAGAATTGCCTTATATTTTCAGGTTCTTCCAGCAGCAGCAACCTTTGTCCAAAAGACCCACTTGCATTGAACCAATTTCCTTCCCGGAGGAAGAGAAACTAGATCCCAAGTAGTGTTTTTCTGAAGAGAATTCATCTCTTCATCCATGGCAACTTTCCATCTCGGATCCTTCCAAGAATGGTAGTAGGATTTTGGATCTGAACTAATCATCAAATAGCAAGTTTTGGACAGCAAAATATCAGAACAAGAGAGTGCAATACCTGCTCTTTGGAAATCAGACCGGGTTCTCCTTGGATCATCCGGATTTCCAATGTTGTCTCCTGCGGAGGAGAGTGTCTGTCGGGCACATGTAGGAAGATGAGTTTGCACTTCAGGTTCTGATTCAGTATCTGATGTTTGCTGCACACTGATATCATAAATCAGAGGATCGAAATCAGGGTCATCACCCCCAATTTCATCATCCAAATATTCAGTGGAATAGGAAGGAATTTCAGCAGTTTTCTCCTCTACTAGTTCCACCTCCTGAAGAGGCGCATCGAACTTGACACTTATCTCGATGATGATATGTTTGGTATTGATATCCAGTAGCTTGAATCCTTTAGATTCATCAGGATATCCAATAAATAGACATTCTATGCTCTGCAGTTGCAAATACCTTCTTTTATCAAGCGGAATCTGGGCCCATGCAGTGGACCCAAACACCCGTAGGTTCGACACATCTGTCTTGTGTCCAAAGTATGCTTTGAAAGGAGTCTTTCCTTTCACTGATGAATGTGGCACCCTATTCTGAATTTATGCTGCAGCATGCATGGCTTCAGCCCACAAATTTGCAGCAAGCTTCTTTGACTCCAACATACATGTGGTCATCTCTTTGAGACACTGGTTCTTCCTTTCTGCTACTCCGTTCTGCTGGGGAGTGTAGGGAATTGAATGTTGGACCTGAATACCACTTTGGGAGAAAATGTATAGAAACTCATTACTGACATAATCCCCTCCATTATCAGATCTCAATATCTTGATCTTAAGCCCAGAGGCATTTTCGATCAAAGCCTTCAATTCAGAAAAATTTTCACATACCTCTGATTTCTTTTTGAGAAAGAAAACCCATGTATACCTTGAAAAATCATCAATAAAGGTAAGGAGGTACCTTGATCCATTCATGGATGTGATATGCATTGGACCACTGATATCAGAATGTATCAGCCCCAATATGCTTGTATCTCAGTTTGCCTTCCCCCGATCGAACTTGTGCTCAGGGTGTTTTCCAATCACACAGCCCTTGTAGATTTTCGTGGTTTCCTTGATGAATGGAAGGCCTTCAACCATGGAGTTTTTCTGTAATTGATGCAAATATTTGAAATTAAGATGGCCAAACCTCTCATGCCACATCCTACTAACCTAATTTCCATGAGTTAGCAAAGCGGTGGGCTTTGCATCCGCAACAAAGTGAGAGAACTCATAGGCTTTTGCATGATGATTTGCATGGCCTTTTGCAATGAGTTTCATGGATGCAATTTCTGTTATCTCAACATCATTTGGGATGAAAGAGACTCTCTTAGGCATTCCTGTATGTGTCATTTGATAGACACTAAGGAGATTTGCTGCTAGAGAGGGTACATACAAAACTTTAGAAAAAAACCATTTTCTAGACCTACAGTACCTTGTCCTTCGGAAATGATGGTGGAGTCATCTCCCAAGTGGATGGGGATGGATTTGCTGGTCTCCAAGGAATAAAAGGAGTCTTTTTCAGCCATCATGTGATTCGAAGCTCCACTGTCAATCAGCAGTGATTTGGACTTCGAAGTGCTTGCCATGAGGGCATGACCTTTCTCATGCTGTGGTTCCCGATCTTGGTGATCTCTCCTCCGAAAGCTCTCTGAAAGATTGATGTGATTCCTCTCAAGGAGAGAGGTTGCTTCATCAATCTTTTTCTTCATGCAGGCATGTTCAGGGTGAAAACCCTTCCTGCAGTAAGAACACCTGACTCTCTCTTTCCCATTGTGCCCTTTTCCTTTGTTCTTCCTTGAGCTGGAAGATTCATCATGCTACTGATTTTCAAATCTAGGATTTGGAGTATCAAATTTAGTTGTCTGGTTTTTCTGCTACTTTCCTCTACCCTTCATATGTTTGGGCCCCGAGACATGGAGGGCTTGATCACGGGAAGATTGGATGATCCCCATCTGGACAAGCTTGTCATGTTCACTAGTTAGGGACTCAACGAAGGCATTGAGTGTAGGCATCTTCCATCCAAGAGTTGTGAGATTCCCCACACGGAATGTAGAAACAAAAACTGAATAATCAGCCCCGAGTTTGGAGAGGATGGATAGGATGAGCTGATCATCTTCCTTCTCCACTTTGCATTGTTTCAAGAGAAAAACAGTATGCTTGAACTTTGTAAAGAAATCATTCAGAGTCTCGAAATTGGAAGGTTGGAGAGACATGAGTTCATTTTCGAGTTGGTAAAATCTCAAGTCATCATGCTTTCCATATAGAGATTCCAATTTGTCCCATATTTGTTTCGGTGTCTTCAAATACGTAAGATGGAAGAGAAGGTCATCGAAAATAGAGAGGCACAAGAAACCGAAGGCTTCATCCTTCTTGTTCAAGAATATTGATTTTTCTATGGCGTATCCAGGCTCCGGTTCAGTGTCCATGGCGATTCTAAAGAGTCCTTTGGAATACAGTTGAATCTCCATTTTTCCTTTCCATGTGTGGAAATTGTATGGAGTCAATAGAGGTACTGAGGAGGCCATCTTGATTTTTCTTGTAGCGAATGCTTCACCTGTAGAAACCTGAAAATCAAAACAGAAAGGGAAAAATAAGGTCGGACAGCCTGCACATTCTAGGATTTCATCACTCCCAGCATAGTCAATCAAGCAAGCTTGATCAACAAGTTCTTTACTTGGGATATTGAGTGGTAATACTTGGCTTCTGGTGCAGTGCTGGAATTTTGAGCTATTGCTCACTTCTCATGGAGAAATCCGTCAAAAATCTTGTTCTTGAGAGATTGTTCTTCGTCCCGCCGTAAGCTCTGATACCATATTAATTCTTGCACATGATCTAGGAACTAGGAATCAAAATCATCAAAGAATAATTAACAATACTCATGAATTGGAAAATAATCGGAACCAGAATAGGTTTCCTCTCTGTATATTTTATAAACAATAAAGGGTTACAATTCCCATGCATGAGCAATGGCTTAACTCCATGAAGAATTCGAATACCTAAGGAGAGAATTCGAATTCAGTGAGTGAGTCTAGCTTAACTGGCTCTTTTCCATGCAATCTCACTCAGTTAACCACTTGACCAAAACCCTAATTGACTCACCAAACCCTAACTGAAGTTGGAGTGCAATAAATGACTGAATCTCAACTGAAGGAGATCAAACACATGTCATAGCAATCCAATCATCAAGTGCTAGTACCGCATGACTCCAATAAACCTTGATGAGGTTAACTGAAGCTGAAATGACCATCAGAAGTTGGTGGAGGCGCCTTGTTAACTCCGTTTCATTAAATAATAATAAATAATCATTAAATAATATATTTAATGAATGGAGGTGCCTTAACTGACTGTAATTGACTGGTTGAACTGAAAGTAACCACCAGTTAGCAATTAGGTGCATTAATGTCACACAGATCACCCCTGGAGTGCTCCAGTTAGTCTCCTTGACTGTAGGGAAAGGCTAAGTTAGCCTCCTTGACTGTAGGTAGGTGTGGGTGTGACTAGGATGATGGCAATTAATGCTCCACTGATGTCAATTAAACTTAGGATAGTGGTTTAACTAGGCCAATTTGACCAAAAGAGTGTGTATGATGGTAAATGTCTCCAACACTCCTCGCTCAACACAAAACATCTTACCAATCATGTGCTTCAGGGTCCACGGCCAACACAAAAAAGCATATATATATATATATATATATATATATATATATCACCAATAATTGGCTTATGCCCAATATATAAAACAAATCATCATGTTCATATGCAGTGGAGTCCTCGAGCGATATATCAAAATAAAATATCAAGATAACATCATAATCAATACGCTCATGCATATAAGTGTTAGGTCCAAAATTTGGGATATTACAGTTACAATCTTAGAAGGAGAGAACCACAAATGTAATTAAGTCCCTCCAACCCTCTTATCCTTCTTGCCAAACTCAACATTGAATTCAGGGAAAACGATCAATAAACCAAAAGAAGCCCCAAAAATGCCCTAGAAATCCCACATGCCACATAAGATGTTGTCATTGTACTATTCTATAGAGTACCCCCTACAATAGCATGCATGTTTCTTCGAGGGTGGTGGGATTGCTTACAATCACTTTATGAAATAGGTGGTGTGAGGTGATGTGGTCCTCATTAATTCCTTACGCTAGCATGGGAAGGGAGAATGGAACTCTCGTTGGTTAACCACTAGTTACAATTATCTATAATTATAATCTATTTTAAGAAATCACTTTTATGTACTACCCAACCTCTCCATTGTTTTAAAAATATGTTCTTGCAAATGAACACCAATATTGCCTTTCCTAATCGCTTCATTGTTAAGGATTCAAAGAACTTAAGAAAAAATATGATTGAATTCACTTATAATTGAGATGACACTTTGACATATTCTTGATAAGTTTAGGTCCGTGAGAAATGTTTGACCATAGAGAAACATTTGAACATTTCTTAGGATCATTATTGACTCATAATCGCTATGAATTTTTGAAACCATTATTTTCTAAGAAACAGATAATGTCCCTAAATCCATAAAAAAAAATGTAAGGTCAATAACACTACTAACATCTAAGGGACATATATAATTATCTTTAACATTGTATAAACTTAATATGTACAATACTTGTATTCATGTTCTGGTTTTGTCTTGTAGGTTAGTACATGGCGTTCTATTTTCTTATGGTGATATTTACCTCCGTTTATTTGTATACTGATGTCTCTTATATATTTATGGTGTTTTATTTGTTTCATACCGGTTTATAAAGGATGTTGTAAATAGGTAACCTAGTATTTTTTACTAAAATTACGTGGCTAACCTACTTTTGTTTCTAAAAGAAAGGAGTGGTCATATTTACCTAACGACTAGATCGAAAAGGTATGAAGAGTCCTACAACTTGGGCTTACTTAGTTCTTATGAACTAATAGATGATGTATCTGTGGTTTTGCAAGAGTCATGTAGTTGAGTGTATGCTACGTGTGTGTACTAAAGAAGGGACACGAACTAGAAAACAAATGTTCTAAACCCTAAGAACTAAGGGTTAAGTTCTTGGTGTAAAACACAACCAAAATAAACAAAGGCATAAGACTTTAGGGAAAGGGTAAAAATTTAAAAACTTAGTGAGATGTAGTTGTAACATTAATGTGAGCCATGTGATGGAATCATGGCTCCCACCATGCTGGAGCATGCTTAAAACCATCTCTAAGGTTTCGAAATACCTCCTTTTCATGTTAGAGTAGGTGAGGGAGCGAGATCCATGGTTGTGGTTTCAATGGTAGAGTGTGGAAAAGGAGTCACTGGTTTGGCCAAGCTACTCAGGTTTGTGCTCATTTCATGTGGTCTACAACATTTTACTTGTTTATTAATTTGCAGAGACATACTCTTACATTTGACTGGCTTTTCATGGTAGTTTGAATATTGGAGCAGCTTGCGATTGTGGTAAAGGATATATAGTCAAAGCACCACATGGTAATCCCATACACAAGGAATCTTAGCCTTTGTTGGTCATTATGTGGTTTGAAAGGTTATGGGGATTCTCTGTTTATATTTTTAATGGATTCCCATTCAAAAATGCCGGGGTTTTGGAAGAAAGGAAGCTAGGACCATTTGTGGGGTTTAGGGTTTTTATAAGCTTGTTCAGGCAATTGTTAAAATTGTGAACTTAATATTTACTGTGGTGAAATAAAACCCTATGTATTTATTTTCGATAGTTGTATTGTTACTCTGCATTTGATTTAAGTTATGAAATTCATGGCCTGGTTTAAAGTCCAGGCAAGATTTTAATAGTAAGAATGGATTCTCTGTAATTGGTTTTAAATGTTTATTTTTAAGAAATTAAATCGTATAAATTTTGATGTTTAGGAAGAATATTTCAATTCCTGCACTACAACAAATATCCCCTTTTGGGGACAGTTTTGGCTTGTGGTGGTTTTGCTAACCCCCCCGCCCCCTCAAAAAAAAAAATTAGGTCTTTGGGGGCGGTTCTTAAAACCCTCCCTCAAAAGTCCCA
>LPNX010468239.1:0-37920 GCA_001517045.1 Pseudotsuga menziesii | reverse complement strand
TCCCCCCATTTTCCAACATGACTTGGACTTTTGGGCGGGGGGTTTGGAAATGCCATCCCCAAAAAGTCCAACATATGTTTTTGGGGGGGTTTTGGAAAGACCCTCCCTAAAGGTTTAGTTGATAGTATTTAAATTTAGCGGTATAATTAAAGTATTATATGTAGTAGAATATATAATGGGATCACTAAAAGAAAAACCAAGCATAGAAATAATAGATGCAATATTTTGACTTTGGAAACCACAAGGGATAAAACAAAACAACCTTGTGATAGAGATCTTAGTTCAAAGTACACCATACATCCAAATACATAGTAATCACATATAGCACAAGATAAACCCCAATAACAAAGGAGAAACTCCTCCAAATATTGGGAACCCCAGAAAATACTTCTTCTAGCTGGTAGCATACTTCTTCCTTAAGTTGAGTGAAATTGGTTGGGTGAAAAGGAGTGAGGAGCCAATCTAAACACCAACTGTCACAGAGAAAATAAGAACATTTTCTTACTGTAACTTGTATCATTTTCCCTACTGATGACCACGTACATCAAGGATCCTCTCAACTTCCTATACAGTGGGATCCACCAAATATTAATAAAAAAACAACATCACTTATATTTGTTACCATCAATGTAGACATGTACTCACAATCCATCATGTTATATCTGCTCAAGATCTCAACTGTATTATTCTCTTAAAGGAGGAATACCTCATTATGTCTCAGCCACACCTCCAATACCAATACATTGTATAATCGTCCAAGATACTCATCTTAGACTCAAGGATAACTTCCTCTGCACCTGTTAATAATTCTCTCTATAACCTTAGAATTAAATTGAGGAGATGATTACATGCTTTAGGACTAAAAGGCTCTAACCATTTATAGAGTCTTCCATTACTCCTACTAGATGCCAACTAATTCTCATGATCATCGATAGAATTAAGAATTATAGCAAAGAGGTCATCATTCATTGGGTCCTCCTTCCAACCATCAATTTACATATGAGATCCTCTAGACCTTGGGGTCATGTATACACATATGACTGAATGTACTATATCCACATCTATTTCATATTAGTGTTTCTCACTTTATCACAGAATCCATGCTTCTACAAGATTTCAGCTTTTGAGCATCCTTCTCTCTCTCGAACGTTGAATATCAACGAGATCTATAAACAAACAAACTATATAGAATATTATTTTTTATTATATTAAGATGTTAATACTAATGTTAAATATAAACAAATAAACTATATAGAATATTATTGTTGCTAACATTCTATATAGTCTATAAGTTGGTTTACGGTTAAGTTAATTAGAACAATATAAGTCATAAGATTACCCACCAAATAATTGCTTTTTGTAACCCATCATTGACATTGATAGAAATGGTTTTTTTCTAAAAAGGGTAGGGGCCTGACAGGTCATCGCGAGCTCTGGGATGGTGAGCTTCTCGTGGAGTCCAAATAGCCAGAGCCCCCACATAACCTTTGCACTACACATTGATTAACATTGATAAGGCTAGTATTTATAAACACAAAATATATCAACTTATCTATCAATGTGGGACAAATCCAAAACAACGACTCAATATGCACCGTTCATTCCAGCTTTGACAATTGCTGAGTCTCTTGGTTGAATTTTGTTGCATATTTCATTTCATCGATTTCCCTGCTTCCTGCATCAATCACCGTCCATTTCATCAATTGCCCTGCTTCTTGCATCAATCACCGTCCATTTCATTGATCTCCCTGGAATGTAATCAATATCGATGGTTGAATTGGGGTTTAAACAGATCAATTGGTGAAAAAATATGCCTAGCTTGGTTTCTTTACCATTTGACAATTATATTTACATTGAATTTTAGAGGAGAGCTGCCGTGGACAATTTACAAGAATTAGAGATGGTCAAGTATATGACCATAACACCAATTTTGAAAGAGGCATAATAATTACAGTGGAAATCATTGGAAAATCAATTTGAAACCTACTCTTCTTCTTAATTTAAGAAATAGTGATCTGTTATAATTGATTGGATATTTTGTAACCAAATTGTGATTTGACATAAACCATCATGTGCATAGATATTGAAGAAATCATTTATTGAGGTTTCTATCCACCATTATTGAGTGTAGGAACTATTTGGAAACACTTTCTCTATTCCAAAAATTGATATGGCAAGCATTTCAGATAGGGAGGGTGAGGAAGCTTCATGGCCCTCTTGTTGAGGTCTAGAGGGATCAAAACAAAGTATTTCAAGCCAATATATTCAACCCATGTAAACCTTTGGTTCACAAAGTAATTCAAATATACTGAAGTGTCCAAATACTGAACTATTAAATTGCATTTCTCAACATTCTAACCACGATATTTTATTTTTTAACCCTATTGCAAAATTTCAATAAATAACACATATAGACACCCAAACAAGCATAGCTGATGCAAAATTATATTCTCTCATCTTCAACATTGAATATCATCCCAAAAAGAGTGAAGACATTTTATGAGAAATTCAGTTCCTTAAGTTAAATTAATGTATTATCCTAAGTTTGCAAAATAAATCTAGAAGGTTCTAGTTATGTTATGAGTCATAAGGACAAGAGCTTAGTCATGAAACTAAATTTGCATGATGGAATAATTCGTGGGAGAAGCTAGCAAATAAGATAAGGACTTATCTACTTGGTTTAGTAAAGATAGGGTCAAGGTTCCTAAGTCTAGAAGTAGTTGCATAATTATAGGAGGTCTGTTTAGTGAGCTAGAGGCATTGACGTCAGGATTTATATTGTAAGTCTAAGGACATAGTAAACTTGGCTTATTGAATTTATTGACCAAACGAATGTGAAATCAAGCCATGGAGAGAAATGAGATTTCTCTGAGTAGAATACGCATGTACAAAAATGATTTGATAAAATAGTGTTTCATTATATTATGGATTGTTTATGTGTATGTTTAGTGGAAGAATTCTATTCTATGTGATATCTCAGGAAATGGTAGAATCTCATTGTTTGTGTAGAGTTGAGATTAATAGAGTTTCATTATCTATGTGAGGCATGAAACTAATGATAGATTGGCATTTTAATTTGTCACGAGAGTGGTAAATCCCAAGCTAAGGATTTGAGATAATTCAGTGAGGAATAACCCTGTGTATATTAAGTATGTATATGAGAGAGACATGATAAATATATGTTGTAAAAATAGATAGAATTCAAATTCAGCTAGAGGACTTAAGGAAAAGGGGTTGATGTTTGATAAACACTGGAAGAAAAAGAAGAGGAACTCGTGTCTGACACCTGGTGACATAAACTCATAACTGATCTAATGATGACCAAATCTCAATTCATGACCCATTCTTTATTGTTTCATACCCTTTGTTTAATTGTGGTCAAGTCCTTGTATATTGTGGTAGGACAAAGATAATTTAAATAAGTGATTATTATGCAATGAATGAAAGGATATGGTTGCATTCTTAGAAGCGATGAGAGAGATCATTGTTTCCTCTTTCAACTAGATCGATGTAAATTACTTGGAAATTGCTATGCAGGAGCACCCTGTATATGTTGAGTATATTAGATCTATCTTGCCATAAAATTTTGGGAAATGGAAATGTTAAGGGAAAAAATCAGCATCTTGTGAAATGCAAACAAAATGATGAATCGTGGTGATAGTTTCTGATTATGATTCCTTTGAGCATATTCTTTGTGTCTACAATGTAATAACATGGTGACTTCAAGTGCAAATTGAGTAGTATGTATTTAAACATATTTTTTATTTTAAAATTCAAAATGATTTGTAGATTGGTTGTTTTGTACAACATAAAAGGTCCTGCCCTCAATTGAGTTAAGAAATCAGCTTAATATTATTGTTATTTATTTCATATGAATTTGTTTCTCGATGCAATCTTATTCCTTTAAATATTTAATTTTGGTCATTTTGTTATTCTTGCTACAATGTGGAAAATAAATTACGTTAATGTTAAATATGATCAAAAGTGATAATTGGAACTGCAAATTACATCATGTAGAAAACATTAATGGAGTGCCTTAAGCAACTCTAGGCCATTGACATTAAAAACCAAAGTATTTATATAGAATATGTTACTAACTCATACAACTATCAGAAGATGAAGATATCAAAACCCCTGATCAATCACTATAAAGCTCCTAAAACCTATTTGACTTATCATCTAGAGTACAAATTATAGCCATGAAGATATCCTTTGTAATCTTGGTTCATAGTTGGTTTACAACACATGAAGAATATTTATCTCTTCCATTATGGTAAACAACAAGATCATTTTATTTTTTCTTACTGTGGTTTTTTTACTTTTGGAAAATTAATGATGAAAATTTTCAAGGATTAGAGTGAATAATGAATATCTTGCATGTGGATCATTTATGCATTCATAGTGACTTATGAGAATCCTATAGATTTTAAATTTTTTCTTACATTAACTTATTTGTCAATGTATTTTTAGCGAGAACTTAAAACCTCTTACATATGGATGTGGATACTATATCAAAACACCAAACTGGTGTCTTCAGCAAGATGGAGAGTATCCCCTTCCATTCTCTACTACCCAATGGTCTCTTGTTGGACATGGGATTTACCTATCCTCCCTGGAATTGATTGTCTTTGATTGACTGAGCACAACAAAATATAGAAAGGCTATAGGATTACACTCGCATTCTAATATCTATAATGTGTTTTTTCTGAACCACTCTATAATATTAGGATCTAGCTGAAACTCTGCCACCACTTCTCCATGATGAAACTCAGAAGAATTTTTATAGTTTGTGATGTTGTAGAGATTGAAAGAGAATTTGTATGTGATTCTCTCCCATGTGATCTTGTGGGGATGAATTCCAAGCTTATGAGTCAGTATATTGACTTTGTTGCTGATAGATTGTTGGTGAGTATGCTCCAAGGTTTTATATTTTGTACTAATCAAAATCATTGCATTATTCTAATTCATATATTGATTTAGTAGTTCTATTGTTGGTTGGTTAGGGATTGATTTGTAAAATATTTTTGTGATGCATTCATGTTTCCTTGGGTTGTGCTAAAGTTTATCATGTGCTACAGAGTTGTTTTTTTCCAAGGGAAAAAAAGACAAATTTAGTGGTTAACCATTTCGGGAAACATTTTTCATATTCAACAAATTTACAAATGACTAGTTTGGTCCATGGTATAGCCACTTGTTTCACAAACAACTTCGTATAGGCCATGTTAACAAGGTTGAATGGAAGGAACTAACTTACCCCAGATAACCAATAGAAATATCGAATTCACCAGATACAGGATGAGGACCCAACCTCCAAAGTATAAATATGATTGAATTGTATCACAACTCCTAAGAAATATACAAATATAAATCCAAGTAACTGCAAAAGTAAACAACATCAAGTACTCACTCTATATTTGTCATGAGCATGTGTGTCCTAAATAAGTATATACATATGTATGCAAAATGAGTTATACAATAATTCTCAGTCATTATCCATGTCTGTTGGAAGTACCATTTATATATTAGATTAGGCATATGAGATATAATTTCAAGTTCCGAGAACACCGATCTAATTTTAATGCTAAGTAGACGCCAAAGGCACAAAATAAAAAATACCCAACATGCCTAAAATATTTATACCTCTAAGATCATCCAAGGTTTTGAATTTAATGAAAAGGTCAGCTAAAATGCATGTGATGTCCACAAAAAGCATCTCCCATGCGTCGACTGCAAAGAATATGCTCGCACTCCCAAGCTTCCAAAAAATGAAGGTTGCTTCTTATGTTTTGCATGGAGGCCCATACAAATGCACATGACTTGGTAATTATGACAAGATTTAGGGATATCATGGTTTTGAATGGGAATATATGGTGGAAAGGTTGGCAAAACTCGGGCATGCGGCCCAGTATTTCATTCCATCAGGTTACGTAGAGATTCACCATCTCTAGTGGAAGACTATATTGATCTTTTCTTGTCTTCAAACCATCTCTTGGATGGTCCCTGTGGAGATCCCTCACAGAAATTCTAGGCCAGAGATGGGCACCCTCCTATTCCTATTTGCCATAATGGTGTTGTAATTATGGTGTGCGATGGTTCCATTTGAGCGCTGCAGTAAACAATTTCAGGTTTACTCAGGATAAGGACCTATTGGGTAAGATTCATACTCCACCTTATATATGTTTGTGTAACCTTTCCTGTAACACTCTGTCTATCCACCACCCCCTTGTCTTGGCCACAAATTTTATTTGTGCAGCTCTATTTTTCAACCTAGACCACACTCTTGTTACATTTAGAAGTTTCAAGGCTTTGTCCCACAACTAAGCTAGTTTTTTTACAAACACCTCTGCCGGTGGTTTTAGACTCTACTTGGCCCATTACCATGCTTCTCTTCATCTCTCGATGACAGACTTCCTATCTATAATCATGCATCCCTAAAAGGATAATCGCCATGCATCCATCCCTCTCATTTATGGAAGGTTGGAACCTATGAGCCCACCCCTCCGATTTCAGAAACAACTCGTGGAAAAGAGAAAATGTTACAAACATGAAATCCCTGAGTCAATCCAAGACAACATTCAATGCACTAAGAGAGACACTAAAATAGAAAGAATATTCCTTAGACCAGAGGAAATTAAAAATGAATTCAAGGAATAAGTACCAGATCCTGCCTCCTATAGAGTCAGACTCACTCTTTATCAGAAATCCCTGGATGTATAATGGTCGCAAAAGATGATCCTAGGAATACATTTAGAGGAAAAGGATAAAAAACATGCAGAAATTCTTCTTCAGCAGGAAAAAATCATGATGTTGTTGCAAGGGATTCTGGACAACCAGGATGAATTCGCTAAGAGACTAGGCATGAACTTCATGCCTCATGATCAATCTGTCGATTGACCATATTTTTCTTTTAGTATCAGTTCTAGTTTATTTCTGTTTTAAAAAATACTTTATTTAAATGATAACATTTTTTGTTTTCATGGAAGATACATTTCTAAGACTCATAAATAACTCAGAATCACTCTCGTATTGTCTCGCTTCCTTTCGAGGGAGACTGCCAGTTTGATTTCCAAGCTTGTTTTCCTAGAAATGGGAGGGCTTGTTTTTTTTTTCCTGTAAATGTCTGTTTTTGGAAATAGAAGGAAATAGAAGGATAAACTAATTTTTCTTT
The DNA here is from genome assembly GCA_001517045.1 of Pseudotsuga menziesii. Taxonomy (NCBI): domain Eukaryota; kingdom Viridiplantae; phylum Streptophyta; class Pinopsida; order Pinales; family Pinaceae; genus Pseudotsuga; species Pseudotsuga menziesii. The sequence goes on along the minus strand of LPNX010468239.1, from coordinate 30,752 downwards.
TGCAAGTAACTGCTTACTCTTTGTTATGCTATTTATCTATCAAAAACTTTGTTGGACAAGGGACTATTTTTTTTTAACAGTGAAACTATCATTTCATGAATAGGTTGTTAAAAAGAACAATATAATGTATATTCGATGCAACAGGGAAAAAATAATTTTAATGTTTTCTTTTTTTAACTTATTGAAGACCTCCAGAGTCTTTATTTACATGAGATCTTAGCTAATTGGAAATACAAATCTATGTGTATCTACATAATGTAATTTTGTTCTCGGTGGATGAAATAAAATTATGCTTTTTTTCCCAGGAAAAAAAGAAAAAGGATAAACTAATTTACAAAAAAAGAAAAAACTTAATGAGAATATGATAGATAGACTACTTATTCCACATATTCACTACACAACATCTCATTTCACATGCAATGAAGATTATATAATATTGATGTATTACAAAATTAGAAAATGTTCCCATGGCATATAATGGTAACTTGTGCCCAAAATTTTAAGTAAATGTAAAGATTAATCCCGAACTTCAAAAACTTTATAAAATATGTTCTAATATAAGTATAAATATTCAATAAATCAGCTATTCTCACTTGATACAACATCAGTGAAATCAATAGTCACGCTGTATAACCACTAGTTACATATTTCAATGTCATCCTTATGCCAAGGAATGAAAATCAAAAAAGCATCTTCTAGATTACATAATGCGCTAATGGGACATGGTAGATCTATATTTCCAAATAGAGGATATAAAATTTCTGTTGGACTCACAATATAATAGCCTTTTCCAATAGGGACACAATGTACCGTTGCATTTGGGATAGTCTTATGTATTGTCTCCCTTGCAACTTTAACCCTCAAGTTTAATGCAATGAGAAATCATTTCTTTCCTTCCAGCCCCAATTGGGAAGTTGGTGTCAACTCATTAACATTAACTTGAACTTGCAAATAAATGAGACAAACTAAGATGCATGGAAATAAGAATTTAAACATTGATGATCGTAGATTAAATAATTACAATCTTACTTGAATTGGTGTTTTCATTTTGTGAATTTGCAGTTTCGATGGAACCATTGGTGTTTTCTGTACCAAATGTTGATCATATTTTGATGCACGAATCTATACCTAATAGACAAAGATTTCTAATATATTGATAAAATAAAATAAAATTGAACTAAATTACGAAATCTTTCAATACTTACTACCGATGATGGAGTATGCATTGAACTGAATTTCTTTTGTATTAGTCCATTCATAGGGTTGTTATGTCCCATGTATTACTCTTTCAAGGAAATAAAATTTAATATATATATACATATATATTCAAAAGATGAAAATAAACTACTATTTAAAATAATAGTTAAACAACTAACCTCCACCACATGCGTGATTTCAACATGAGCATTTTGTACAGTAGGACACTATTTATATGAGCAATAAGATATTAGAATTCAGATCATTAGTGTGAAAATATTTATAGTGAGACAAGAGTAAATAATTGGATGCTAACACTTTCTTTGTTGATCACATGTTCTCTCTCCATATTTTCTACTCATTTCAGTAGTTTAGTTATTGTTGTTTTCAAAGATGTGATTTCCCGTGTTTTTCCTTTCACTGTAGCTTGGCTTATAGCTAGTGTCTTCTTGTATGGAAACTTTCAAAACAATTTAGTTGGTGTAACTCCCAATCCAAGTCCATGACATTGTCCTCTTTCATCAACCCCTATTACCTTAGAAAGGGCATCATCCCTAGCTCCAAAGTCTTGAGATGCAACCTCTACTTGTGCTTGTTCATTTTTTTGCTAACATTGACATACAATTAAATCAAATCATAGAAGAAAACATTTCTAACATGTAAAATGAAATTTTAATCAATATCTAAATTAAAAGGTTTAGTACATACTATTGTTTCTCCTACAGCTGGTATGATTGGAGTTCCATCCTTCTTTTGATAGAACTTCTTCCATAAGTAATCCCTAATAATGCTTGTAGCTATATAAACAGATCCTATAGATTTTTTCTAGTTCTAACAATTAAATTAGTATGGTTAAGTTGTGACATTACAATGAAACTAAAATATGCTATTATTTCTCATATCGAATAAAATATCATCACAATTGTTTACCATATCATATTCGACCTATTGATAACCTCGATGTCAAGAGGTGTGCAAGTCCCTCTCCTTTTCTCTATTTTCCTTGCTTTTTCCTTATATCATAGAAATCAATTGAAAATAACATATATAAGTCAACATCACAAGCCAATAGACATTCTAAAAAACTAGATTATATAATATGTGAAATGTTTTCTTACCAGGAATTCAATGGTGGCTCGTGATAGGACGAATTCTCTCGACACTGTCTCACGTATCCTAATTGGAGGAACATTTTTAATCTTTAATCTATTGACTCATAAGTGTCACAGTATTTTTTGGTCAACTGATATCTATGATTGTTTTCCTTATGGCCAATGGATTTCATACAATATTCTTTAAGGACCGGAGGGATTACGAATTTTTTCTGCAACATACAAGAATTGCATTTTTTGATTTCATACATGGTTTGAAAATAAACTTCGAAATCATCCAAAAATAGAAATGTTGAAAAAAAGTACACGTAATCTCTAATACTCACATTAATAATGTTCCACAAGTCCTCCTTTAATTGATAAGAAACATTCCTCCAATCAGAATAATTGATTGGAATCATTTCCCTTGCAAGCACACCTAATGAACATAGATTCACAAAGTTTGGACCAATTGGTTGGTTCCTTTCATAGATATGAATTTGAGTCTTTTCCTCCAAGTTATTGATTTTTTCACATTTAGTTTCTCCTCTACCTTTCTTCTTGACTTTCTCTGTCGATGCTTGTGTAGAGGGATATTCGCCTTGTATACTAATATCTTGTTGGAATTGTTCTTTTTAAACATCTTCTATAAAAGAAGGGGGCATAAAGGTGTTATGGATTTCTAAGTCATAAAATTTTATTTACGAAGAACTAGAAAATTATACATTAATGAACTTACCTTTTTCTTCATGTTGCTTCACCTTTTTTTGTGTCGAGGGATCTTGTCGAAGCATTAGCACTCTGGAAAGGTATATTTCAATCCTCAGCCCATGGTATTATATATATTATTGTTTTTGGTGATTCTAGGTTTATCATCCACTCGCTCATCTCCCAAAAACTTCCTTCAAATAGACGAGTAAAGCAAGTTCTTCAGAAAATACAGGTACTAACTTCTTCCTTTTTCCAAATCCATTTCTACCATATTCTCAGAGGCCTGAACAAAGAAGCAGATCTAGTTACTAATGGAGCGGTCCCCTTGGGAAAAGGGGTCTTATGTTTGAATGGGGAGACAAGCACCTTTCTACTCCCATAGAACCAATGGCTGGATCCACAACTCTCAAGGCCCAAGGTTCAATTTAGGGTGGCAAACACCAAGGCCCTGAACTGACATCGATACATGTCACACCATGCAAACAAAACCTTTCAATGAATCTGTCTTTCTGGAAAAGAAAGAATGGGTATTTTGTATCCATGCATGACCTGTGATAAAGGAGATCATATTTGCAAGCTATGATGTCTATCATACCCCCTCTTGTACTCTTCTATGTGGGAGGGATATGTGCGATATTGCACCGAGATTCCCTCATATGCTTGGTATTTAGGGAAGCAGCCATATGTGGATGATTATCAGCCTCGTTTGGTGGAATAATCAGGATATTAAGCTTGGCTCTGATATTCAAAAGTTCTTCACGTCTTGGCCTCTTTTGCTGAGGATGGATTCAAGTACGGACTCATTATCCCCCGACCCTTACCCTCTCTTAGAAATTACAATGGAAATAAGGGAGATCCGCAGAAGACTCTGTGCTCATACAAGGTTTATCCAGCACTTGGATGAAGAAGGAGACCGCAAATTCGAGGAGGTAGATGCAGACCTGGTTCAGACAAGACAAGAATTCAATAAAGCACTCCAAAATACAAAGGAAGGCATTCACGACAAGCTCATCAATCTAGAATCCAAAATTGAAACTTTCGAGGGAAAAATCGCAAAGCTCCAAGAGGAAAAGAAACACACCCGGTCTAAAATTCATCTTGTTGAAAATACTGCTACGAGTCTGATGGAATTTTTTCATCGTTGATTTATGGATTATAGCTTTTATAATGTTACCTACTAGTATTTAGTTTTCTTCTTTTCATATGTATGTTTATTTGACTGTTAGTTGGGGCTTTCCAGATCTAGTAGTGGCCTCTATCAGTGACTATGTCTTTACTCTCAAGTAGTAGCAGTATTCCCATTTGTTGTGATCGAGAATTTTTCTTTTTTCAAAGAAATATCATATGTAACCTCTTGGGTGGCTCAACCAAAGTTTTATTAATATAAAACCTACCTGTTTTTGTTAAAAAAAACAATTTAAATTAAATACAAATAACGATATACTTCAATCACAAAAAATCACTTACCTCCATGTCTCCACTTGTACAAATATTTCATAACAAAAAAACTAAATTCTATCATCACTCAATTTCTAAGTGAAGGTACATAACTATAGAAATTTGTTTAAATGATTAATCTATCTAACAAGTTTCAAAAGTAAAAGGGAAGACTATATGTCAGGAGTGTCTACTAAAAGGAACATATGTCATAACTTGAGAGAGAGAGAGATAGGTTTAGAGTGTTTTATCTTTAGGTTAGACACGTACAGTATCCAACAATATATCTCAGTCTCAAAGAGTGAAGACCCCTCATCCTTAGAGGCTATAAGCAGGACAAGGTATACACATGCATCCCCAAAGATGAACATGACAATGGTATTGCACCAGTGGGAAAGTGTAGTACAACTCTAATGGTAACAAAAAAATCACAACCCATCTAAATGAATTTCAAACAATCCATGAATCAGCTAGGAAGAGCCACCACAATCCACAGTCATCCCTAGGGGAAACAAAAAAATTTATAGAATTTTTAAAATTTTGTAGCAGAGGAACCACTATTTTGGTTTTTGTCAATAAAGAAACCACATAATTTTTTTAGTGCCTATGCTGAGCATATGATAACTTATTATAGTGTTTGTTGTTTTCAGTTACTATGTTTTTTCATGAAAGCATTATTAAAATACCTTCAATAACGTAGAACACATAACACATAACAAGAATGTAGTGAAACTTAAGTTACACCTCACGCAATTCACCTCATTATATCCCAACAACTTAGCTTTAGCTTTCGTGGTGTTGAATACCAGAATAAAAGAAAGTAAACAATGGCCTGTGCAAAAATAAAATGCCACCCTTTCCCAGCAAAAATATTCACGGGAGATAAAATTTGAAAAGCTAGGTTAAGGGTCCCAATTTTTTTATTTTTATTAAATTTCTTTTATTTTTATGTTTTTTTCGTAAATTAAATGTCATTTTTTTGGGTATAGATAGAAAAAACACATAAGTTTTATTCTAAGGTTTTCAATGAAAAGGGGAAGGAACCTAGTACTAGGAGTCATGTAGGTGGACCAAAGGAAGGAAGGAGGGAACCAACGAAATGCATCAAAAGGAAAGGAAATATTAGCCTATTGTGGTGGATGACAAGAAGCCAAATAATGTAATAAGCATGGCTTCTAAGGCATTGATTATGAGTTTTATTTGTATAAGGATGGGGAAAATGAGTTTGATTCAATAGATGATTCACGTGCACTAGAGATTAATTTTAGCTTACCACATAAGGGATTTCATTTTCATCTGAGGTTAAATGTTGAGGTTAGATCCAAACATACTATTATTTCTAGTAGGTATCTACTGCATTTATACCTAGGTGGATTTACTAGTTACTTGATCAAATAAGTAAGGATAAAATAATTGTACAAAATTAGTCTATTTCCATAGACTCTCTTATGATTCTACACAAGATATTTTCTCTTTATGCTATTTGTAAATATTGGCCTTGCAAATCTAGTTTCTTAATTGGCATATCAATTAGGTAACCAGGAATATTAGAATAATGAGAAGAGATATACGGTGTTCATTTTCTCTATATTCTCTCGATAAGTTTTACAATTCAATACATTGGTGAAGGTCCTAGGAGAAAACCTATAAGAACCTTTATAATCTTTTCAAATATTAAGAATTTTTCTCATTACCTCTTCCAACCATATGCAATTCTTATAAAGATAAAAGGAATTTGAATCATTAACCTATATTCTTTAGACCAGTATTATACCATTGGAACTATTCTTCTAATGAAAATATGATAACTTGCTTTATGGACCATATCAATATGATGTGACACCCATCTCCTAATAAGTATAATTTTTAACCTACAATGTCAACCCTCCATCTCTTTAAAATTATCAAACAAATAGGTATATACCTAGTATTGTAGGTGCTAATGATGGAAATGACACCTTTCTAATTCCTAGAACACTTGTTATATGAATTAGTGAACCATGAAAATCTTGTATCTAGATCAGAGAAAAGGATGTCTATATAGATCCAAAATTTCATTTAATATATCCTAAGTATTCCCTTGACCATCATCCCTAACTGAAAATGATTGACACCAAATGAAGTAACATATTCTACCTTGAATAATGGACATCGAAAAGGAGGCAAAGTTGTCATTTATCTTACACTAGTGGAGCATATGAAGGAAAATGGTTGTGAAGCAAACATTCATACTTACAATCCTTTGATGAATTGATTTTACAAGGAAAATGACTTGATACAAATAAGAAGGTTTAGAGGGCATACCATGAAATAAACGATATATACTACCCTATTGTGGTGGATGACATGAAGTTAAATAATGTAATAAGCATGGATTCTAAGACATTGATTGTGAGGTTTATTTTTATAAGGATGGGGAGAGTGAGTTTGTTTCAATGGATACAAGTGCACTAGTAATCAGTTTTAGCTTACCACATAAGGGATTTCATTTTGATCTGAGGTCAGATGTTGAGATTACAATATCCAAACATAGTGTTATTTCTAGTCGGTATCTACTGCATTTATACCTCGATGGATTTACCAGTTACTTGATCAAATTACTTATATATCATTCAAGGTCCCATGTCAATAACTAAGGATTCCATAAGGGTAAAATAATTGTACTAAATTAGTATATTTCCATAGTATCTCTTATGATTCTACACAAGATATTTTCTCATTATGTTATTTGTAATTACTGGAATGATATGACTCATTCTATTTCTTACCTTACAAAGAGATCTATCATATGCATTCAAATAATTAGTTCTTGTTTTTTCCTTGGTTGGATTTATGATCTCTCTTCTTATGGAAATCATATGAGCTAAAATTTCTATGGTGGTATGCCGTACAAATCTACTTTCTTAATTGATATATCAATTAGGTAACCAGGGATATAAGAATAGTGATAAGAGATGTACATTGTTACATTTAAGCTATATGCTCTCCATAATTTGACAATTCAATACATTGGTTAAGGTACTACTTGGAGAAAACCTACAAGAACCTATATAACCCTTTTAAATATTAAGAATTTTTATCATTACATCTTCCAACCATATGAAATTATTATAAAGATAAAAGGAATTTGAACCATTAACCTATGGTTTTTAGACCACTATTATACCATTAAAAACTATTCTCCTAACGAAAATCTGATTACTTGCTTGATGGATCATATCAATATGATGTGACCCCCATCTCCTTATAAGTATAATTTTCAACCTACAATGTCAACCATCCATCTCTTAATAGTTATCAAACAAATAGGTATATGCCTAGTATTGTAGGTACTAATGATGAAAAGGACACCATTCAAATTCTTACAACACTTGTTATATGAATTAGTGAACCATGGCAATCTTGTAGCTAGATCAGAGTAAAAAAATGGCTATATAGAACCAAAATTTCGTCTAGTATGATATCCTTAATTATTCCCTTAACCATCACCCCTAACTGAAAATGATTGACACCAACATATACTACCTTCATTTATGGACATTACAAAGGAATCAAAGTTGTCATTTATCTTGCACTAGTGGTGCATATGAAGGAAAATAATTGTGAACCAAATATTCATACTTACAATCCTTTGATGAATGGATTTCAAAAGGAAATTGACTTGATACAAATAAGGAGGTTGAGACAGTATACCATGAAATCGACCATGTATATTAGCCTATTGTGGTGGATGGCATGAATTTTAATAATGTAATAAGCATGGCTTCTAAGGCATCGAGTGTGAGTTTTATTTGTAGAAGGATGGGGATAGTGAGTTTGTTTCAATGGATTGAAGTGCACTAGTAATCAATTTAATCTTACCACATAAGGGATTTCATTTTCATCTGAGGTTAGATGTTGATGTTACATCCAAACATAGTATTATTTCTGGTCAATATCTACTGCATTTATACCTAGGTGGATTTACTAGTTACTTGATCAAATTACTTATATATCATTCAAGGTCCCATGTCAATAATTAAGGATACCATAAGGATAAAATAATTGTACAAAATTAGTCTATTTCCATAGTCTCTCTTATGATTCTACACAAGATATTTTCTCTTTATGATATTTGTAACTACTGGCATGACATGACTCATTGTTGTTTCTTTCCTTACAAAGAGTTCTATCATATGCATTTAAACAATTATTTCTTGTTTTTTTTTAGTTGGATTTATGATCTCTCTTCTTATGGAAATCATATGAGCTAAAATTTCTATGGTGGTATTCCTTACAAGTCTACTTTTTTAATTGACATATCAATTAGGAAACCAGGGATATTATAATAATGAGAAGAGATATATGGTGTTACATTTAATATATATGCTCTCCATAAGTTTGATAATTTAATACATTGGTTAAGGTCCTACTTGGATAAAAATACAAGAACCTATATATTCCTTTTAAATATTAAGAATTTTTATCATTACCTCTTCCAACCATATAAAATTATTATAAAGATAAAAGGAATTTGAATCATTAACCTATGTTTTTTAGACTAGTATTATATCATTGAAACTATTATCCTAATGAAAATATGATTACTTTCTTGATGGACCATATCAATATGATGTGACCCCCATCTCCTTATAAGTATAAGTTTTAAGCTACAATGCCAAACCTCCATCTCTTTATAATTATCAAAAAAATAGGTATATACCTAGTATTGTAGGTTCTAATGATGTATAGGACACCATTATAATTCCTACAAGACTTTTTATATGAATTAGTGAACCGTGACAATCTTGTATCTAGATCAGACTAAAATATTGCTATATAGATCCAAAATTTCATCTAATCTATCCTTAAGTATTCCCTTAACCATCACCCCTAACTGGAAATGATCGAGACCAAATGAAGTAACATATACTACCTTGATTTATGGACATTGCAAAGGAATCAAAGTTGTCATTTATCTTGCACTAGTGGCGCATATGAAGGAAAATGGTTGTAAACCAAATATTTATACTTACAATCCTTTGATGAATGGATTTCACAAGAAAAATGACTCGATACAAATATGGAGGTTGAGAGGGTATACCATGAAATATACCATGTATATTAGCCTATTTTGTTGGATGACATGAAGTTAAATAATTTAATAAGCATGGATTCTAAGGCATTTATTGTGAGGTTTATTTGTAGAAGGATGGGGACAGTGAGTTTGTTTCAATGGATTCAAGGGCACTAGTAATCAATTTTAGCTTACCACATGAGGGATGTCATTTTCATATGAGGTTAGATGTTGAGGTTACATCCAAACATATTATTATTTCTAGTAGGTATCTACTGCATTTATACGTCCTTGGTGGATTTACCATTTAATTGATCAAATTACTTATATATAATTCAAGGTTCCGTGTCAATAAGTAAAGATACCATAAGGATAAAATAATTGTACAAAATTAGTCTATTTCCATAAACTCTCTTATGATTCTACACAAGATATGTTCTCTTTATGCTATTTGTAAGTACTGGCATTATAAGACCCATTATTGTTTCTTTCCTTACAAAGAGATCTATCATATGCATTCAAACAATTATTTCTTGTTTTTCGCTTGGTTGGATTTATGATCTCTCTTCTTATGGAAATCATATGAGCTAAAATTTCTATGGTGGTATGCCTTACATACATTCTTTCTTAATTGACATATCAATTAGGTAACCAGGGATATTAGAATAATGAGAAGAGTTATATGGTGTTACATTTTCTCTATATCCTCTCCATAAGTTTGACAATTCAATACATTGGTTAAGGTCCTACTTGGAAAAAACCTATAAGAACCTATATAATCCTTTCAAATACTAATAAATTTTATCATTACCTCTTCCAACCATATGAAATTCTTATAAATATAAAAGGAATTTGAAACATTAACCTATGCTTTTTATACCTGTATTATAACATCGGAACTATTCTCCTAATGAAAATATTATTACTTGCTAAGATATCCCTCCAATCGATTTTCAATGATTCCTATCTTACATATACCACATATCATGCGATGCCCATCTATAGCCTCCACCTCATTTATGTATTTGCATTGTTCAATGAACCATTTTAGTGGTGGAAGTGTATTATTTTTTACAGATGCCATGGGAATTTCTATTTAGGTCATTGGAGAGTCAACGGAAGGTGGCATATGAAATTATTGAGACAAGTAATCTCTAATAATGTTATGGCCATTTCACTGTACCTTTAATTAATTACTCACTCTCAAGTGATATTTCTCGAGCTCTAAAGGAAATGAAGTTTCTCATATGTTCCAATCCATTAAATGTGGTGATCGAAGCTAGTTCTAAATCCTACAAAAATACATTGATATAAGAAACTAGCAATCCCTAGTGCCATCCCCATAGCATATTCTGTAATAAGGTTAAGCCCAATGGGGTCTTCTTATGAGTCTAGCAAGTAACAATATTATATTAGACCTAGGATTATAGGCTCATTTCGTGGTTATACATACAACAAATTTGTATCAGTATAGTATATTTTTAGGCCCATATAGATATAAGATTTTATATATTTATGCATATTCTCTTTTTTCGTCTTTTTCAATTTCATCTTGTGGAGGTGGTATTCTTCATTTGTTGGCTGAGTTTGGATTGTGTGGGGGAGTAAAAAAGGGGCTGATTTCATCTTGTGGAGGCCATATTCTTCATTTGTTGGCTGAGTTTGGACTATGTGGGCCATGACATCGTCTAGAGAGGATACAACCTTGTTTGTGAGAACAATTTGTGGAGATTTGTGGTGTTTACTTTCTGTTGGGCGTATATCCTTATAGTTTCACACATATAGTGATTCCCGTGCTTCATCTGAGACAATATCAAGGGTTGTTTCAAAAAAAAAGGAGCTGCAATCTACACCTACAAGAATATACTACAACATTGTTGGGTACTCTCATTGTAGCCTTCCTTCTTGTTATGACTGTGTACAACGTTTCTGGGTAGTGAAGGAGGGTGCTACAATATAGTAAGGGATTATGAAAGATTATTTGTCACTCACGGTGTTGAGAAGAAGACGTTTGGGTTGTTTTGAAGAGCTGGCAGGGCAGGGCAGATACCAAAGAAAAATCGAGACACCAAAGAAGTGCAACTCACTTCCATAAATCATTGTGCATGCCCAAGAAGCTACAGGTTAGAGTTAAAGTAATTTCATATTTGCTTGTCCACCTTAGAAATGCTATTACAGTCATTGTAAACTCAAATTTATATCAATATGATACTTAGGGTTTATTTTCCTTGTTATTTAAGCAAAGCATTCTCTATTGCATTTACTGTTCACTGTTAGCACTATGAAAATCAAGATCTGAAAATTATAGTCAATATACAAGGCAAACATTAAACAAATGATGGTGTTGATTTGCGTAAATACTTCAAAACCCTTGAGATCCGAAACAAGCAGGCCAAATTATCTGTGTTAAACATCTTTTCACACTGTCTAACTTTCTTCTGCAATGGAATTCTAGGTTTCTGCACGTTCCCTTCCGCACTCTATCTTTCCAGAATGTCGGAATGTAGGAATCGAAAGTGGTCTTTCCTCCTTTCAGAACTCTATCTTTCCGTAATGTGGGAATTAGAAGTCCGATTTCCTCCTTTCCACACTCTATCTCTCAAGAATGGTGGAATCGTAATTCAGCTTTTTGAATTTTGACACTTTCGAAACAAGAGTTTCCGCACAACGCTTCTTCCTCGCCGTCGATCTAGTGCAGCCTTGATGTCAATTGTTGATCTATCAATGTTGCGAACATCTTGAGTGTTCGTAAAACTTACTTTTTCATGCAACAAAATGGATTTTTGATTGTTTGATAAGTGTCCCGAACATATCAATGGTTGATTGCAAAAAAAATTAAGTGCATTCCATAGAATATCATGCACATGAAAATTGTTTAAAGGCTTGCAACTTCTCTTGGATATATCACTATAAATTGTCGAACTTCTCCATTATCAATCCCCACTCTATGATCTTGTTTTATTTGAGTGATTGGTTCAGGTTTATCCCTCTACAAAGCTTCACTTCATTGATCACTAACATGATCAATTCTTCTTTGTAATTCAGAAACTATGGCAATCCAAATCCACATAGTTTATACATAGGTTTATATGGAGTGGATGAGGGATGAATTCATACTTCTATAGAACTATATGAATAAATGAAATCCATAAAAACCACACACAAATCCTAATCCTCTGTTCTTTATTCAATTCACCAAAAATTCAAATACACATAGAGAATTCTACTTGTTCACTCCTCGCTCACTCTTCTGTGCACACACCTCTCATTCCTCCATTCATGCTATGTGGAATTTCTCTCCCTCTCAAGATCTATTAGCTATTAAAATCTTCTTTGAGCTATCCTCAAACCTCTATGAGCTATCCTAATATCTGTGAGCTAACCTAAGCTTTTGCGAGCCAACAATCTCTGTAAGCTAATTACGCTGGTAAGAAAATAACTTGAACTTATTTAAATACAAGAGGATTCTATTTCTAGATCCTATAACAAAGTATTACAGTCCTTAATGATCTCTTCTAACTATATGACTCACAAATAACTCAATCCTAACTATTACATCTGGAAAAGGATCTAGATTCCTTATGCATTTTATTCATCATTTACAAAATAAAGCAAATTACAAATTAGGTCTCTTAAGAGTTCCCTTGACCTTGTGAAGTCATGAATTACTTTTCCCTCTTGACCCTATGCTCCTGCATCAACATATTAGCATTACATTGAATACAAAAACCAACAAAGACTATTTGTCACAACTCAATGGTATTTTTACAAGTGTTTTTAGGAAATCCCATAACCAAATTAATTAAATAAGCAAATAAGCCGAAAAATCAGCAGGATCTGATGGCCGTCATTACAATTTACTATCCAAAGCATATCCCCCTTGTATAAAAATCAAACCCTCTCACCTCCTTCAGATAAATATTGTTCATTGGTCACCCTCTCATCATATTGAGTGGAGATGAGAAATGTGTGAATGCGCATTGAAACCATGCACCACTGTCAGTTTTGTACTCAATGGTTACTTGCATTTTTCCATCAAGCCTCAACCAAGAGTAAGTTCCATTCTTTCTGACCTCTGTGATATTTTCTCCCAGCTTGGTAGACAACACATGGGTGAGACGCATCAACTCATGGGTTTCATTAGTTTCATAACCAATCCAATAAAGCGTAGCGACCCACATACTAGATCTCACATAGACTACCACCCATACTAACAGATCATGACCTGGTCAAGCAGTACACAATTAGTCTTCCAACACATTTACACACCCTCATGACACCCTTAGTAACCCACAATAGGTCACGGTACCTTCATGCACATGCTTGGGACCCTTAATAGTCCTCAAGGAACTTTTAGCTAGTCAAAACAGTCCTAGCAGGCTTAAGACATGTCACAACCGCCCTTAACAGGCTCAAGATAGGTCATGGTTTTCTCTAGCCTACTTACAATAGTAACGACACTGCCTTAGGTGCCTCCAACAATCATGTCCCAACCTAAGGGCTTCCAAATAGTCACGACCCAGCCCCAAGGTCTTCCAAATAGTTAGGACCCAGTCCTAGGGATTGCAACAGTCACCACCCAGTCCAAGGAGATCAACATATTTCATGAATCATATCCTACCAGCCTACAAAGGTCACGACTTAGTCCAAATAATCCACATAGGTCATGGTTCAATCCAGTAAGCCCTAGTAGCCTAAGAGGAGGCCATGACTTGCTCATAAATAGTAACTGCAGTAAATGCGAGGTAGCGTTCCAATAAAGAATATACTTTAGTATAAACAAGAAATTTAAACGTCAATCCAAGGAGCAACAACAAGCCCTAGATGTCAAGCCAAGGAGAAACAAAAATCCTTGGGATAGTGAATGAATCAAATCTCCAATTTTATATTGTCAAGACACACACAATGAAAGATTAGGACTTGAATTTTTAATCTTGACAAGTATTCTAGAAGGGTCATCCTCTTGCCCTACCTTTTAGGAGAGTTACCAAAACAAACATAAAATAATATTATGTTGACTTAGGATAGGAAATATGTTATCACCCAATAATTTTCATATGGTTGTGGTAGGAGAATCATTGGGGTAACCATTTCAAACCATAATTTAGACTGTAATCTAGACTTTACAGTCAGAGAGGGATCTCTTTTTGTCACAGGAACATTCACATATACATTTGGATTTAATTAAGCTTTCAGAAGGATAGATTTCTAATAGGGAACAAATTTGTTTGTAAATTTAAAGATTGTAAGATATATGGATATCAAATACCATTGGGAACTGTAGTCACAGTATAAATCATTGAAGGATATTACACCAAAAAACGAGCACTGATTTTCCTTTGGTAATCTGAGGCAAAGTGAGTGTAATATTCATTCAAATATCTTCAAGGGGTTATAGGAAAAAGGAGAAAAATTCCAGTGCAGCAACATGCACCTATCAGTGGATGAATCTCTTGAAAACACCTTTAGCAGAAACAACAATAAGGGTAATGACAAAAATGGAGCATCTAACACGGACGAATTCCACAACAATCATTATAGACACATTACGAATGTTATATCTGATGAAAGGAGCCCTTAATAAAATGAATTCCTCACATACAACTAGAAATCATTAGACTAATTTACACGTATGAAAATGATGCAAACATGAAACACAAACTGAATATCAACACTGTGATGAATCTTAGAAACTCAGAGCAACACTTTTCATTGACACTCCCAATAAATTTTACATATCTATAATCCAAGCACAAAGGCTTAAAAAATGAAATTCGAACCCTTCCTCCTCTATAGAGGTTACATTTATAGTGCAATTTACCCCCGATATGTATCTCGAAGGAGGGAATCAAAATTAGTTACATTGCGGGAATCAAACCCAAAAGTATGTCCTAAATCCTAACAAACTTTGATGTGGAAGATGTGTCGTTTCAAAAAAACATTTTAGTAAGGCACGTTGTGCTTCACATGACCAATAAAAAAGGGAAATATCGACATCTAGTCCTTTCTGGCTCACTTGATGAAAACGACAACTCCGAGCATATTTTTAACATACTACAACTCACTCAGCTATTGGCCGTCCTTCTAGGATGATGATTACTCAGTCTATGTATATATTTCCATTGTTGATCTATAGGCATGGCAATCTCAAATAGATCCTTTAGGAGAACATCCAGGTCAATCAGGGGGCTATGGCCAATAGCAGGAAGATCTTATTTGACAGTCCTGAATTGAGCCAACAACTCAAATTATTCGTTGAGTTTATCGATTATTACCTCTCCCTTTATCCCACCATTCATACCCTCAAACTTTGCATTGTTTACTCTTTCCTAGTTTAGCAGTTTGACATATTTTCTCTGAGGGATCATCTCTCCCTCTAGACCCCAAAACTCAGGAAACCCTTTCTGAAATAGGGGCTGGAACAATTTGTTGAACTTTTCTACCCATTTCTATATAATTTCAATCCTAGTAAGTGCATTATGCAACATTTTGTTCTTTATGTCAATTCTCCTTACAGCAACCAAAAATGATACCATGTCAGTAATCCCTAGGGAAATTAGTTCTTCCCCAGAGGCTGAGTTTAGAACAAAAATCGCCTTCTGGGCCTCCTCCCTAGGCCTTTGTGCTAGACATTTCTGCAGGGACTTACATCTTCTGCTTGCTACGATAACAACCTGCTTATTCCCATCGACCATGAACAAATTCTTTCCTAATGAGGGTATCTCCTTTATCACTACATCCCAGAGAAAATTTTTAGTCCCTTGCAGGGGAATTTGGCCTATGACCCTTTCCTCAAATTAGGCTACCTTCTGTTTGACTGTCTTGATATCTTCCAAAAAGTCTTCATTTTGTTTAGAAATGATCCTATCCTTGAGCTCTTGATTGACCTCTCTGAATTGATTCATTTCCAGGTCCTTCAGGGACATGTCAGACATATCTTTGGTTGCCATAGTAGTGGGTCATCCATCATCATAGGTGCTATAGTAATTTAATTCATCAATTATCTTCTGGATATTTTTCTTCTCTTCTTCCCATGTGCACTTGTTAGCCTCCAACATATCAAGGTTGTCTTTCAGATCAAAAAATTCATCTTGCAATGTCTCAATATCTGCTTGTAACTGCATGATATGAGGAGGTAGATGGATGTCTTTCATAGGTGTCTGCTTTTCTTTTTGTAAGCCTGTATCTTGGCCAATGACTTAGCTAGTAAAATAGGATTCTGTATTTCCACTGGATTCTCAGATGCAAGGGTATAATGTAAAGCATTTTGTGCTATTAGTTCTCCCACTTGGTCAGTTAGGAGTTTCACCTACAGGTTCCAGGCCTTGTTTGTTTCCTTTTCCTGCTCCAATTGGGTCTCTCGTTTAACCACCCTTTGTTGGGACCTGAGATGGGATAATGCCTCCTTAGTTAGATCAACATAGATGAGATCAACAAATCCCTTATGGAACAAAACCTTATATGGGATTGAGAATCAATCCATCTTGAATTCAACCTCTAAAACTCCTTCCTCATTAGCAATGGATATGTTTAGGGAGTTTGTTGTAAGATTCCTAGAAATAGTGAAAGATACTTTTATTCCTGATAGATTCCTTAGCTCCTTGGACTTCTTCCAAGTCTCAACCTTGGATTTCTATCTGAGTTGCCCATAAGTGGTCAACATTTTCTTTTCAATCTTAAATTAGCCTTCAACATCAAAGGAAAAAGAATACTTCTGATAATCGAGTAGAGGTTCCTCAACCCCTTTCTTTATTAATTATGTGGTTCCTAGGGACTTTCTCTCTGAGTGTGTAGTGGCTGGATTTAAAACCACTAGCGGTTGTGCGATCACCATTTGATTTGAAACCTTTCTCCCAATAGGGTTTACTGAAACAAGATCCTCCTCTATCACTATCTTTAGGGAATCATATTCAAAATTAAACTCCTCCTCCAGATTGATTACGTCCTCATTTACATTTATCCTAGGCTTCTTGCTAGGGGTGTGTTCATCATGTTCCAAATACTCCACCTATGACTGAGACCTTATGCTTCTACCATCACTATTTAGGGGCAAGGGAGTAGCTGGGACCGTACCTTGCACTTCTTTAGGAGCCTAAATTTTCTCTGTAGAAGTCCAATCAAAATCATAGGAAAGAGAATTTTCCTCCTGGGCCAAGTTGGGGATCATGGAGTGAATAAAGACTGACCTTTGCACTTTGACCTTCCTTTAGGAAATGATCCCCTTAGTATTGTAATTTTGTGCATGAGTCACCTACAACTTCATGATCTACAAAACGTTCTCCACCATTGGTAACAGTGCTAGTTTGTTCACAACGAAAAGCCCGAAATTAATAGGGTATTTGATCCAAGAGTCCTTCCTGTGAGAAGTAAAATGCTCCTCATCACCAGAAATCCTCTCTCTGATCAATTCTAGTGTGAATACTTAGGGAGTTAGGTAAAATGGTAGCATGAAAGGGGAAACCAAAAAACCATGTACTCGGATAACATAACACTTCTACATCAGGAACCAATATCCAATACTCTTTTGTTGTATACAACCTTCATGTCTTCTGATATCCTCTTCTCTTTAGGGTTGAATAGTCTGGAGATGATGAGGACAATTCTGGCAATGAGTAGTGTGTAATACCAGTCCTGGATCTTTTGGAGAGACCGGGGCCAGTATTTGAACACCTCTGGATCCATGCCCTCAGGGTTTTGCTGGTTAGAACTAACTATGATGGCAAACAGATACACCTGGTATCTAAATTGCTTATCCAAATGAAACTTCTCAAGCTGAGAATTGATTTCTATGGAAAATAACTCATCAAACTTCATTCCTACTTTAGATTGACTTAGGTAAATGGGAATGCCTAGAATTACTTCAGATACCATGATATTGCTATCAAGACCTAGGATTTGACTCAAGCAGGAGATGGATGATACGACATGATTTGTGAACAATTCATAGGAGAGTGGGGTGATAAGGGTCTCTCAGGGAACTAGGATGTTCAAAATGGTCTAGAACAATTTATTCTTGGATTCTTGGTTGGATTTTCTGACCACCTACAGAACCTATGATTCAGTGAAGGGGATCAGGTCCTACCATTGGGTTTCAAAGAAACCCAGGGAAGCCCTGATAGATTCTGGTGTAATTCTGCAAATGGCATGGGAGTGGGTATCATCTAAGATGGCCTTCATGGGAAATGGGGGCAATTGTTCTAATGTGAACCCTATTAAGGCTGAATTTAAATTTACCAATAGTTTTGAATGGTCTCCGGAAGGTGACAACAAATCATTTTGGGAATCACTGACTTTGGACAACCACAAACGAGGATAATAAGTGTTGTAAAGTCGATCGCAGATGATCTCCTCGGACGGGTCAAGGATTCCTACAGATAAGGCCATGGAAATAATGTCAATTGGATGAATTATAGAACACAAAAAGGGTTGATAAACGATGAACGAGTACCTGGTGGTGATGGTCAACACTTCTGGAGGTTGTAGTTGTATCCAGCTGACTCGTGCTTGGCGGACGTCGAATTTGCAGGGTGTTGGGAATATTAACAAACTGTTAATGTGAATCTAATTAGCCTTATAAGCCATCGTAGTCCATAAACGTGACCTTTGTACCTCCAATCTTTGAGTGGAATATCCAATGGGGAGGGGCCACCATATTTTGCAAATTTGTTTTTTATCTTAAGAGTTATATTAATGGGTTAAAAACTTAAATATCTTGGCTTCAATATAAAACAAAAATATTATGTGATTGATGTTAGGATTTGGTTATTATAAGGTGGAAGCTTGTATGGTGTAATATATGGTTGTCATGTCCTGGTAAAGGATATTTTGGAAAGCATATGGGTGTACTACATAAATATTTCGAACCATCTATTGGAAGGAAGTTGAGAGGCCAACTCTCGAGGAGCCAATTCAAGAAATTGGGTTGGTTTTATTTTCAAATGGCCAAAAAAAGGCATTGGACAGATTTGAAAACGAGGTATACTTTTTATATTTGATTCTTCAATATGATATTTTAAAACATATGTCTTCATTGTAATTTGTAGTGGTTTTTTCTTACATGATGTGCAAATTGGTTTTATGTAGGATTTCAAAGGAATATCAAGTTGGGGTTGAAGAATTCATAGAGTTTACAAAAAGGAATTCAGAGGATAATAAAACCATAAGATGCCCTTGTAAAAAATGTTGCAATGTTCCAGTATTGACGTTTCAGGAAGTACAAGACCACTTGATGATTCATGGTATAATCAGTTCATATAAAACTTGGTTTTTCCATGGAGAGAGATTTCCTACTTGGGACTATATATTTGACAAGAGTAAAAAATTCAACATAACAAAGATGCATGATTTTCCTTGAGAAATTACACATGTCGATGAACACATAGTCGGACATAAATATGATAATCTTAAAGATGAGATATTTGCAACATTACTTACAAATGATACTGAAGCTTTTGAGAATGATGATCATAACGAGGAAACCATGGTTGATGATCATATGGTTGAAATGGTGAATGATGCTTATCAATATTATAATGAAAATCCAAATGTGAATTGTTAAAATGGCCAAGTAGAATCAATGGAAGAAAAAAATGATATAAATCAATATCTAAAGTTAATTGAAGATTCCAAGGCACCATTATACCCAGGTTGCACTAGTTTCACTAAGCTATCGACCATTGTGAAATTGTACAACCTTAATGTGAGAAATGGATGGTCTAATGCAAGTTTCACCTAGTTGTTGAAGTTGCAAAGAGAAATACTTCCAACAAGAAATACACTCCCAGAATCTGCATATACTGTAAAAAGTTTGATTAAATCATTTGGTTTGGACTATGAAATGATACATTCATGCCATAATGATTGCATTTTATATTGTGGAAAATATGAAAAAAATGCCCAACATGTGCCGAATAAGAAGGAAGGTTGATGCCCGTTCTAAAAAGGTGCGTATAGGTATCCTGACCAAAGTGCTAAGGTATTTCCCTATAGTGTCAAGGTTGAAGAGAATGTACATGTATGATTTTGAACTCTTATAATTCCATTATATCATACACCTTCATGTACTACCATCCTACTAAAATATCATATTCTTTAATATACTAAGTATTGTAATGTATATATGATTCTTTATGTTTTTGTTACAACTCTACATATATTTCATAGAATAAGAGGTGAAATCATGAGAATGCATGCAAGGATGGAATAATGTGCCACCCAGTTGATATCCTGACATGGAAAACTATAGATTCTAAATGGCCTGATTTTTTCAACGATCGTCGCAATACATGACTTGCAATGGCAGTGGATGGATTTAATCCTTTTGGAAGCTTGAGTAGTAATCACAGTATATGGCCAATAGTACTAGTCACATATAACCTTCTACCATGGTTATGCATGAAAAGGAGTTTTTTTTGTTGTCATTGTTAATACCTAGTCCCAAGAAACGAGGAAATGACATAGATGTTTATTTGGAACAATTAGTAAAAAAACTAATCCTAATATGGGATGAAGGGGCAAGGAAATACAATACTCATTCAAGGTCATTTTTTAATATGAAGGCTATATTGATGTGCGTAATCCATGAATTTTTTGCTTATGGAAATATGTTTGGTTGCACGACTAAAGGGTTTTGTGCATGCCCTATATGTGGAAGGAACACATATTCAATGTATATCAAATGTAGTAGGAAGTGTGTGTACATGGGACATTGGAGATATCTTCCAATAAATCATAAGTATCGTTCACAAAAAGGAGCATTTAATGGGAAGCCTAAGCATCTCATTGCACCTAGAATTGTAGAAGTGTCAGATTGTTTTACAGAAACAGAAGGAAGGGAAGAGAAATGGGGAAATACTAAAAGTACAAAGAGAAAGAGAAATTAAAAAAAAGGTGAAAATTTGAAGACTATTGTGTGGAAGAAAAGGTCAATTGTATTCAATTTACCATATTGGGAGGTATGTGCACACATTAACTTAAGGCCTAAAATGTACGATGCATGAAGGATTTCATTGTGTTTAATTTGAATATGTTGTTTAGTTTTTCTTTGATGTTATAATTAATTGATTTTTTATAGGGTTGGATGCAAAAACTCCTAATGCGTCACATTTTAGATTTAATGCACATAGAAAAACATGTATGAGAAAGTATTTTTGGAACCCTTTTTGGGAGTATCACCTATAGGTTTCCTTTTAGGAATTGAGAGTATCACCTATAGGTCTCCTGAAGCTTCCCTGACCACTATTAAAGAATTTTACATAATGTAGTTAGCAATGCCATTGACTACTTTTTAGTTGTTTGTGGCCATTGGTGGTAAATGCATTTTCTTTTAAGATATTAATATAAAACTATATATGAATTGTATCCATATTTTTTGTTGAAAGGTGAAAAATTGAAGCACTTGTAGAATATTTCAAAATGTCTCCACTTTATGTGCAATGCTCATATTAATTACACACACAAATGATGAAATTGGATGCCATGCATATGCTTAGGTTAACATACATTAGTTTTATGTTGGACCTAATATTTCATTCATGGATTGGTGATGTTTGTGAAACATTTTCCTATATGAAGGCCCAAGTTGTAGTAGCTTTGATTTTGAGAAAAATGGAATTACATTTTTTTGTTGCAGGGATCCCTTGCTAATTTATCTAGAAGAAGCATCCTATCTTGTTAGGGTATACCCAACAACGTTTGACTTGGAGTAATTGAATCTATAATAGATCTCATATTATTTAGTTTTGAACTGCTCCAAAGTCTAGGATTCCTTGCAAACATCTCAAAAAACCTTGTTGTAAGTCTTCTTCATCCAATTTCATCCCAAGAAATACGATCTTATTTGTTATTTTCTCATTCAAATACATATTATTTGTCAAGATATCTATGTCTGCATGTGTTGCAGAGGATGCAACTTCTTTAGTGGAGCCACTAGAAACTGGTGTGACTGGCCATGATGATGCATACAAGATTTCTATAAATGAAATTTCTTATACTAAATGTTTTGATAAAGACAATAAGTCAGTTAAGAGTAATGAGGAATGTGTCATAGTAGACACATTGATCCAAAAAGAAGCAACATAAACAAGAGGTAGTAAGAAACCTATGGTGTCCTCATATTCATATGAGTCCTTTATAAGGTTTTCTTAAGAACCTACTAAATGGGTAGAGTAGAAGCAGATGGATCCATGGTTTGAAGATTCAATTTTGATGGCAAGCTTTCTTAGTAATAGTCTTTGGATGGGCTTCTACTCAATTTAGTTAGGTTCTAATTTAGTAGAACCTATAAAATTAACCAACCCTCCCAAATGTCCCACAAGCGCTTAAACAAAGGCAGACTTCAAACCATTGGTGAACTGGATTACACAAATATTTTGCATCGAGCTTCTGTAATTAACCTGCTTGCTAGTTCATCAGTGAACATGACTAACAACCGTCAGATCTAGATCAATGGTGGACTTAAATTTTTACAAGGCTTATTTTATAAAGTACACCAACAAAGGAAGAGAGCACTCTCTAGTCAATAGTGATCATGTGTTGAGAGACCATCTCAGCTAGAGTAAAAAATGCCTCCTGTGTCTAGGAAACCATGTCATGTGCAGGAGGGATGTCTACCCTTGGTCGCTGGGCACGAGGTGCAGGTATTTGTGGATTGGCATCTCTATGCCTAGCATTGGGTCGGTGTTGGGGCATCCCCCTACCAACTCCCTAGAATCCCAACATGTCAAAATAGTTGACATGTTTCCCCATCACAAACTCTTCATACAATTTTTGGAGGAAGTACAACGGTACTTACCTATTGTTATGATGGGGAATGTCAAAAACCATGTACCACCTATCCATCCAATTGTCTATGATGGGTGGAAAGGTGCAGCACTCAATAAAAATATGTGGCATGTTGATCTCCGAAATGTCATCTGTCCCAGGTAGTCTAAACAATGAATAGATGTATTGTTTTGTTATTTTGAGCTTTTTTACCTCATTGTAACTTAACCCATCAGCATATTATTGTCTTTTCCTCTCCTTATAAGATGCGATGCTATACAAAGCATCATTCGATCTTGCGATTGTATCAACAATAGACAACAAAGAATCTGACAAGGAGCGACGGAGCTCATCTCCACCCCTCCAAGCAGAACCAATCTCTCTCAAATGGGCAATAAACCTCAGTATCTTTGCATTGTTATCCATAGTAGCCACAACAATCATAAATACAAATAAAATATCATTAGAAATATAAACACATGATATAATGACATATCTAAGCACTGAAAACTGTATAACTAATGTACAACAAATAACAACATATAAACTAAATCTATCATGTAAATTTAAAAATTGATCTTGAATTTTACAGTAAAGAATAAACATTTAACATTTTTTCATTTCATATTTATGTCCTAAATTCAAGTATTAATTCCAATTTTTAAGTATGTATGTGTACATAAAGTGTCTTGAGTGCATATGTTGATTGTGAAGCTCCTCTAGCTTATTTTAAGGCTTGGATTATGAAGTTTCGTTGAAATTGTGAGGTGCTTACTATTCCCCTTGCAAGACCAGCTCCTAGATTGTGGGTAGAGGGAACAACTAGACCCTTGAATAGGTGGCATAATGTGCTATTGATGAATAAAATCCCAGTATAGGCAACGATTTTGTTAGATATGTAATTATTTGTTGTAGTGTGATGTATTTTGGACTCCAAAGTCTATTTAGAAGATCTTTATGGATTTTATGATTGCAAGGGTTCCACTAGATTATATCATGTATGATAGTATGTGATTGGCACGTTTAATCAAATACATCAACCTACCTATGTAACTTCACGTTCATAGAGTCTGTTGTTGAACTTTGTTGTCTTGATCTTAACCAAAAGGTACCCTTCGTTCAAGACGAAATAATTGTTAAAAGCATGGGAAGCTTCTATACCTTATTTTAACACTTGGATTGGGAACTATAAGGTGTTTATTGATGTTCTTGGAAGAGAAACTTCGATATTTCAGATAGAGGCAAGGGATTTACCATGTTTGTTTATGTATTTTAGGGTAATATATGAATTCTACTTGATTTTTTTTTAGTTGTATGCAAGCTTCCAACATAATTGACAAACTTTGCATATTTGTTAATTTTGGTTTGGATTCACAATAGTGAAGTTCGTTTGTTTTTTATGAGTTGATTGAGGTTTTGGTTTACATTGGGCATGTAAATTACTTATGCAAACTTGCAATGTGCTTGAAAAACTTTGCATATTTGTGGATTTTGGTATGGATTCACAAGGATCCTTGTGAATATGCATATGGAAATAGTGAAATTCATTTGTTTTTTGAGTTAATTGGGGTTTTTGTTTCCATTGGGCATGGGAATTTTGGGTATGAACTTTTGTAAATAATCAAAATTATTTAAATTTTATGATTAAATTGGGGAAATGGTTTCCATTGGCCAATTACATTGGGGTTCTTGTTTCCATTGGGGTTTTTATTTCCATTGGCCATAATTTAATTTATTTTGGTTTAATTTTTCAATTTAGGGCAAATAAATTGATGAACAAAGAGAAAAAAACATGAAAAGAAATGAGGAAAATACCTCACAAATAGGAGGTTGATCCAAAGGTGGAGATGGATGGCTTTGGCACACCCAAAAACACGTTCTCCCAGTCAAGATTTTCTCCAAAGAAGTCCAATAACCATGTGATTTGGCGAAAAAGACGCTCTCTCCCTATTTAAAAAAAACAGTCTTTCCAAAATGCGCACACGATTTTGTTCACTAAAACATAGGCACGATTTTCTTGAATAAAATGGAGGCGCAATTTGCTTAAATAAAATAGAGGCGCAATTGGTTTACTATCCTAATTGGCATGCCTATTGGTAGCCTTGGGACTAGACTTGGGCATGATTATGTATGTACAATATTTTATGTTATAAATGGGTTGGGTAAAAAAATGGATAAATGGAGTTGTTATGAGATCTCTAGGGGGAGGTTGATAGGTTATGATGGGAAGAATGATATAGATGATCCCAAGAATGGGACAAGAGTGGAGGGAGGTTGTGAAGGGCTAAGAGGGTTTTTATATATGGGGGGATGGGGTGTTAGTTTTTTCATGAGAAAGGGATTCCAATAAACCTCTATTTGTGTATTATTATTGCATATTGTCCAAATTAAAAGTTCTCTTGTTGGGACAATGCCAAGAAGATTTTATTTCACTTTTCCATTATGAATGATTTCCATGCTATGATTGTTTGTCTAGTTTTTTATATCTAAATGTGCATTTCAACCAATGATCCTTTTTTTTGTATTATAGGAATGCGCATATGCTCCAAAATGATAGTTTTGAGTGTCAAATTGGTAAATATTTACATTGATATTTTTTCCCAATGTAAACTTTTCTTGAAATCAAAATGCTACCTACTATTTTGTATGTGTCATTCTCTTGATGCAATGTTTATTTAAATGATTAGAAATCAAGGAGATTATTTTCCAAATAAATACTAAAAAAATCACTTCAACGTCAAGACATCTACAGTCCCCATTCCTTCCTACCCCTCCAATAAGAGGGCCAAAAAAAATTAATAGTTATTAGATTACCTTTACATAATATGGAATATCTTCTTTTACGTAATAGTAGTATTCAAATGGTTTAAAAAAATAGACGATTTGGTTTTAATTTAGTTTTTATCGTGCATGTGTTCATTTTGTGGATTTGAAAATGTGGAAAGCATTATTTGACTCAATGTTGGTGAGTTGTTCCAATGTTGTTGGCTTGAACTTGGGTCATAAGTTACAAAACCACCATAATTTGAAGTAAACGTTGAAACCTGTATAATGGTACTGCAATCATGACAATCAAACACACACACAATGGCAACAACAATAGTGACAATGCTACACTATGAATGGAATATACTACCCTAAGCAATTATGAAGAGTTTAATAGAAGAGTGCACTACATGTTGCAAATCCTAATTAAAGGTATCGAGAGTAGGAAAATCTAGAGTAGCATTTGATTAGTGTTTTGATACATGGAAGCAAAAATGAAGGGACTTGTGTCACAACTTATGGTTATCCAAGAAGATCTCTCAAATCCACAACGGGGTTTCTTTCGATGCATGGTAGCAAAGAGTCGAGCATATTGTATAAATCATTGTGGAGGAGAAGGAAAAATTGAGTGTGAACAAACACAATTGGGTGGTTGAGTTGTTCACAAAATCAACCTTTCTTTAATTTGAAAAAAAAAACAAGCATAAAAGTGCAATAAATCTAAAGCAAGAAGGTAAGCGAAGTGCGATAGTCAAACACTAGTGTACATGGTGCTTTCCCTTTCCAAGTCAACTCCCTTTCTATTTTTGACACTTTTTTGGGCCAAAATCACATTGCTTCACATTTCTTTTGTTTTCCACCTTTTTAATAAAAGCATTTTTGTTGCACATTTGCATGGAAGAGTTATATGAACTAGAAAATTTATATGAATTCAACAAAATTGAGTACATTAAAAGGGAAAATAAAGAATTGAAAGAATAAGAGAGATTACCTAAACTTAAGTGTGATAGATGTTTTTCACTTAAACATTTGTAGAGAAGTATCAATATAAAGGGAGATGTATCAATATAAAGGGATATAGATGCTTTTCACTTAAAAGACATCATCGTGTAACCCAAAAGGAGACACTATCAAATGATTCAGTGTATGTTAATTAAATCTCAAAAGATGCATGTCATATTCAACTAAACCACATTATCCCATTTCGATATGGATTGAGTATGGGTTATGAATATCAAATATTATCCCAACTAGAGTTGTGGATGAGTTAATTTTAAAGTGAGGGTGCAACAATTAAGACATTTTAGCCATGGGGAACATGCCCAAGATAACATCAATAGAAGCATTATTGAAGTATCCATGACTTATTAAACTAATTAAGAAAGGTGTCCCAATCACCAAGAAAGGTGTCCTTATGCCCTAACAATAATGCAACTAAAGGTGACGCAAAAAACAAGTTGTACACCACATAAAGGAATGAAAGAACCATCAAGGAATGAAAGATCGTGAATCTATTTCGAAAGTAGTAGAATTGTTCCTGTGGAACTAACAAATAACCCTAACATAAATATGCAAACAAGGAGCTTGATGAAACATGCATACACTTGGAATAAAACCATTAACAAGCAAGCAATCATTGAAATTAGGGACATATATAAAAATCATGAACTACTAAGGTGGCCTAGGTTTACTATTCACAATTGACATCTACTATTTGCAAAAACCTAATTTATCATATCCAATGGGACTTAATGAGATATATGGTCATAAAATGGGTTAAATTGCATCCATTTATCTTGAAAAGTATGTCATATTGTGATTTTTTTCATGATTTTTTCAGTTGTTATGTTTTCATGCAAAATTTGAGGTTTATGGAGAGGGTGAAAGTGTTGGTTGGATCAATAGGTTTATTTCTTTCAATAACATTAAAAAACTATTCATTTCATTATGTAAGATGAACAATGAAATAAATAGAGCAAGAAAACACATAAGAATGGAAATTTTAAATTAATACTCTTGGATTTAAATTGAGTTGTTGTTGTGGTTTTATTATATATTTTTAGTATTTTACAATAAATGTAGGATTATCCAAAATGTTTATGCATAACATTTTTAAAGCATATGATAAATTTACAAATTAAACAAAAAAACCCAATGAAATATTCTTAAATTCCTCTAAAAATATTGAAGCAATCATTTAAAACATGCTAAGGTTTTCAAATAAGGAAAATAAGGCACACCCTCAGATAGTTATTTATCCTACATATATAAAATTTGTTTTTATTGACCTTAACCGTAATCTAATATTACAATGAATAATAGCTTTACCTATAACTAATCATAACTATTCCCATAATATAATATTACAATGAATAATGGTTTTACCCATAACTAATCATAACTAATCCCACTCTGAGATGGTCTTAATCACATAATTATCAACAAAAACAAAAACGTTCATCATATTCAATAATATAAACACTAGTGTAGGGCATCCCAAAAAAATTGATATAAACACTAGTGTAGGGCATCCCAAAAAAATAGAAAAAATTAAGGACTATGGGCATCCAAAAAAATAAGAGAGATTAAGGCTGCTCGGCATCCAAAAAGTTATAAAACACAACATGCATATACCAAAAAACCCTCCCCACCTCTGCTAATAATTGTTTAATGGAAGTTACACATTATGAGGCTATTATGTACATATTTTCATAGTAGCTTATTTACGAACTTTGCAACAAAAACCTCAAATACAGGCTTTCTAATTCAATTTATGATAAAAGCAAACAATGTGAAAGAGTTGGCCATTTTTATTTGTTCAAATCAAATATATGATAGCTAAAATATCATTTATTGTCCATTGATACAGTCAAAATAAAATAAGAATTGAACAAATACCCCCACAGTGGAACTCCAAATAAATCAGAACAAGTGTAAAAAAAGTCGCAATATCATTTATTGCGCCCATTCCTCGAGAAAGTTCGCTTGACTTCTACAGTATTGCCATTGAAATCATGAATATCCTTTTCGACAACAATATCCACCACATCTTCAGAGTCAAACTTGACGAACCCAAATCCCCAAGGTCTTCGAGTCTGGGGATCATAAATTACAACTGCTTCCATAACTGTGCCAAATTTCTCAAAATAGTTTCTGATGTCATTCTGGGTAATAGTGGGTGCTAGGAAGCCACCAATAAATATATTCTTTGTCCTGGTTAGATTTTTGATACCATTACCATTATCCCTGCTCTCAGTATGTAGATTTTGGATACCATTACCATTATCCCTGCTCTCAGTATGTCTGGCATTTGCCTTTTTAACCTCCACCTAAACATTTGATGAAAAAGATAAAAAAAAGAACCAGTCATTCCCAGTAACTTGTAAATATTCAGACAAACAACTTACCATTAAGAAAAGAATGTTAAGAAAAACAACTTACCATTCGGCCATCAATGTTGTGCTTGGA
The DNA here is from genome assembly GCA_001517045.1 of Pseudotsuga menziesii. NCBI lineage: Eukaryota > Viridiplantae > Streptophyta > Pinopsida > Pinales > Pinaceae > Pseudotsuga > Pseudotsuga menziesii. The sequence goes on along the minus strand of LPNX010468239.1, from coordinate 1,265 downwards.
ATTAAGAAGAAGCGCCTCTGCCACAACGGGATCTGAGAAATCAAGAAAAGCAAAGCCCCGTGACCGGCCTGTGAACCTATTCTTAATGATCAGTGCTTCTACTACTTCTCCAAACGTCATAAAATAATCTTTCAGTTGTTCCTCTGTTGTCTTATACGATATTCCACCAACGAAAACCCTTCCCTTCTCTGAATCCATCTGGGTAACATTGGCTGCTAAGCCACCAATACATATCATGTTTGTCCTTAGATTTTGGACACCATTACCAAGTGAATTATCCCTGCTCCTAGTAACTCTGGAAATTGCTTTTTTAACTTCCACCTAAATATAGAAATATGAACTAATCAAGAAAACAGAAATATAGAAATATAACTCTGGAAAATGCTGTCATTACTTGTAAATCTTAGGAGTAATCAAGAAAACAGAAGTGACGAGTGTTAAAGAAAAGGGACTCACCGTTCGGCCATCGATGTTGTGTTTGTAATTCAAGATCGCAAGGCGGTCTGCCACAGCACGATCTGCAAAACGAAGAAAGGCAAATCCCCGTGAATGACCTGAGAGCCTGTCCCTAATGATCACCGCATCCACTACTTTTCCAAACGTCGTAAAATAAGCTTTCAGTCGTTCTTCTGTTGTATCAAAGGATATCCCTCCAAGAAAAACCCTAGCCCGGTCTGAATCCATAAGTCTGCTTCATGCAAACCAAAAATATCACACACCAACCAAATCAGAATTATACACTAAATTGTATCGTAGGATTAAAATGCAAGACACTAAAAGAAATTATGCTTTACTCACAGTAAAGATGCGAAATTTGATTATAAAACTCCAAATCTCTAAGAAATAGGAGGAACAAAGATCTGTTAATCAATACCGCAGTAAAAGACAGAAAATTTGATTATAACACTCCAAATCTCCAAGAAATAGGAGGAACAGAGATCTCTCAATCAAAATCGGATTAACCCACGATTTGAATATTGTATCGAAGCGGACTGTGGAGAATCGTCGACTCTCGATATTATTTTATCGAAGCTGACTGTGGAATGTATCTGTTTTTCACGTACTCGATGATGACTATATATATAATAAAAAAGTTTGTTCACATGATCGCTGGTACTTGTCGGTGGGGACTTTTAAGCGAAGTGAAAGGTTTTTAATAAACAAATTAAACTAGCAATTGCCCCAAAAAGGTGCAATAATACGCCGACAGGTTATTGTTCGAGGATGAAATATTTCAAAGGGGTAAACTAAAATCAAATTTGTGT
>LPNX010468211.1:0-41032 GCA_001517045.1 Pseudotsuga menziesii | reverse complement strand
CGGTCCACACCGCGGCTGTCAAGCCCGACAGTCGCGGTCCACACCGCGGCTGTCAAGCCCGACAGTCGCGGTCCACACCGCGGCTGTCAAGCCCGACAGTCGCGGTCTACACCGCGGCTGTCAAGCCCGATAGTCGCAGTCCAAACCACGGCTGTCAAGCCCGACAGTCGCGGTCCACACCGCGGCTGTCACGCCCGACAGTCGCGGTCCAGACCGCGGCTGTCAAGCCCGACAGTCGCGACCTCTGACCGCGGCTGTCCAAGTCAAACCCGCGGTCAGACACCGTGATATCGACCGCTGAACCCGCGGTCCACACCTATCGACCGTACAACAGCGCCTCCTGGGCCCCACCAACCCCGCAACCCAAAAAATCACAACAAGTGTCGGTTTAACAGAATAATTGGCCCTCCCAAATCTCGAATCCGTCGGTCAGATCGTCCAGAAATCACCCGTAAGCTCTAGTTCACTCTGATCACCACTCAATCTCGAAGAGTACAAATGACGTGTCACATGGGGCCCACTTACTATTTGTAGTCAGTCGACTTCGTTCTTGTTTTGGCCATTCTGAACCCATCCGGAATCCGTTTTCCGAACCGTTTCCACCGTTGGAACTAGCACGACTAGCTCATCCTAATGGTCACCTCGTTGCATCTTTTTGAATACATCATTTTTTGCCCATTTTTTAGACACTCATAGTCATCTCGGTATGCGTGCCACTTTAGCCGCCCTCCATTTTTAGTACTTTTATATCGCCGGAATCACCGTTCCGAGCTCATGATGATGCTTGAGATACTTTCTTGCTCTCCCCTAGGTACAATCATAACATTGTGTCCTAACATTTTGCTACCTTGGTTAGCGCGCCACATCGGCCGCAATCTGATCGTTCTACACTTTTTACATGAGCCATTCACTCCTGTCATACTGCAAAGGTCTCATTATTTTGCCACCATCCATCCACCCTGCAAGGAGATCCACCAGTGTTCCCCCCCGCCATCAGTTCTGATCATCATAAATGTCCCCTAATTAAACACTTCCTCCTTGCCTGACCATTCCCAATACACAGTCTTCTTATTTGCTTTCAGACTCCTTAAAATTGAAAGCAACCACGAGCATGAACTGTCATGGGCTCGCAAAATCCACATGACAGTACCATTCCATCATTTCAGAGTCTTCTTATTTGCTTTCAGACTCCTTAAAATTGAAAGCAACCACGAGCATGAATTGTCATGGGATCGCAAAATCCACATGACAGTACCATTTCATTCCATCAACTACAGAGTCTTCTTATTTGCTTTCAGACTCCTTAAAATTGAAAGCAACCAGGAGCATGAACTGTCATGGGCTCGCAAAATCCACATGACAGTACCATTTCATTCCCTCCATTCAGAGTCTTCTTATTTGCTTTCAGACTCCTTAAAATTGAAAGCAACCACGAGCATGAACTGTCATGGGCTCGCAAAATCCACATGACAGTACCATTTCATTACTTCAGAGCCTTCTTATTTGCTTTCAGACTCAGTAAATATGAAAGAAACCACGAGCATGTACTGTCATGGGCTCGAAAAATCCACACGACAGTAGCATTTTATATATCCACACTTCTTCTCGTTCCATAACCCATGAAGAAGTCCCCCCCCACCTCTTGGCACTATGATCAATCCTCTCGGCAGCACCTCCAATCAGGTCGCCTTTGTTCAGAGTATTCTGTAGTCTCCTACCATGTTACCACCGCCTGAGTCTCCCTCAGCCCAGTGAACTGCCCAGATCCCTTACAGCTATGATCCCTTTACCACCAATCAGTTTCATGCGCTGCCCGATCATCCCCGCCACCATACTCTGAACAAAGGAAGTTTGAGTCCACCCACTCTACTTGCCCAGTTAGTCCCACCAACTTATCACTCTTACCATCAGTACTATCACAGTTCGGTTTTGCACCTCGCGCTCCTGTCAAGGAAACATCATTGCCTTGATAGTTGTAGGTCTCCCTCTGTCGACGACAACTCCTCTATTTCAGAGGATAGACCTAGCTACAAATAGTGCTAGGCTCAAAGTCAGATTCAACATGAAATGTCAAATCATGCATAGGAAAACCAGTCGTAGCATAACTACTGTGGCTAGTGCTAGGAGGTTCAAAGTGAGTCTCGGCATCTTTCGGCATTCCATACCGGTAATGTGTCAACGGGGAATCAGCCCTAGTGTGAGTAGGTCTATCATGCAAAGATCCTATCTTGGAAATCATGGGACCGAACTCAGCTAGGTCAGGTGAAGGATCGTACGTAGGAGTAAATTCCCCATTGTCAACACGAAGGAGAGGATGTGGCTCAAGAATAGTCTCTGAATGATCCTCCATGGTGTGTGAATCAAGGTGTGACATAGTGTGCCTGGACTGTCTAGGTCTCTCTCCCAAAGGAGGAGGAGAAGTGGAAGGCAGAAGTCCTGATAACCGACGAGAACGGCACGGAACCACACTCGAATCCACAATGACTCAACAAAAAGAAAAGACTCTCTATTTACGTAAACCCTAGGCCAACTAGCGTGCACAGAGCAATCACTAATAAAATCTAAAGCCAAATTCAAGCAAACAAGGGCTGGATAAGTGAGCGCCCGAATGAAGCAGGTATGTCTCACCTAGGAGAGGCCTGAGACTCCCATACACAACAAGCGGAGGTACGTAACCAATTATTGTGGCCCTCAGCTTCAACGCGTAAAGTGACTGTGCTGTCCGACCCAAACCTGGCCGGGACACCTACAGAATAAACTCTACAAGTACCCCCTCGATATCCTAGGTAAGGTCACTAAGGTCACCTCAATATAATCAAAGCTCAGGAGGATAGTCACAGGCGGGATTGACCGTATGGGTAGGGTAGAAAAGCCCGAAACTCTCGAAAGAGCCCCCAGATACGAATACAATCTTGGAAATATCTCCGGTGCTACTCAGTTATGACTAGGGGTCATCCCAATCAATAACCACTCACACTGCCTCGTGCTTAACTCCCATTTAAGAGGAGGATCCTGAGAACGATGGTTATACCAAGGATTTCACACACTCCCTAGATAGACACCTAGATGTTGTTGTTTAGTGATCTTGGAGAATTGACTTACAATGAACTATTCCAAGATCCTAAAACCTAAGCTTGTTGGTGCACCCTAGAAAAGAAAAGAGTGTAATTCATTTTAATTAGCGTTGATTTTAGTTGTCTTTATTACTCAAAAATAGGATATGGTCGTGCAACTAGTGGTGTTATGACGCAACATGAAGTAAAATGCACACCGTAACAATCAATGCAAATGCATTGTGTCCATGTAAACAGGGTATGCTACTACGTGAAATGCACAATTCTTCTTCAAATGATGAATGCAAATTTTTCCTATATGAATTCCTAACTAGTACTCCAAAGCAAACCTAGATCTAGTGCAAGTACAATGCAAAGTGCAAAATGCAATGCATTATGATAAGCAAATGTTTTTGGATTTTTTGAAAATATAAGAGATGCAAAAAACAAAAGAATGATTCTACCACCCCCAGACTCTACAAGCACACATAGACAGCATCCAATAAAAACACTAAGGTACAAGAACTCTAATGCACTAATCTCAAACAAAAAATCGAAAATGCCATGACAAGAACTTACCTAAAAAAAATTTAGGCTAAAAAAAAAAAACGTTTCCAGTCAGAACCAGAGGTCAAAACAGACTCAGACAGTGCCAAAGGAGACTCAGAAACTAACAGCATTCACCTAGCAACCAATTAACTTCCACAAAAAGGGAAAAAACCAGGGTATACGTGACTGTTCGCAGTAAAACCGCGTGTATACACGGAAATCACAAAGGAAATCGCGTGTATACGCGACTGTAAATCAAAAACCCGCGTACAGGAAGAAAAGGTGCATAAAAACAAGGAAAACAGATAGGCTGAGATAGAATTCACTCCAATCAGACTCTACCAGGCATACATGCCCCCAGACCCGACACAGAAACAAGAGAGAAAGAGCAATTCAAATACATTGAATGCCGAGAAAATCACCCCCAAAGGACAACTACTAGGAACTCCCCAGTCGAGTCACCAATTCTGTTATGGAGAGAAATTCCTATGGCTTGGGGTACCACAACAGACAGCTTTGACTCCAGAAATCAATCTTTCCCAATATGCAATAGAAATAAAATGTCTAACACTAAAGGATCAGACCTTGTACCTTATTCCGGATGGTTGAAGTAGATCCCCGTTGAGCTTTCCAATCTTCAGCTTGAATTGATATAATACTTCCTCAACAACAAGTAAACAATACAAGCATACTATATATCATGGTGTTAGATCTATTCTAGCATATATAATCAATAATGTAAAATCATTTGACATATTCCAATGGATACAATATTCAATCAAATACACATCATTAGACGGGAAAAGATAGTTCTTATTAATATAAATAAGAGATTACAAGATAGATACAACCTCTGACGGCACGTCTGCGAACCGAAGAAACTGAATCCCCCACTTGGGCCTCCACCACCTCAATCCTCCATCACTTAGATAGCAAGCTCACTAGCAAAAGGCAAGGTTGGGAAGAACACAACAGTGCTCCAAAGGGACAAAGGGATGCAGACTCAAGCATAAATTCTGGCAACAATGGACTATAGTTTCGTTGCTTTCAATCTCTCTATATGCCTTCAATGTACCAAGGGGTTCCTTATATAACTTCACAAAGGATAATGAAGGGTCGAATCTGAGCGATCTCAAGGCATATGGAAGGCCAGGAGTCGAATGAGTCGGATCCATGTCAAGGAAAACTCCAAAAGGATTTGGACTATGCACACATCCCGATGTACGCGGTTATAGGGGTCAAACCCGCGTATGTACGCGGTTATTGGGTAAAAAAACGTGTATATCATTTTTTTATATAGTTTTAGGGATTATCAAGGAAACATCAAAGGATAAAATATGGTCCATGGGGTCTAAAGAGTCTGCAGCGGGACAGGGGAAGGCCATACAAAGTGTGATTCACCTAAAGTGGTGAAATCCGCTATAACAGCTGTCTGATGAGCACCATACATGAAATGTCATGATGTGGTTTTGGGGGCACTCCCCTGCCTTTCCTTCAAACTTGGGAATATCTGAGGGAAGTTTGGTTGGCATGGGAGGCCAAAATGTTTAATGGCAGATGGGGTCATTTGCTAACCAAGGCAAATCAGGAAAGTTGAGGCATGCCATGAAAGGAAGGTTTGACCATAGGTTGATGTGAGATGGGGCATCCATGGTGTTGGGGTTTGCAGGTGCATAATGCATCTGCATTATTGGGGGTACTTGTGGCACCATTATGGATGGGTCAGTGCCCCCAAGTGTGGTGGGAGGGACAGTGTGGGTGGAAGGGCCACTTCCCCCATGTATGATAGGAGGGGTAGTGTAGGTGGAAGGGCCACTACCCCCATGTGTTGCAGGTGGGACAGCTTGACTAGTCAATATGGGTGGTGGCAGCTGACTTATCACAGTTTGCATAACTATGTTGGGGCCACCTACAGGGTTGTTGCTGATAGTTTGTGGTGTGGACATGGGTCCACTAGCAATTTCTATGATGAAAAATGGATCTGGGTTTGCACCAGCCATGGGGCTTGATGGTGTAGTGTGCAGGTCTGGTTCAAACTTATATGGTTTTGAATCTGAATCAGAGGATGTGTGGCCCTCTGATGGTGTGGGAGGTCGTCGAGAATGGTATCAATGATGTCAGTTTAATGACCCGAGCTGAGGTGGTTCACCTCTCAAGCTTGAGGAAGAGCGTGAGGGATCAATTGTATTAAACTTAAATGTCAAACTAGTGGTAATGATTATTGGACCCCGGTTTCAATGGCCTCCTATTGGCTGTAGATGGTCACTCAGCAACCAAGACTACCGGAAGGCAACGCTTGGCTTTTTCCTCATGGGCGTTCTACTCAATCTGTGGGGGTCATTACTCATTTCTCTTGGGAATTCCTCTCAGTGGCCAGCTACTTTGGGGTTCCCATGGTACTCCTCACAATGATTTTTTGGGTTGATCCCAAGTACTTCCCACAGTTAAGGCAGCCATGGACTTATGTCCTCAAAGACTGTAGATTTTTAACTTAGTGTAAATTTGTAAATTTTAGTGGCTCTCTCAGCATCATGACTGAGTTGGGTTGATTTACATGGTATGGTGTGTATGTCTTTTTGTTTTTCTATTATCTAGTGGCTGCAAATGGCTTATGAATATTCTGCAAAGTTTATATCATTGTGGATGGAAGCAGTAAATAAAAAGAAATTTTGTAGACATATACCATTGTTTATCCTGAATTGTGATAGCTTGACTAGGTGACTACCTTACACCTATATTCTTCTTCAACCAGGAGAAGGTGTTGGACTCTCAACACAATGGGACTAAGCCCATCCGTAGATCTATAGGTCACCTCATGGATGCAAGGTTGGTAAATAGGGAGGACGTTGAGCACCGTGAGAAGCCCTCCTTCTCTACCCCCTCTACCTTCCAAGTCACCCGTTTTTAGTGGTTTCGAACAATATTGGGTGAAGTTCCTATTACTATACAAGCTATGCCATTCGTCTTATCCCAGAATACCTCAAAGGGTGATGACTAGGTAGAGGAGGAAGGGTTAAGCAAGATTGTTGATTTTAAGTGAATTTCAGTCAAACTATATTCATTAACCCATTGATTATTTAATTTACACTTTGTTATGTAAATAAAATTGAAATAAAATGAAACAAAAATAGAAATGAAATGGTTTAGATGGACAGAGGCAGTTGAGTCGCACTGATAGTCCCAATTAAAGCAAACAATGAAGCCCAAAAATGGGTTGTGCACCTGTAAAGGTCCTGTTTTTGTGAAGTGGATTGTGATCAAACTATGAGGAATTACCTCAAACAGTTGAAACCCCACTTAGGAAATAGGACCTCTTACCCCTAAGCATGGGAGGATTCACAAATGGATCAACTATTTGGGTAGAAAACAAGCTTGAACATAGGTGAATTTTCAGAAATTCGGTTCGGCCGTTTTTGCACAGTGGAGTGATTTGTAAATCATAGAATGGCCAATAGTAACTGGTACTGTGGCCAAATGGGCTTGGATTGGCCTTGAGGAGGCTCAACAATAACTAAAAATGTAAATAAACTGCAATCTAAGCTACATTTAATAGAAAAATTAACCTAGGGTAAAAAACTGAACAAGAAACTAAAACTTTGAAAACTAACCCAGGGATCATGTGGGATGGCCCTGGTATGGTTGACAATTCTGTAGCAGGGATTTCTCCCTTTCTACAGGGTAGGAATGGATACCTTCCATCTATAGGAAGGAATGATAGGTTCCTAGTGGTGAAATACAGGAAAAAATGGACAGAAATAAAGAACAGAAAAGAAGAAGAAACATGGAATGGTTGGAAACCCCTCTACAAACACTGTTAGGGTTTAACTCCAGCAACTTGCAAAAAATGTATCAGAAAACCTACAAATAGATAATGGAAACCTACAAGAAAATATGGGTTAGATGAAAGAAAATAAATAAAACAAAACAAATGTTAACCTTCTCTTTGATGGAATGGGCCACCATGTTGTAGCTTGGAGAAGCATCTCTCTTGGATGGGCGGAGCTATGGATCAATGGAAGATGGAGGAGAGGGAGTGTGGGTGGCCTGAGAGACAAAGGGTCTCAAGGCATCCACGAGTAGCATAACAGTATGCAAGGGAAAAGTGTTTTGAGAGTGACCCCCACCCCTCTATTTATAGGTTTTTTGGGGCTTTTTAGGGTTTTAAGCCCCTGGTTGGGGCTTTAGCTCCTTTTTTGGGCTTTTGGCTCCTTTCGACCTATCTTTAGCTCCTTTTGGGTTTTTTAGCTCCCGTGAGGGGTTTTAGCCCCTTTTTGGAGGCTTTAGCCCATATGAGAACTATTTAGGCTTTTTTGGGGGGATTTTAAGCCCTTTTGCTCATTCTTAAGCCTTTTTGAGGGTGTCGGGGTCCAATGGGGTGAAATGAGGGTCATGCATGGGTGTCCTTGGGTGGTGTAGGAAATGTAGAGCTGAGTGAGGGATTTTTAGGTTAACAATTCCCTTGACTGAATGGGTATCCAACCCCATTCCATTCGATAAGAAGAAAGGAACCATCCAAGTATGTACTGACTTTAGAGACTTGAACAAATCCTATCCTAAAGATAACTTTCCAATGCCATTCATTGATCACATTTTGTATGAGTTTGCTGGAAGCGAGGTTTTTTCTTTCATGGATGACTTTTTAGGGTATAATCAGATTCATATCAAACTTGAGGACCAACATAAGAAATATTTAATTTGTCCTTGGGGTACTTTTGCATACTAAAAAATTCCCTTCAACCTTAAAAATGTTGGATCTATGTTTCAACGGGTGATGACCTTTTCCTTTCATGATCTTACACATATTATTGAAGTTTATATTGATGATTTATATGCTCACTCTCATTTGCTAGTGGATCATCCAAATCATTTGTGCTTGGTTTTCAAGAGATGTTGTTGTTATTAGATTAGGTTAAATCCTCAAAAGTGCATATTTTGCATGAAAGTAGGTCGCTTATTGGGATTTATCATTTCAAAGGAGGGGATTAGGGTTGAGTAAATACTTGGATTGTCTCCCCCGCGCACTATTAGACACCTTCAGAGTTTGCAAGGGATGGCTAACTTCCTGCATAGGGTTGTTGTCAATTTTGCCAATTTGACCAAGGGTTTCATGTGCCTTTTGAAGAAATACACCCTTTTTAGATGGGATGAGCGAGCCTAGGGGTATTTTGATGCATTGAAGAAATCCTTGTCATCGAACCCCCGGCTTCGTCCACCTGAATATAGTCATGATTTCTTGTTATACGTGGCCGTGTCTCAAGAGACGAATGGAATAGTTTTTGTTCAAGAGGATGATGAGCTCAAAGAGCATGATATCTATTATCTTAGTCAAAATTTTATTAATGCCAAACTTTGTTATAGCCATGTTGAGAAGCTAGCCCTAGCTACTATCCATGTGGTTCAATGGTTGAGACATTACATACTCCTTCTTGAGACTTTGGTTGTAGCTCATATTAATCCATTTGAGTTCGTCCTAACCAAATAGATGATAGGGGGGAAATACAATAAGTGGTTTGTGATCTTACAAGAGTTCGATCTCTAATTTTTTTCAGCAAAATCAAAGAAATCATTTATCTTTGTGGAGATCATGTTAGATTTTCCTAGTTTGGATGAAGTTGAGGTTCATGAAGACTCTTTTTTTTATGAGCATATCTTCCTCATCTTCAATGTGGACCCATGCTATGGGGATTTTATCATCTATTTAGAGACCTTGAAGGTACCCCTCCCCTCTCACAAGATGAGCATCAACGGTTATGTCACGTATCTAACAATTACCTCATTATTGGTGACACTTTGTATCACCCTGGGATTGTTTCCATTTTATGTCAGTGTTTGAATCATGAGGAGGATGAGGTTGTACTTAATGATTTCCATAGAGGGGCATGTGGTGGTCATTTATCTGGGCTTACTGCAACCCAAAAAAAATTGAGAGTGGGTTATTACTAGTCGTCGATATTCAAGGACTGTGTTAATTCGGTCAATTGGTGCCACCCTCTCCATGTGTTTGCATGAAACATTTGATTTAATCCTTCCCTGTTACACCCATTAACACCATTGGTCCCTTCACCAAGTGAGGGGTATACTTTATGAACTGCAACCCAGCGTCGGCTGGGGGAATCATCACATCATAGTGGGTGTAGATTAATTCATGAAATGGGAAGAGGCTATGCCCCTATCAAAGCCAACAGTGAGAAATCCACGCATTTTTTTTCAATTAGACAATTACTCGGTTTGGTATCCTGAGAGAGATTGTCACAAACCATGGCAGGAAATTTCAAAACAAGTTGATGGAAGAACTATCTTTGAAGTTAGGGTGTAAGCAAGAGAATTCATATTCTTACTATCCTCAAGAGAATGGACGGTTTGAAGCTTTAAATAAGTCCCTTAAGTTCATTCTACAAAGAACCATCACACAAAGCAAGAATAATTGGCACATCATGTTGTACCCTGCTTTATGGGCCTACCAAACCACGGTTAGAAATGCCACCAGTTTTTCTCCATATCAGTTAGTGCATGGGGTGGAGTTGATATTGTTGGTTGAATGTGAAATCCCTTCTTTAAAGCTATTCGTAGGACTCTTAATAGAGAATTCTAAGTAAATCCTAGTCCACCTAGAAAAACTTGATGAGAAGTGTTAATATGCCTTGGTGGCTCTTGAAGTAAATAAATGTCACAATAAGGTTCAGTATGATAAATTTGTTCGTCCCCAAAATTTTAGTGAAGGTGACTTGGTCCTTTTGTATGACCAATCTATTGAATCATTAGGGGCAAGTAAGTTCAACCCATGTTGCATGGGCCTTACGTGGTCAATTAGCAAGTCTTATAGAAGGGTGCTTACAAGTTATAGGATTATGAAGGGACAACCTTGGCGGAGCCTAGAAATGGGCTCTATCTTAAAAAATACTATGCTTAGCCAAGGCTGATACTTTGTATATTACTGTAAGTTGCATACTTTTCTTTTGGTCCCCTTGTATTCATTTGGTTTGTTGACATGCTTCACTTTTTTGTGACATATATCATGGGAGTCTTCCATATACGTAGGATATGCTGACGGTGCCAGCCACCACAACCAAAAATCAGCTTTGTTTGCTTGGGTCATTTATGCATCTGAGGGTCAAGTTGTGTCTTCAAGAAGTGTATGTCTCTGGCCATCATCGAAATAATATTGCTGAATATAGTTCCATTCTTGAGTTACTATGCGATGACATATCTCATGGTATTCAGTCTCTTGAGGTACGTATTGACTCACAAATAATGGTATCAAAACTAAATGACATATATCATTTCATAGATCTAACCCTATTACGAATATTCTTACAGGTACAGTTATTAGAACACAAATTTGAACACATTACATACATTCACATTCCTAGGATCTACAATCATGTTGTCGATTCTTATGTAAATTACGTGTTATATTGGAATTTGATACACAGATAATGAAGCATTCACATCACATTCACACGTGTAAATATAATAAACCTATCACTATAAGCATTTTCATGTGAACATATAGTACAAAAAATGGTGTCATAATACATCATGTCATGGTACAAAATTGGGCCTCTTAGCCACCATAAACCACTACATAGTTGATAAAAAATGTATGTGAAGGCCTTTAAGCTTTTGGAGTAGGGTGCTGATCATGAAAACAAATGAAGGCCTTATCCAACCTTCCTAACAACCGAACCCACACGCGGGGTACTCTTACTACCTTCCTGTGCATTGCCTCGGGCAAGTCGTCGACTTGCACCATAGGCACCCTATGCATCAAACAGATGAAGTTTGTGTGTATGATTTGGAACGTATGATTTGCATATGCACCTAGTATATCATCACCCCATCTCCTTCGACAATGTCGAGGGAAACCATGAACCCATCTAGGACCCACATCTACATGTACATGATTAGTATTAGTATGTGACACTACCCAAAAACATGTTTTTTTATTTCATGATGTCAAAAAATACAAATAAATACAAATAAGTCAGAAATAAAATGAATTCGGGATTGTTACCAATATCTCCATATGCGACTCCATGTGGTATGGGAATATTTGGATCACCGCGGAAGTCTATCCTTGCATAAGGGTAGCAATCTGTGGCCATGATTTATCTACACCATCGATGGAAGAATTCAGGTGGGTAGGGTGTAGTTACACATCCTCCCCCTAGCCACTGCATCACACCTTCCCAACTCACCTAAGCTGGATCTCATGGACCATGTAGAGAAATTTGTACTCTTGGGCTTAGCCCTAGTATACTCTCTAAGAAGAAGGTACTCAGAATGTTGAAAAATCCAAAGGTTCTTGTTCTACCTAGCTTGAATTCATTCAGTTGTTGTTTCATGCTTCCCAGTAAGTATGTACTCCAGTCATATATGGTGGGTCTCATGCACTCAGCCACATAAAATATCAGAGGCTTGGAATCCTGATGTAGAGGTGCTAACCCTGCAATCCTGGCCAACACTAGTATGATGACCTTGATGCCAAGGTTCTAAAGAGAGTTCACCGGGACCTGAATTCCAACCTTTTTAGTGTCTATAAGTAAGTATACAACAATGTACTAATCAATGGTGAGGTCATCTCCAACCCCACGAGATCTGAATTTGAACACCTCTCATCGACAGGATAGTCCAGTGATAAAGTATATGTCCCCATCCTCAAGGATAAGGGGCATCCCATCTATCTGAAAGGTCTCTATATTGGGATCCCAGTAATCTACAAGCATCTAGAGAATTCTTGGCTGAACCCTCAAACTCCCAAGACACCAAAACTTGTACAAACCACATACCCTTAACGCTTGATGGGAAACCAAGTTACCTTACACTGCCCTATCCACATATTCATGTTCATGCTCACGCCACTCTAGCACCATCCTTCCAGAAAAACACAAGATTTGATGACTTTTTTCCTTCGAATTTGGTATGTATGCTCTGATACATGAATTTTTCCCTAATATTCACGTGTTCACACAGAAATCATGGGATTTCCCATGTATACTAGGCCCTATACATGACCATATGATCTATAGCTTGCGTGGGGCGGGATAAAAATCCAAGGGTGCTTCAAAATAAAATATCAACCAATGAAAAGATAGAGTGCAGGATGAATTTTTACTTGGCTCAAACGGTTCTTGGTTTCATGTCCCATAGCTCTTGGAGTCGATGTTTTGAGATCGTGGTCCAAAAATTACTCAAAAGCACTATGTGTGGTAAACAATTCAAATGGTATGGTGAAAATGAAATTTTCACTATTTTATATAGATTTTTTTGAAAATTTTACCCACTAACCCATATTTTTGACCCATTTTTAACCCTTTTGAACTGTTTTGGCCTAATATGTAGTGTAGATACTTGATTTGAGTGTTATTTTACCGAGGTATCGACCCATTCAGATCTATTCTATGTATAATTTTGAACTAGCATATAGGTTAGGATCACATTTATGATTTCATTATGCATCGTCTTATCACCATGTCACCTTAACTATAGTTACAAACCCACTTCGTAGTGTCATAGAACCTTCACACTACTATTAGAAGCGGCATTATGCAAGTGGTAGAGCCATTCTATTCATGGGTTCCCTAGTTAGATCCCAGTTTGTAATTTGGTACTGGTGCCGAGATTTTTCCACTAGGTCTTGGAGTCCCTTATACTCCCACCATTCCTTGAGCAATAGCCTCATATCCCTCTTGAAATTTATGTTGGCCATTTTCCACAAGGACTCCTTTTTTATATCAAGTTGTAATTACATTTCATTAATTTTTCTTGCCTTATTTAGCTTTATGCCGGCTCCCTACTTTAGAGTTATAATCCATATAGCCCAAGCGTGTCTCAATTCTATCCAGGAAGAGCCTTTTATATATCTTTTTCAGCTTGACCATCCCTTACAGGGAGAAAACATCCCCTTGAGTATCCTTATCCTGCACATGCTTCCTTGCATTGAGCATAGGTGTGTTTCACTGCTTGGAACTAGTTTTCTTGTCCACAACACTCGTCTCCTCCTAGATATGTATTATAAGCACTTTTATTCTTTTTCAAGATTTATAATATGGAAAAATTCCAAAAAATTAAGAACACATAAAAGTTCAGACGAGAAATGATATTACTTTTGGAAACTGTAGAGTTGTTTTGCCTTCAAATAGAGCACTATATATTGCATCCATTGGTTGGGTTATTATTATGACTTTAGGAGTTGTACTTGTTATTCTGATTTTTCTCTATCGATTGGTTATGCTTCCAGTACCTATGGAGCCTTTGTCGATCCCTCCTGTGTCACATAGTTGTCCCAGTTTGCATGTTGAGTCTATGTTTCCTTTTCAGTCACCATTTTCCTTATGTTCTTGCTCAAAGGAATTTTTGGCATGAGTCAGATATTCCTTAGTTATATTATCTTTTCATGTTGACCATTCCCGATACAGTTACTAGCTCATGCACATCTTGTCCATTTGATTTCTTCCAAATTATCCCGCGTTGCTAAGTACCTCATATTGGTTGATGGGGGATGCCTTTATTCCATCCTTCTAGTGGATTCCATTTCATCGAATTCATATCCTTTATTCCAGAATAGGATTCTAGAGTCCATTGAGTTCCTTGAGACTTGCAATCATCAGGGGCCGGAACTCTTTCCATTGATAGTTTTGGGGATACATCAATGTCCTCTTATCGATGGATTCCTTTCAAGTGTTTGGCCTCAACATATCTATTCACACTTGTTGGATTGGACTCTATACCTTGATTCCCATTATCATTATCGGTGGGATATCTCACCTCTATTAATAGTATACATCAATGAACAGTAATTGGATGATGGTCCATCATGTTCAACCTCAACACATTTATTCACATGATGGGACATGTACTAGTAGCGGTTTGTGTAGAATACCTCTGATATTGGTGGAATGCTAGATATGCTACCTCATTGATCATGATAGTGTTCATGAGATGTCATACCCCATGACCATATTCCAATATATTATCAGATATCTTCATCCATTAGGGATATCTTGTTCATTGTATATTGTACGTGGCTATGGAAACACATGGGATTTGTATATGATTCCTATTCATGGCCATTGTCATGTTATGTATTTGAGACTGCTACACTGTATATTTGCAACCACATTTTGAGATTTATGATTGTATTGTATTGATGAGTGGATGGTTCTTCCACCTGGGTCTTCATTACTCCACTTCTAGGATGGATATAATGTATTTTGGACATTATATTACCCATCTGACCTGACACATAAGGGGGTATCTGTTATAGCATATTTTACCACACTTGGTAGATCACACTTTTATGGCATTCAATTTCCCTCTGCAGATTCTTTGGACCCCACTTGCTCGAATTATACTTTGATGATCCAAGAAATACCTTTAAAAATCCCTTTTCATTGATATATGTGAATTTTAAGCTAATACCTGCATGCACATGTAGCTTTCTCTAGTGTATCCCATGTACATTGGTAAATGTGCATAAAAAGAAAAATATTTGGAGTTTTCCTCAATGAGACCCAAATAAGTTGACTCTTGACCATCCATATGACTAGCAATGCTCCGACTCAACCCTTCATTTCCTATTGAAGGGATATATATTGAGACTCTTATATGCAATGAAAAAGGAGAACATTTTAGAGAAAGGAAACTATAGTTCATTGTTGCCTCATTCATACATGCTTGAGTATGCATCCCTTTGTCCTTTTGAGAACACATTGCTTCCCTTCCCAATCTTTCCATTGCTTTGTAAGATTTCCATTGAGATAGACGATTGAAGTGGTGGAATCCCAAGTGGAGGACTCAGTTTATCCGTTTTGATGAGGTACCGACATAGTTTGTCGTTGTTGTCTCTATTAATTATTAATAGAAATATCTATTTCTCATCCATTACATGTGTATGAATATGAATATTTTATCCATGGATGTAGTTATATTTACTTATACATGTTGGAGTTACATATTCTAGAGTATTCCTAACACTTTAACATCTATCATGATTTCCTTGTTCGTTGTTTTGAGGGTGAATTGTAGGTACAGGCATGTTTGAAAATCTCAAAGGGGATCTACTACAACAGTCTAGAATAAGGTATGTTCCATATCCCTTAGTGTTAGTAGGATTTGGTTCTCTTGAATATTGAAATAGATTGATTTCTGGTGTCATTCAGTATGTTGTAGTCTAACCCAAGCCATATAAATTTTCTCTTCATAACAAGAGGTATCCTTGCTATTGATAGTGTTATATGTGGATGAATTTCTCATTACTAGAATCTCTTATACTCGGTTGAGAAGCATCAAGTCATCTTTGAATAACGCATTCACTATGAATGATGTAGGACTTTTAAGACAGTTCATTGGTCTTGAAGTAATTCAAAATACTTTGGGAATCATGATCTCATAGTCAAGATACTCATTAGATTTTATTAGAAGATTCAACATGGAATACTATAAATAAGCCCCTTTTTCCTTCCTATCTAGCATCAAGCTAGATGAAGGTGGCTCTATACCATTGGTAGAGAACACTCTTTTCATACAGCTCATTGGAATCCTTCTATATCTCACACATTTGAGACCAGACATATCCTATGTTGTGACTATTGCTTCCAGATAAATGGAGGAAGCACATGATTTTCATTGGAAGGAATCAAAGTGTATCCTGCACTATGTGTAGAGTACTAGAGATTATGGGATCCATTATACAGCTGGTGCAAAACTAGATCTCATTGGATTCATAGATTCATACTGGGCTAGAGATGGGAATGATGGAAAATCCACTTCAGGATTTGCGTTTATGTTGGGATATGGGCCAATTTGTTGGTCCAATAAGAATAAAGCTACAGTTGAAGTCTCTTCAATAGAAGAAGAGTATAGGGGGGTTGTAAATGAAACTATTCAAACAGTTTGGATGCATAGCATCTTGACAAAATTTGAGATTCGCACTTCACCTTTAGTGGACATCTATTATGACAACTAGAGTACCATAAATATTTCTAGTGATCCAGTCCAGAAGCAGGGACTGAAGCACATTGAGGTTCACATCCATTATATCTGGAACTAGTGCATGAAAGAACTATCACACTACATTACTACACTACAGAGGAGAAAATTGCAAATATATTTACCAAGTCCTTAAAAGAAAAGAGATTTCTATTTCTTAGATCTCTTCTCGATGTAAATACTTGTTTCATTGTTCTCAATTCACTGTTATTTTTAGTGGGGTTTTTGCCCATGATGTTTTCCCCATTTCCCTTAGTTTACTAGGCAACATTTTGTTTCATTAGATTGTATGGGTGATGTTTGGCTAATTTTCTAGGGCCCAAAGTTGTCCAAGATAGGATTAAGGGGGGTTGTTAGGATTATTTAATCCTCCCTTGTCCATACATAATCTAATTGATCATATTTCCTAGCTTAGGACTGATTTGCTATATTTGTGTGCCACTGGTGCAATTGGTGCCACCTGGGCCATTGGCACCACTAGTCCCAATCCATACATTTTAGGAGCCACTTTGAGTACCACTAGCATCCTCCATTAGTTGGTTGTGGTAGGTAGGCAGTTATGCTAAGTCAAAATCTAGTTACAATCAATTAGATCAATCTCAGTTTGTCTAGCTCCAGTTTTGCATGCCTGCATGGGGGGTGGATCCTTTTTGCATCTACCTCATCAGTTTAACAAATTGTATACTGATTTAGACATCTAGAGTTAGACTAGTGAGCTTCGATAATGATTCAGACACACCAAGTTAGCTAGTCAATCATGTTTAGTTGGTATATTCGAATATTATCCACATGATTCAACTTCTTCTTATTGTAACACCATTGTATTACTATTGGAACGATAGAAGATTATTGTTGTAATTAACTGATCAATTCTTATCATATTTGTATCAAATTTGTCTTGTTCAGTGTACATTGTCTTTGATACTCCATTGCAAAATTCTACTTCTCAATTGCTCTCATTTTCTTGTAGATCAATGGTTCACAAATTTATCAATTTACTTGAATAATCAATAGGTTTTGGTTTTCAATATATATGATCATACATTTATATATCCATATCATCAGTATTACCTTTTATTTTTGTTTTTCCATTCTCATTTTCAATAGATTTTGTGGCCCAATGCCACAACTAGGTATTTACAACCTTTACTAATTTTATGGCTAGATCAACTTCGCAACGCAGTTGTTAGGATATTAAGAAAACAACCAGTTGTACTAGAATTTGTGCCCCAATGCAACAATTTGTTTAACAAAATAATATAATACAATTGTACTAGAATCTGTTTCCCAATGTAGTAGTTAGGGTAACAACACAATGTAACATAGTTATACTAGAATCTGCTCCCCAATTTAACAATTAGGGTAATAACATGACATAAAATATTACTTCAACATTTTAGATTCATAATAATAATCATATCATAAGTCATATAAATCAAGAATACATTTTTTAACTAGTATTTATATTACAGATTAGTACTATTTTTTGTTATTGCTTTCATCACATACATGCATAGGATTACATCACATTTTCCAAATATGTCATTGTTACATTGAAATCTCATCATATTGAGCCATGTGTGAACCCTTTTCCTAATCCCCAAATTTCTCTCTGCTAAACTAGATTGATGCTAAGGCTTTTTCTGCATTTTTTCCCTCTCTAGGAAGGCTGATGCTCGTGTCCTTCATGCTAGGTGCACTAATGTCGGTGCTCTATCTCCCATTGCCAGGTACGTCGATAGTGATTTTTCCCTTTTTGGAAAGTGCACCGGTGGTGTTTTGAGGGAAAAAAAATATAATTTCTAGACCCTTCTCGAAGGTGTATGATGTGGGGGTCTATCCCTATCATTTAGGTGAGGTGGAATTCAGTTCCTAACCTATGGGGACGATCCCTTAGATCCATCCTAATCCTCAACCTATTCTACCCCTTTAGCCTTATAAATTGAACCCTCTCTCCATTGCGAAGGGAGGAAGGACTATGGTACTATTATGCTGGTGGAATTTCTAGGTGATCCCTATATTGATTTGGAGGTTTGGATTGGATTGTTGGATGGAATATTGCAGCGTTAAGGATAGGTTGTAATGTTCTTTCCTATGCAATTCTATGTATCTCCTTGATTACATTAATACAAATATATTTCCATAAATGTTATTATATTAATGATGTTTAGAGCTTTCTTCCTTAATTATTAGCTTAGATCAATTCATGTTTGGATACGCATGTACTGTTTGCTTGTTTCCACTTTCCCTACAGGGTTTTGCAGCTGAAGATTTGAATATTCTGGATCTTAGATCAACAAAGAGAGGAGAGGATTTGCATATTGCAGGTAAGTGATCTATCTATTCACTTGCATTTCTGATTGATCTAGGAAAGTAGGTTGTATTATGTATTTGATTTGTTCTAGATCCACTTGGCCTAGGGAGATCTAGCTTGAGTCTGCTTGAGTATATTTATCCAATAATAGTCATACAACTAGGTGATACTTTAGATCAATAAATACTACAAAACATTCATGCTTACAGACATATTTTTCATATTGATCTTCTAGAGAGTCCATTGAATCTAAACATAGATACATGCATGAAACAACATAGCATTAGCATAAACATTTAAACTCAGAATTCATAATTACAAATATCCAAGGCACGAAATTCATATGTCCCAATTTGTTTTATCAATCTACCACTATTGTTGGGATTTCCTTGATCTACCCAACCACATATCTATAGGAAAAATCAATCTTAGTTTCTCCAAAGTCACCCCTGAGCAGATTACTAGTCTCTCCAGGGCCATGTTTTGGGATTCTAATTATTAAGATTCCTTTTTGGATTAGCATATTTGTATTCCATCTTAGGGTCTTAACATAGGAAAATCAACTTTCCAGTTTCTATGGTTCGATCCAGAAAGTACTCCTACAAACCAACAAATATTACTCCATCCTATATAGACAATACTACTATCTTCCACCACCCAAAACTCTAGCCTAAATAGACAATATTGTTGTTACCGATACCGAGGTAGTCCTCCTTCTATATGGTACACAACACCTAAATTCTCACACTCTCTGGCCATGGAGATTTACAACTATGATTATAATCGGTTCTAGTCATCTATGAGAAGATATCATAGGATATATCTCTTCCCTTCATTTGTTGATCTTTCTAATCATTAAAACTTCTTTTATTTCAGATTTAAGATTTATCTTTTCATAAGATTTCTTCATATTTTCATTCTTTGATGTGTATTTCTCTTATTTCTTCTAGAAAAATAATAATCCTTTGTTATATAATTAATATACCTTAGTACCATGTTAATAATCCTAGGAGGAATTTTATTTTGTCATGTACTTATGTTATATGATCCTACTTAGGGTATACTTATCAATATTGGTGTATCAGTTAATTTTTGGCTCATTAACTCACAGTTGAGGCACTCCATTTTGATCATCATGACAGTTGAGGTGATCTAGTTTGATCATCTTGTCAACCCAAGAGACCTCATTGACTAGTGTGTGAATGTGGTTGTTTTGTGGTCTTCTTGAGCATTTATTGGATCCTAGAGACTCTCCCACTCAGACATGCATTCACCCATGCCTAGAATACATGAATTTATGATCCAACATGCCTCCATACATGTTCACACTTGCATTCATGACTGGTTAGTAAGGTTTGGGATCCTATTGGTCAACCTAGGGGGGTTTAGTGGTCAAATACTATCCTGAACTTTGTATGCATCTAGATGGCCTCCAAGGGCTCAAGAGTTTTCCCCATTGTATTATAAGTATGTACCATACATATATACAAGTTTTACACTAATAGAAATATCAGTGATTGGCACCATCTATGTGTGTTATTTTGTTCTCTTTTGATGTTCTATTGCATTTTTTGTGAATAACTTATATTGTGAATATTGTTCTAGCTCCTAGATCTCACTGCGAAGAAATTCTCAAATGGTATTAGAGATTTTTGGAGATTCAAATCAAATCTATAGAGTTTTGAATTGTTGTTTAGGGAATTTTCCCATAAAATCTGAGTGTTTGAATTGCAAGTTCAACAATGTTTTTGTCACACAGTGTGCAAGAAGAATGGAAAATACTCATGTAATGATGAACCCCTTCAACCATTTTTAATGGAATTCCAAAAGATTGATCTAGCTGAGGTTGAAATGCCTGTATAGAGTCACCGTGGGGAATGATACCGATCCCAACTTTGATATGGAGAAAGCTAAGTACTTCAACAGAATTTATGAGGAATTTGGTATGCTTTGTATTAGTACTTCGAGAGATATTCTATTCCATGTAGAAATTCTTGTCACACCCAATGAAGTTTGTATTGATCTTGAGTCACTATTTGGGAAGACTGATGAGATGAGAGGCCATCAACTTGAAAATGAGCTAATCTCACTCTGTCCACCTCACAATGATGCAATCCAAGAGTTCTTCACCAAGTTCAAAGCATTGTTGGTTCAGATAAAACATTGTAGAATATAGAAGAAATATGATCATATCATCTTATCTATCCTTTCTAAACTACAACTCGAGTATTCTATGTTTGTTTCGACATTCCACTCAAGCAAGACCAGAGTTAGAAATTGGAGGCTGTCTGTGTTTGCAGAATTCATGGAGTCATTGAATCAAGACAAATACAAGTTAGTGCAAATGGGTACCATAAAATACACCAAGGATAAATCCCTTTCCAGTGGTTTATTGTTGGAGGAGCAAGTTGATAAGTCGACTTGAACGATAGCTGACTTAGTCGGTCATCCAACTAAGTCGGTCGGCCGACTAAATCTAGAGATTAGGTTGGCCACCTAAGGTCCTGTCAGTTCACTAAACCAACAGGTAATTATTTTGTAACTATTTTGTAATCATATATATTAGGATGTTGAGCCAGATGAGAACTTGGTTCAGTTCTCTATATTGTATGGACCCTTCATGTTAATATAATCTGTTAATTCACCTACTTGTTCTTGTCTCTTGTCTCTGTTATATATGTATGTTTTGGTGTGTATTATTGGTAACCTTATGTGATCTATGAGATTACAACACATTTCATAGCGTTTATTTTGAGTTTTTGTGGGGTTTTGAGCTCACATGGGGAGCCCTAAAACCTTAAAAGTGGGCACCGTGCCTACCCCTTGTGAGATACGCGATACCACCCGAGAATCACGCATGCAACATGGTTGACAGGCGGTGCCACCACCTATCTCCAATGGTGCACAGGCGGTGCCGGC
This sequence comes from Pseudotsuga menziesii, assembly GCA_001517045.1. Taxonomy (NCBI): domain Eukaryota; kingdom Viridiplantae; phylum Streptophyta; class Pinopsida; order Pinales; family Pinaceae; genus Pseudotsuga; species Pseudotsuga menziesii. Next base: position 19,207 of record LPNX010468211.1, on the reverse strand, counting down.
CGTGGAGACTTTAAACTAACAACATGACCAATAATAAGCCATTCTTTTGATTTTTAATGATTAGGAATGATTCTAATGCATGTTATGATTTTTTTTGGCAGGTCTTGGTTGCTCAAAACATGGTGATATGGAAAGAAAGAACACATGACAATGAGGATGCCTTTACTGAGATAAATGCGGGTTGTATCGCTGCATTGTGGGACTATGGGCTCCTGAAGTTCTTCTGGACCCCAAGCATGGTGTCACATGAGCAGTTACTGGAACACATATTGCGGATGGGGAATCCAGAGCAGTAGTATTTTGAGGTGGGGGCCCATATTCTTACAATGGAAGTAGAGGACATCTACTTCTTGACTGGTCTCTCGAGATGGGGTGCCCCCATCTCACTGACAGGTTCCCGTGGATGGGATATCACCACTCGAGAGCTTATAGATCGTCACTGTGCTCCAGGGACGAGCACATCAGGGAAGAAAATCCCCATCAGAGCAATGACGGATGGGCCCCTATGGACCATCCTATTTACTATGCAGAGGGTGGCTAGGAGTCAGGGTGTGCATCAGGCTTCTAGGGCACACATGTTGTATGCCATACAAGCCATGGCACCCACGGTATTCAACTGGGCGAAACCCATGCTTCCAATATTCAAAGATCAACTAACTAAGTGTCAGTAAGGAGAGCTAAAGCAGTTTGGATTTGGTTCCATTTTATCATACTTCTTCTTCAAGCGGGTACCACAGATGAGACCTCAGGTGGTCTTCTGGAGTCTGAGAGCACGGGACCCCCATATGCTGAGGTGGGTCCAGGTCATGGCTCATACAAGAGTAGGTAGGGGAAGGGTAAAGTTTGATGATCCATTCTTCAGATGTCTCTAAGATTAGATCCTCATGGTTGAGGATTATGCTTACGTAGGTATGGACTTCACCGAAGATCTTGACCTACCACTCCCACCTGGCAGACAGTGGGGCGACATTGGTAAGAAGCAAGAAACCCTAACATGGATGAAATTTTTTTATGTTTTTTGATGTTTTATATTTTTTATGTTAAGTGACAAGACCTATATATTCTCATGCAGATGTTGGAGCAGCGTGACCTAGAGGAGCTTCTCCGTTGGACAAGTGAGCTGGAGCCCGCTTTGTACCATGGGGAGATGATATCACTAGGGAGCTAGGGAAAACCTAGAGAGGTTGAACTTGGATATCCCATATGCTGACATTGACGACCTCCTGATGAGATATCAGAGATCCACAGTGGGAGTACCGGGTCGAACCAGTAGGTTGCTACGTAGGGTAGCTCAAGCAGTGATGTGCTATCACGAGCACCATTAGTGTATGAGATATGTACTAAAAGCTGACAGCTTCAAGATTTTGTATGATGATTTTTCCTGAAATCCTATGTGCTTCAGATGAGGTCTTGGGACCTATTTTTTTGTAAACTTTTTCGTATATATATATATACAGACTTTGACACGGTGTTTATATGTTTCAAATGGAAAATGCATTTTCTATGAGTTTTATGTGTCTTTGAATGTTTATTTACAATGTACCATGTTTGATTTTAACATCATGAATGGGAAATATGCCAATCTGGGATGTAATTAGCTAATGAGTTAGCAACTACATTATATTCCCTAGGGATATGCCTATAAGTGATGGTTTCAAATGACCTTTATAGCAAACGTACTCTTTGGAAGAGGCAGAAGAGCATGGGGTTTCTAATGGTGTAAACATGGTTTAAATGACAAACCATGAGTTGTGAGTCCATCAAGACTACTCGATCACGAACATCCTGGGAGGTAGCTTCAGTCAGAAGACCAATGACTGCTTCATACTTGGTGATGTTATTAGTAGTGGGACCTATACAAACCGCTCCTGAACTGACCAAATATTTAGCTGGAGAATAGAGGACCCAAGAATTTGAGGCGAGATTCAAGGTATGGTGGTAAGCACCATCAGCAAAGCTATAGAAATTCATCTGCATGACCAAAACATGGTATAAATAGATGCAGACACTAAACTCAAAACCATCTTGAAAATACTAAAAGCACACTGAAATTCAATCAATATACATATATACAAGATACTATCCAAGAAAGACCTAGGAATAGTACCTTTTCAGGTACAACCCATTGCAAGGTTTCCCCAAAAAGATTCCATCATAATCAACTGGCTCGTAAGCTCCTTTCTATAACACCTTAGAAATAACGAAAGGTCCGTACCACATGGACTCGAACTTACCCTTCCCTAGTTTGTCATATCTCTGATCATAAGTCAAGACTAGGTCACCCTCATTAAAGACACCAAGTTGGACGGATTTATCATACTACACCTTGATGTGTTTCTTATGTGCCTCATTATCCAAGGAAGCATCTCTCCGAGTCTCGTCAAGGTTACTCAAGTAAAAAAATCTTTCTTCCTCTGCGCAATCGTCTAGGAGAAGTTTGATGGCAAGTTGCAAAATATGGAATATGACATTGAATCGGTAAGATTGCTTCAAGTGCATAGACAAGATAGAATGGTGTGAAACCAATGGTTATTTTCAGTGAAGTCCGATAAGCCCAAAGAGTGGAGAAAATAATGTGGTGCCAGTTGGATTTATGATCTCCAACCATCCGACGAAGCATAGTTTTCAAAACTTTGTTAATGGCCTCTACCTGACCATTAGCTTGTGGATAATATGGCGTAGAGTTTTGATGGCAAAAACCTATCTTGGCACTTAGTTCCTCCATCATTTGATTATGGAAATGGGATCTATGATCAGTAAAGATGGACCGTGTAAATCCAAATCTAGCTATGATATGATTGAACAAGAAGAGAGTGGAAGTCTTACCATCTTCTGCATATGTAGGCATGGCCTAAACCCATTTTGTGAAATAATCAATGACTACAATGATGTAACCATGCCCCCCAGCTGAGGTAGGATTATAATGCATGAATTCAATCCCCCATTTGGCGAATGGGCCAACAGCAATGACGGGGTGTAGCGAAGCAAGATGGGTGCGCTTTTTAGGATAAAAGTGTTGACAAGGTGGGCATTTCTTAACAGCCTCATGAAAGTATTCGAAGACAGAAGGCCAGAAATAGCCAGCACGAAGTATTTTCTGGGCTCTAGCCATCCCAGATAAATGACCACCACATGCTCCAGAGTGGTAATCATTCAACACATGTTCATCCTCCTCATGGATGAGGCATCACCGGAGAATAGAGTCAATCCCACGTCTATACAAGGTATCATGCAGGATGAGATAGTATTTCACGTGGTGACGGATACGACAGCGATCATCACGAGATAAATGTGGCTGAAATAGTTGTGTTTGGAGATAAATAAGTAGATCTCCATACCAAGGATCGGTAGTGCTAATCAGGAACAAGAATTCATCCGAAAATGAATCACTAGGCTCAGATTCCGTCGAAGCACAAGGAAGATCACACATAAGCTCAGAAAAGACTAAGGATTTCTTTGATGTGGCCTTGGCAAATTCCAGATCAAACTGCTGAAGTATGACTATCCAATGGGAGTACTTGCCTTCGAGCACCTGACGAGTCAGGATGTAATACATTGGGTTCTGGTCTGCCAATATAGTGGTAGTGCGGAGCAGAATGTAGTAACGAAAATTTTGTACAGCAATGACCATGGCCAATGCTAACTTTTCCACACGTGAATAGCAAGTTTTGGAATCCATGAGATTCTTATTGGCATAATAAATCATGTGCTCCTGACCGTGGAGATTTTTCTGCACTAAAACCATAGCGATGGTAGTAGTGGAGGAAACAATATATAAGAGAAAGTCCTTTGAATAATATGGGGGGTGTATTATGGGTGAATGCGTTAGAGCATGCTTAAGATTATCAAAGGCGTGTTGGGCCTAGTCATCCCAGAAGAATGGAGTTTTCTTCTTAAGGAGACGCATGTAACCGTGCGTTTTTTCTGTGAAATTGCACACGAAATGGTGGAGAAATTTTGCCTTCCCTTGAAAACTTTGGAGTTCAAGGAGATTAGTTGGCGCTGGTAGATTTAAAATGGAAATTTTTTTAAAAGGATCAATCCAAATGCCATCTTTAGATACCACAAAACATAGCAGATGTCCCGTCTCAACGTAAAAAACACATTTATGAGGATTGAGTTGTATATTATAATGACAACATCTCAGGAATATCTCTCTAATATGACTAGGGTGGTCCTCCCATCACTGTGAATGAGTAGGGAATTCGTTAAGGTATGGTTCAACAATATGTTTAATATCATGAAACACATAGGACATCGCATGCTGGAACGTGGCTCCATCATTTTTCAAGCCAAAAGGTAGCTTCTTATATGCAAAGGTTCCCCATGGGAAAATGAATGCCATCTTATGCTGATCGGAGGGTAATATCTCAATTTGATTATATCCAGAGAAGCCATCCATGAATGAAAAGATGACACTTCCAGCACAATTGTTGATAATCTGATCGATGTGCGGGGTAGGAAAGTTGTCGTTGGGACAAGATTTATTCAAATCCCTAAAGTTGATATAGAATCTAATGGTGCCTTGCTTTTTATTGACAGGGACAAGGTTCAATACCCATTTTGTCAGGGGTACAGGATAAATAAACCCAGCTTTGAGAAGTTTCTCAATTTCAACTTTAATAGTTGTGGCCTTCCGAGGATGGACTTGCCTTAGTTTTTTCCTGACAGGTTTAGCCGTGGGATAGGTTTTAATCTCATGGACCACAATGGATGGGTCAATCCCTGCCATCTATTCATAGGACCATGCAAAAATATCACGGAATTCTTTAAAAAGTGCCTTGTATTCTTCAGATTCATTTTCCGTGTAGTTTTGCCCAACATGAACATGCTCGATAGTATCAAACTTGGCTAATATGTCAATTGGATTCGTCTGAGTAATGTTGCAAAGGTTTCCTTCAGAATCTGTATCTTGCAACAATATAGGACTTTGGGGTATGTTGACAATATCAATAGGAAGCAAGGATGCAAAATCATGGCTAACCGAACTAGTGTTGGGGAGGTACATGGATCTATGATGGTGATCCTCCCAAATGGACTCATTTGTATTCATGATCTCCATAATAGACTCATCGAAAGGAAAAGTCTTAGAGATATAATCTAGAACAGGAAGAGAAGGCTCTAACCAGTACGGTAAATGGTAAGGATCCAAAGCCACTAGATGAAGGTCATCCGTGTGATCATCAGAAAAGGTTTGAATGGTGTCATACATAGCTTCGTGTGGACTCAACAAGGTGGACTCAACAAATTTTTTACCCTTAGGCTCATAATCAAATGAGGCGATCATATGGACTGTCACGGTATCCGTGCTAGGAGGAGTGGATGGAAAAATCCCCATAAGGGATGAATCCTTCAACATGCCTACCCCAATCGACTGGTAAGGAGGAGGGGACTGGCCTAACATGGGGATGTTATTAGCTGTGGAGGTAGTAACATCTAGCGTATAGAAATTAAGTTGATCAATAGTAACAATCATCCCTAGATGTGAAAATTGGACTGTTCGGAATATTGTTGAGGCAACAATAGTCATGGCATAGAACCAATTTCTTCCTAGAAGGAGGTTGTAATCTAAAGGGGCATCTACCACTTCTACTTGAATGGAAATTGTTTTTCACCTCAGCTCGACCACTAGGGCTGATATGAGGTCATGGGGTTGGAAACCCCAGTCGTCAAAGGCCTTGAGGGTCGTAGGTGATGTTATAAGCTTGAGAGATCCAAGAGACTTCCAACAAGACAGAGACAAAACCAAGGTCGAAGCTCGTTCATCTAGTACCGTTCAAAAAACTTTCTTTCCCACTACTTTAGTAATGATCTAAAAAGAAAGTTTATGCGGTAATCTAGGCTTATAGTTCTCAACATTGAAATGAATCAAGTTGGTGTTATTCGGGTCTAAATATCCTAATGCTGTCAACAAGTTTTTGTGCTGTGTAAGGAAACTTTGGAGTACTTCTAAGGTAGACATTGCACAAGGTGCCTGAGAGAGGTATTCAACCACATTATAAAATTGAGCAGCTTGGGAATTGGGATTAAAGACAACCTTCTGAAGAGTACTCTTAGGTGGACGCAAAATCATGTTGAGAGTAGGCTTCTCGATAGATAAGGGGACAGTAGACGAGGATTCCAGAGAACTAGTAGAGGGAGATTTCCCTGAAGAAGAATGATATTCTTTCTTATCTGTGGGTTTGTCATAATTCTGACTTCGAGTTTGCAGATTGATGGTATCTAAGGACATCATATGAATTTCCTTTGAAGAACTAGAGTTACCCTGATTAGACATGTGATCTATCAGTTGTTGCTGAGAGGGGAAAGGATCTGTAAGTACTGTGGGTGCGGGATTGAACTTCAGAAACTGGGAGATTTCATCCCAATGAGGACACTCCTTTGAAAAATGGTCACCTCCACATAGCAGATAGGGATATTTTTCCTTCCTTTTCCCTTTATCGTTATCACTATTGGTTGTTCTTGGAGTCTCTTGTTGGTTTCCAGGTTTTTTATTTCTATTTTTACCTTTCTTTTTATTATTACCTGAGGTTTGAGTACTTTGAATAGAGTTGACCTCGACGGAAACCTTTAGAGTAGAAGGAGTAGGGGTGGCAGGTTGGGGTTGCTTGGCAGGTTTTGCTACGAATGGGGACTAGATTGAGCCAACAATCCCATCAACGGGTACTTCTGCTGGTGGATTGGTGGGATCGGTGTTGGGACGAGGAGCTTGAGGATTCAGGTCATAAAGAGTTCCAGACTGGGAATAAACCAAGTCTAGGTACTGAGCCCAACTAATAGCCTTCTCTTCAGTAATAGCACCGCCCATAGCCACATCTCAGGTAATAGGAGGCAACAAGGATTTGGTAAACCAATCAGCTAATAACTGATCTGGAATAGGAGCCTTAATAAGCCTTCTCCACCTTCTCCGCTCATGAATATGATCGGATATGTGGGTGGAGGTGTTCTATCATAGAGAAGTTAAAAGATCAATGCTTGTTTCATAATGAATATGGAGCTGAAAGTGTGTAAGAAACACGGTTTCCAACGAGCCAAAATCCACAAACAAATGTTGTGGGAATTCAATGTACCACTTCGTGGCTGTACCGGTCAAAGTTCATTGAAAGAGTCGTAACCGAACGGAGTCATCCATGAGGGATTTTGAAGAACACCACAAATGGAATGTCATAACATGGTTCTTTGGATCATCTCCCTGTTTCCCATCAAAATTTGGGATATCCAATGGTAACTTTACCGGAATGGGAGGCCACGAGGGATTGTGTCGAATGGGGTTATTAATCAACTTGGACAAGTTAGGTAAGTCCAAAGTTGCTAGGAAAGGTAACTGTCAGTTGGGTTGCAAATACTGGTAATATTGATATGGAATATAATTATCAGTAGGACCATAAGTTGACTGAAAAACAGGTTGTTGTGACAAAGAAATAACGGAAAATATGTCCACAGGGGGTTGATTTCCAGGATCAAGATTGTTAGGACCACCAAGGCCACCAAGACCACTAGGACCACTGATACCAGTAGGACCAATAGGACCACTAGGAACACCGGGAGGTGGACCATTAGACCCTCCAGAGCCACCAAGAGATAAACCTCCAAAGCCTCCAGAACCACTAGGCGGAGGGCCACCAAACCCTCCAGAGCCATAAGGAGGAAAGCCACCAGGCCCCCTAGGACCACTAGGACCAAAAGGAGGAAAGTTTATAGATCCTCTAGGACCATTAGGCCCCCCAAGGGGAGGACCTCCTTAAGGTGGTCCTATGGCACCTCCCACAGTATGTATAGGCATCCCTCCCATAGCTAGCATGTAAGACCAGTTGGGTTACACCCATGGCATAAAAGTGTTACTAGGGTATCGAATTCTAGGATAAGGCATTCTTATAGGATTGGGTGGATGATTACCTACAGGTATTTAATAACCATAACCTCCAGAAGTTTGAGCAGTTATAGGTTGTGCCCCCAAGGGCTGACCTGAACTGGATGGGGGATTAACCACATTAGTATGGGTGGGAGGGACATAAACTGTAGATGGTTCTATGTTAGAGGTCTGCCCTTGACTAGGTACAATTTCGGTGCTAGATAACATAGGTCATGTTGGGGGTTGCCCCTCGGCAATAGAAGGTACTGACGAAATGGGAATTGAAGGTTGGGCCCCAGGTGCAGAATACCTGGGAAGATTGGGAACATACATAACATGAGAGGTGGTGGGGGTGGTAATTTGACCTGGGTTGTGTGGTGTTACCGCACGATCTATAATTGGTTCAATGGGTCTCATAGAATTAGCAAGTGAATGATATCCCATAGGAACAGATGTGGAACATGATGGTGTCGGGCCTAATAGTTCATCTATTTGCTTGTTAATCTCCTGTTCATGGAGAATGGAAGCACGGTATTTCCTATGTTATTCTTCATCTTCAGAAGAATTTAAACATGTGCCAAATGAGGCAATGGCCTGTCCTATAGAGGTATCCAAAAATGGAGCATTGGGACCATAATCCGGACGGGTTGTATCGTCAACATGACCTTCTGTGGGAGAATGGAATGAGGTATTTCCCTAAGAAGTTTGTTGGACCAAGGGAGGTGAGTGTGAAGAATATGGTACTCCACTTTTTGCAACCACATTATCTCCCACTAGGGAGGTGGTAGCAGCTCCTTAATTGATAGCTTCCATTGGATTTTCTCCTGAACCAGGAGTAAAATCGGGTGGCAAGCCCCATACTCTTCTATACTGTCTCAACTCAGCTAGTTTATATAGTTCCTATCTAACCTAGGGTCTGAAAAACTAGAAAACACACCAAAAACATTCCCTGCACAAGCTATAGGTCAAAACAAGCACACTTAAAATGATATGAGGAGTTCAAAAAGTCAGGTCTCTCGCCAGGATTGTCAAGAAGGTTCCACTCATGATATACCTCGAGGGTACGTGCATAGTAATCTCCCCGAATGTTGTTTTCGGTGTATGGCTCCAAGCAATATGGCCAAAGGGATTTTCTCAGATGGATAGGGTATCCTAGTGGGGTCTCTTGATATACTCAAGGTACGTGGGAGCTCAAATCGGTAGTAGTGATTTCTAATGCATAACCGTACATAAGGGTCCTTCCAATATACAATCGAGTATGTGAAGTACCTTTCTATCTACCTCAAGTGTATGTGAAAGGCCGTTCGATATACCAATTGTATGTGGAAGAACCGCGCGAGTCCTGGAATGTAATGCGTACAAATAACGATAGATCCTATGCTTAATGACGCCTGAACACGTCTCTAACCTATCACTCCAATTTCTATGTAAATTTTAACCTATAACTACCATTAATTTTAAAGTGGACGGTTAGGTGAATGCATGATGTTTTGATAGAAAAGTAAAACCATGCAGTATGCTTGTGCAAATATTTCACTTTACTGTTTAGTATGGCTACTTACGGGAGGGAAAGATATGATTTTCTTTTGTTTCAAAACCTAAAAAATACTTCCAAACAACAGTCTTGAACACAAAATCAAAGACAAGCAGTACTTTTCTAAACTGATTTCTCTTTTCTGAAAGCAATGAGAAGGGGAAGAATCTCTTTTCCTAAAAGAAAAACAAGAAGCACACTATATGCAAATGCACTCTAATTTTTCAATTTTCTTAAAACATAAGCAAATCTAACTTAAAACTACCATATTTTTTATTTTGATTGAGATAGTTCTAAATGCATAAGAGACAAAAGAACATGAAGATCCTGAAATCTTATGAAGCCATTCAGAGAACCAATGTCCAACGCTCAATGATGATAGCCTAGTCTCAGTCAAAAAATTTCTTTTTTAAAGGAAAAAGAAGTTTACTATGCAAACAAGAAATGAAACCTAGAAGCTAATCTAGTGTTTTTCTTTTAGTCTATATAACAGAAATGAAAAGAGATCTTACTAATACCCTAAGCTTTTCAAGAAACAAGAAATCCTTTCGCAAACACAACCAACAAGCACCAAAGTGAATGAACAATCAAAAGGCCTATTCTAGCTTTTGAATATCCTAATCAAACCAATCATAAGCCATACAATTTCAAGCCATAAGCATTAGATTCTGTCACACAAGCTTGACAGTGCAAGACTGAAAGCAACACAACTCAAATTTTACAAAAAAAAATGAGGAAAAAGGGCCTTGGAATGATGCCTACCTAGCACCACGCTTCTCAGGTGTTGACAAGGCGATTCTATCCCAGCACCGTTTCTCGCCAATGGGATATAGGCAGTAGCACTATGTGTTGCCCACTCTGTTGAGGCGGTGGCACTTCTCCTCATACACTGCATGGGTATAGTTCCCTATAAAATTCCAAAACACAAAGAGAACGATAGATCCAGTCAGAAAAAGACTAGATCAAGGTCAAAACTGCTAGGTTGAGTATAAAAACAGAGCGCAAAAGGTCAAAATGATTCAAATCTGAACAGATCTAGAAGTTTCAAAACCAAAAGGACTAAGTCAGATAGAATATCTGACTGAAGAGAGTTGGAGAAGGATCCTAGATTCGAACAAGAGTTGAGAACTGAAAAAGATCAGAACAACTGATACATATCTCTATTCCCCAACAGAGTCACTAGATTTGTTAGCTGGAATATTTCACCTTCTGCGGACAGTAAGGTGTTCCACTGGTCTAAATGGTTTAGATCTAGAACAAATGAAGGACAAAGGTTGAATACCCTCCCTAGACGCCGTAGATACCTAGAATGTAATGCTTCGATAGCAACCCTGTGTACCTGCAATCAGCATAAACATGCAAACACATCAAAGCTTCCAGAATATGATCTACTAATCCATGTTAGTGACTAAGGAATCTAACAACATACATGTGAAATTAAACAACAACAATAATGTGGGATGGAAATCATATTTGTATTAATATAAAAATGGAGAAGTTTACAACCAATCAAGCCTTAGTGTTGACATTCATCTCCATGAAACCAAGCACTCGCATCCCCATAAGCTCCGACTTTAGCTTTTTATGCTCTCCAATGGCTTGGGCCAAGTGATTAATCCAACAGCATAACAATACCTTAAGAGTTCTCTCCCTCAACCATATATATGAGCTTCTATTTATAAGGCTCAATGGATAGGGATTGTTGAGAGATTAGTGGATGAGGTGGCCTCTAAGATCCTAGAATCAGGGATCTCAAGCTCAACTGACCCATAATGATAGGGATAAGGGAGGACACAAGGATCATGATCTAGAAGCCTTGAGAAACTTCTATTTTTCCCTTTTTACCCAGGGTACCGCATTCATCCTTCAATGACAGAGCGGTTTTGGTAAGAAACGCTTATGGACTAAGGGCCATGAGAGGTGGTACCGCTTGTGGACAACAAGGGATAGGAAATGTGAATAAGGTAACACTCCTGGATAACAAGGAAAGCATGGTGCTGGGAATTTTCATGAAATATTGACAATTAGCATGGGTTTCCACTCCAAGTGCCGGGATTAAGGGAAAATAGGTATGTCAAAGTTCTTATCACATGACGATGACAATATTTTGGTATAACAAGACCCTCGCATGGTGCAGCAGCCGCAGCCATAGGTGATACATCCACCATCTCATATCTAGTATATTCCACCACCATATATGGAATTTATTCAGTCGCACCCACAGACGTAGGTTGCACCACAATCGTAGTTTGCATCGTGACCGCAATACACCCAGATCCCAATGGCTCTGCCATAGCTGCAGTATGTCCAAGAAGCGCATTATGTTTAGCAGTAGTCGAATCCCCTGTAGTAGAAAATTTCCCAACCCTTGTATCAACAACAAGTTGCTCAACGACAATATCAATAGCAAGGAGGATTCCACGGATGATTCAGGGGAAGAGGAGGTTTCAGCTGAGGAGGAGGATGAGGTCATGCATCAATCTAGTGTTACAACTATGGGACATTTGGGCACTATCAAATGGATTGTCTGCATCTGTAGTGTGTATAATAAACAGTAAGTGATCATACTGGTTATAATTTCCCTTAGTTAATTGTGAAATGGTAGGACGAAAATGTTCCTCTGTTGCACAACCAGAACCAGTTCGAGGCCCATAATCAAATACATATACAAAAACCTGTAGAATCAGGGTCAGAACCAATTTCTAGTACAAAATTAGAATATAAATCATCCTATGAATCCACTGGTGAACTAGAATCCATGTCTAAATTAGCCTCCACCGCAGAACCAAAATCAAGGGTCGACATTTGCGACCATTCTAGCATAGCCATGAATAGAAGATGTTGATGTTGGCATCATCACTCAAGGAGGCACAATGAATGGATAAAATGGACCATGTCCTCAAATTCTACTAGCTAGAAAGAAGAAATCACAGTTCGATATTGCGACCGAGAGAGATACCTTTTTCGAAGCTCGTGAGGCAATTGGAAGGAATCCTAGTAAGACCCCTATTTTTAGCATGCCTTCTGCTTTTGATTATTTGTTAGAAGATGGACCATCATGGTAGTATGATACCTTAGAACAGTTCTTCAAGATTTTTTTATCCTTAGAAAGAGATCTTGATGCTCTAGTTGAGATTGAGAAGTTGTTGCACCGTACGAATAGAGAGTTGCAAGAATCTACGGTGAATTCTTTACAGAAGAAAAAGACGGGCAAGGAAATGTGAATGAACATCCATATTGGGGACTACGAAGTTGATTCGGTATTTATGGATCTCAGGTAATATGTGAATATCTTGACGAAATAGACGTGGCAAAAGATGGGGGAGCCAAAACTTGGTTGGTCCCCAGTGCAGCTGAGATTGGCTAATCAGGGAAAAGTCCAATCAATTGGTCATGTGTCAAACATCATCATGGATGTTGAGGGTATGGGGACTCATGCTGATTTTGCTGTAATCAAATTCATTGATGGAGGGAGATCCTATCCTGTACTACTAGGGATTGGATTAAACCAATGATAGCATGTCCACGATCAATTTTAAGAAGCGGTTGATGACATTTGATAACCAGTATATCCGAGTCATCACACCTATGGATCCTAATGAAGGAGGGCGATATATTGAAACTATCAAAGATGAATTTGTTAGAGGATGGGATAATGTTTACAATATATATAAGGATTACATCCATCCTATTGCTGACAGATAATTGGGTTGGCGCAGTGCTAGCTTGGAATCCTCTGATTCTGATGATGCACTGGAAAATTGGAAACACCAGATGCATGGAGTCTCACTCAAAAAATGTGGGTTAATCATGTAGTCGCTACGCCATGTCACGACTAAGATCATTTAGTTGCAAATATATGAAGTACTGCTAGAAATATCTGGGTTCCTGGAGGAGTTTGAAGTGAAGGTATTTAATCCTCAGCGCTTGTTGGCGTTAGAGGAAGCATTGAAGGCCACTCTAGCATGTTGGTGTGCAGTTCATAAGGAGACCATTTATGAATGGGAACAATGTCGACGGTTGATGACTATGATATTTCGAGATATGGAGGTATATCACACTAATAAATATGATGGATAGAATAACCCTTGTAGTCATTTACGGGAATGCCAGACTCTTTGGGAATTGCGACCCAAGTATGACTGGGTCCATGGTTTTATTCACACATTGGATGAAATGCCAAGGTCTTGGTACATATCAGAAGAACTATGTAAAGAAATAACTACTTGGGAGGAGCTAATTTTTTTCTTTGCACATACCTTTGGCTTTGCAGAGGTGAATGCATAGGTTAACAATGCACTAAAGATCATTCAGGATGTATTCTTGAAATTTGTCCCAGTCGCATATCCTGTGGAACCGCATGCACATTGCCACATGGAATCGATGATGGAATGCTACAACATCTCTAGAAAGCCAGAGGATGATGATGATTTGTGCAATATTAATATTCCAGAGACTAAAGGAATTCAGGATTTTGTAGCATCGGATGTGCCAACGAATCCCATAAATCAACTGCTGAATATTAAGAAAGTTAGCATTGGGATGGAAGAGAATCCAAAATTTGTAAATATTGGGCACTACTGGGATGAGGAGACCATGGAAAATATCACAGATCTATTGCATTAGTTTCAAGATCTGTTCCCGACAAAATTCTCAGAAATGAAGGGGATGTTGGGTGACCTAGGGGAAATGAAAATCCCATTAAAACCAAATGCAAAAATAGTGCGACAGACGCCATATCGCTTGAATCTAGGATATAAAGAATGAGACAAGGATTAACTTGACTTGATGCTAGATGTATGGATTATTGAGCATACTAAATAATCAGGATGGATAACTCCTATGGTAGTCCAAGACAAGAAAATTGGCAAAATACGAATCTATGTCAATCTAAGAAAATTAAATGATGCTTGCATGCATGATCCCTTTCTGACAACATTCACGAATGAGGTTCTTGAAGGAGTAGGTATTCAAGAAATGTATTCTTTTACAGATGTATTTTCAAGTTATCACCAGATTAGAATTGTAGAGGATCACCATAAAACCACATTTGTCACCGAATGGGGTTTCTTTCAATACACAGTGATGCCCTTTGGGTTGAAGAATGCACCTGCAGTATTCTCTCGGGTTGTTTTCGCTGGATTTAAAGATTTTATTCAGAAATTTATGCTAGTATATATGGATGATTGGAAATTCTATGGGATGATTAAAAATCACTTGGAAAACCTGCGCTTGATGCTGGAAAGGTGTCAACAACATCAGATCACATTGATTTCAAAGAAGTGCATCTTCTGTGCACCGTTTAGGATACTGTTCGGTCATATCATTTGTAAGAAGGGGATTTTAGTTGATCCAGCAAAGATTTCACACATTCTAAGCCTGTCACCACATACAAATACGAAGATGCTTCACGCGACACTCGGACATACTGGGTACTATCACAATTTCATCCACGGTTATGCTGCAATTACTGCCCCCATGGAGAAACTGTTAAAGAAGGATGCCACATTCGTATGGAGACAAGAGTGTCAAAGAATCTTTGACACATTAAAGGCCAATATGGCTTCAGCACCGATACTTGTGTTCCTTGATTGGAACAAGGAGCTCCATGTCCATGTCGATGCCTCATCCATTGCACTGGGAGTGGTACTTGTGCAACAAGGAGAAGGAGATCTAGATCACTCGATTGCCTTTGTTAGCAGGAAGTTATCATTTGCTGAGAAGAATCACATGGCCATAGTAAGAGAAGAGTTGGCGATGGTATACCTGCTGCAAAATTTCAGGCATTATCTCTTGGGTGGTCACTTCAAAATGGTCACTGACCATTCAGATTTGAAATATCTGGTTAATCAGCCTGTGTTGGGGGGGAAGATATGTCACTGGCTACTTCTCTTTCAAGAGTTTGATTTAGAAATCATTGTGAAGCTAGGATTCCCAAATGCTGGTCTTGATCATCTATCTCGTATTGAAACAGGTAAGGAGCCCACCAGTATTGACGATGGATTGCCAGATGTACAATTGTTTTGAGTTGATATCGCAGATGATCGTTATGCTTCGATCATTTAGTTTTTGGAAACCAGAGTTGTGCCAGATGAAATTTCTACCAGTGAGAAGAATCAATCAGTAGTGAAGGATTTATATTTCCAGTTAATCACTGGGAAGTTATACAAACTTGGACCAGATGAGATCCTGCGACAGTGTGTCTTACCGGATGAGCAAGGGCTGATTCTAGAAGAAGCACATGCAGGAGTTGTGGGTGGAAATTATGAAGGATGAGAGACTGCGTGTAAGGTATTACGCCCTGGGCTATGGTGGCCTACTTTAAAAAATTATGCAATAGACTATGCACAGAGCTACGAAGTCTGTCAACATGTCGGGAATCCATCATGACAGGATGAAATGCTGCTTGTACCACAGGTAACTTTGTAACCTTTTGATAAATGGGTTTTAGAATTTGTGGGTCCCATAAACCCATCAGGAAAGAGAATGGGGAAACAGTACATAATCATTGCAACTAACTATTTGACAAGTTGGACACAGTCCACACCAGTTGTGGATTGTATTGCTGCAACAGTAGAAAAGTTCATATTTGCAAACGTTGTGACATGATTTGGATGCCCTAGGATATTGATGAGTGACCAAAGAATTCACTTTATTAACCACACAGTAAAAGCACTAATAGAGTTATTGCAGGTGTAGCATAAGAAAAGTACCCCATATCATCCATAGGAAAATGGAACCATAGAAACCTTCAACAAAATATTGGAAACCGCACTAACAAAGTTATGTAATGCTAATCCTGATGACTGGGATTTAAATATTCCTGTAGTTCTATGGGAATATCGCACCACTTGGAAGAGGCTGATGGGGAAGACATCGTTCAAATTATTATTTGGAAAAGAGGAATTCATGACTATGGAGTACATCATTCCTATTCTGTGCATTTCAGCAACAACTGGCATGGCCGATGAAGAAACACTTGAGGAGAGAGCAACACAGCTAGTCCAACTAGAAGAAGAACGCTTCATTGTTGATGTATTTGTAACTTTGGAATGTATTCACTTTTATATATTATATATTGTACCCCCATGTTCCTATCGGGGAGTATCAGTAATGTAAACAAGTCATGTAAAGTCATAGAGGGTAACCCTCCTTATTGATCAAGGTTTAAATTCCCCACATTTGTGGGGAACTAGGGTTATTAGACTCTCCTAGAGAAGTTAGCCCTGGTGAGTTAATGTAAGTTGGGTCATTAGTAACCTAGTTGTGGTTACTTGAGCCTACATAACAGAGTCAAATATTAAGTGAATGAAAGAATATAAATAGATAGTGAGCCTCTCTATTTATTACACACACACTCACTCAACTGGGGTGCATGAGTGAGAGAGAAGGAGCTGGGATCAGATAAAGAGACAATTGTTGTCAAAAGATCATCTTTGTGTTTTCAGGTTTTACTTTTTCTATTGGTGCTCATTCTATCTCTGAGGAACTTGCGGGTTTTTCTCCTTTATGGTTTCCTCGAGGAAAATCCCTTGTGTCTATTGTCTCTTGTGATTGATTGTTGTGCATGTTATTCTCTCAGTTAAGATCCTAAGATCATATTTCTTAAATGATAAAAATATAACATGGTGTCAGAGCTAACCTGAGAAGAAGAGACCGTGAAACTGTAGAAGCTAGGGATTCTTACTTTTTGGGTCTCTCTCCACAATCCATCAGAAAAATGAGGCTAGGATAACTCTCCATTGAAGGGCGCATCTTTCTCTTGAAGCAGAATTTGATTCCAGGCATTTTCAGTTTTTGGTGCAAGAAATTAGGGATTTTTACAGAAGAGGAATTTTTTAGTGATATCGGCATAGGATTTCTCTCCTCATAAAAATCAAATTTTAGCTACCAAGTTCAAATTTTTTGGTTGAGTGAAAGTCTGGGAAAGTCAAACCCTAGTTTGACCCCGAGCCTGAAAAACCCTAAAATACTGAAACTGGTATTTTTGTTACATTCGCTATATATTGAGATTGGAGAATTATCAGGAGCTGAAACTTTCACATGACGAAGATAAATTCCTGATGTACCCTATGTAAAAATTTCAGCCTCCGATTCACTATATTCTGGGAGACACGTTTCCTCCAAATTAGTGTTCCATCCTCTTCCAGGATTCATCCCTAAACAGGACACCTAGGGATAATTGTTATATCTCGTGCTGTAAAACTACAAATATATTTTTTCAAGATGTTCTAGATAGGGAACAGACTTTAATTTCTATGGTAACATTTTGAGACCCTGATGATGAAACATGGACGCGTGGAAGTCTGTACAAGTTCGCTATCCTGAAAAGTCCTGAAATAAGGTACCTTGGGAGAACTCTCATAAGTCCCAATTGGTGAAACAAATTCTGGTAAAACTTGTGGTTTTGGAAATAGGATAGACGAGGTTACCTTAGTATGACATTTCAGACATAGAGGAGTAGTACTTTTGGAGATACTGCAGAAATAGTATCAGGAATTTCTGCAGAAGAAATTGGTAAACTAGGGATTCCTATTCTAGGAGCTTCCCTCCACTGTTTTCAGAAAAGGAGTACATTGGAAAGATCACCTTGAAGAGGTATATATTTCTATCCAATCATATGTAAAATATTTTAATTTTTGAAAATTAGGTTTTCTCTGACAAACCCTAGATCAGCCAGCTCCGGAACGAGGACAAACACCTCAAATCGGTAAGATGTAATATTTTTCTATTTACTTTTGAGATTCTCATTTAAAAATGACTAATCACACTAGATTGATGACAAGCTTGGTAAAGCTGACAAATTCCAAGCATGGAATTATTGGATCTCACTGGTTCTTGAAAAAAATTAAATTGGACACCCACATAAGTAGAGAGGTTCCAGTTCTAGAGGGAGATGAGGCTTAAATCCTTACACAAGAAGAACTTGGTCAAGACCAAGAAGATCATTTATGAATCAATAAAGGATCACCTTATACCATAAGTGTCTTCCCTAAAGACACCTAAACAAATGTTTGATTCCTTGACCAAGCTATTTGAAGGGAAGAACATAAATCAAAAGATGACTTTGAGAAACTAGTTGAAGAATGTGAAGATCCAGAATGCATAGACCATACAGTCATACTTTACAAGGGTCTCTAAGATCAAGGAACAACTTGAAGCAGTAGAAGAAGAAGTGGAGAATGCAGAATTTGTGATAACTACCTTGAATGGCCTCCCAAGATCATGGGATTCATTCATTCAAGGAATGTGTGCCAGAAGGAAGTGATTACTTTTAGTAGAATCTGGGAAGAGTGCACACAAGAAGAAGCTCGAATCATAATAATAGAAAGAGAATATGGGAGCAACTGAAGATCAAGCTCTCACAATCCAAAGAAGATCCCTCAAGCGATGAGGAATACGGAGGACTCAACTCTTGAAGAACCTATTATCCATCTTAACATTTGGATAAGAAATGATGATGTCATAAATGAAGAAGATGATGAAGTAGAAGGCTCAAGAAGGAGTCTACCCACGAAACAAATAAAGATAAGTATTCAATTGTCACTTCATGATATTGTTTTGTTATGCATTTGATTATATTCAATTGATGTATTATACAAGATATAATGTTTGCATTAATGACAGTATATTACTAATATGCATGTGATGGGTAAGTAGCTCATGGTTCTATACAACTCTCCCTTGCTACTTGTTGGTAATAACTACCGATTCAATTCTATTCATGGCTAAAACATTAATTTATAGATTACAATGAGGCAGTTGATTACCAGCCTTTTCGCCTTCCTATCTATTCATATTCCTATTTATTATTTATTTAC